>CM062812.1:743093992-743693992 GCA_031772625.1 Pinus tabuliformis | reverse complement strand
ATATTAATGTGCATAAAAATCAATATGAAGTACTCAATGCAAACAAGCGAGCCAAACACCTTGCGAGAATGGAAGCTCAAGGAGATCCATTCACTAGGACTTGGAATATTATTTAAACATAGGGTGGTGGACATTATATTGATCACCTAAATTCAAAATGAAGTGTATATTAATGTGCACAACAATCAATATGAAGTAATATCATAAGACAAGCTATCCAAACACCTTGGAAATGGTAGATCAAGGAGCTTCGTTTAAGGGCTCTTTGAAATGGAAAAATATAAGTTGGGTTATGCTTCTATGTTTGATGGTTCATGGTCTCTATAGGTGTTTTAGTATTTATTGGTTTGTATCACTGAAATATTTGAACGTCTTCTAGAGGTAGCCACCCTGCTCTCCTTATTCCTTCCCCTTAATCTACTCTTGTTAAACCTAAAACAAATGTGTTCAAAGATGGAAGGTGGAGTTTCATAAAAGCTTCAACCCATTGCAAATTGGAGTAATCTTAGTGGGAAGTGTTAGTGGCTTTAGGAAACTTCCCCTCTTATATTTTTGCAAATTCTTCCTTACATTCCAATTCCAAAAACATGGCAAGGAATGTCCTCAAACTCTGTATTTTTTCCTTCGAAAATTTTGTTAGTGGTTTGGCAGTTTACAATTTCTCTAATTTCTAGCAGGGATCAAAGTCTATTTCAGTCAGTCACCCTATGCCAAGCTATTAATTTTCTTTGTAGCTGGATTCAGTTTGAATGGTTGAGGGCTACAAGCAACATATCCTATTTTAATATCATTAATTCCTACTACTCATACCGGAAAACTCTTGTTCATAACAGGTTCCCATACACTCTTTTGCACGCAAGATTACAGGAACTAGGGGTAGATTTTCTGTGGAAAACATTGTTGTTAAATAAATTTGGAGTCTTAGACTATTACAAAGAGATCAATCAGGAAAATTATAGTACTTTGATGGTAGTTGCTAAAATTTCTAATTTGGAACAAGCATGAACCACACACAATGCCAATGTAATGAGCATAAAATATCCCCATAAAAAAAGATTGGATGCAACGTAAACTGAATGCAACAAGACATGAAGCTTAATTTTAAATTAGCAAACGTAATCTCTCCATGGCTTTTAATAATAAAGGAATTGAGAATTCACTCTAATCTATGCCAAAGGGAGACAAAATAATTTATCTTTGCAACCTAAGGGAAATTGAAGGCCCAATCTCCCCTCAATCTGATGAAGGGTGACGATAACGAAGTGTCTATTTATGTCATTAGTGATATATTTTTTGGTGGTATGTATTTTGGGTAACTATAAAATAAGAACTAATAAGATATAAGTAACTCAAAAAATAACCTCAAATCTCATATTCTCACCTCTCCAGCTCTGTACATATAAGAAATATTTATCCTGATGATAAAATATAAGAAATTAGTTAAATAGATCCATTGAATGGAATCAATTAGGAAAGGATCTATTACTTGGTTAGAATTAAAAGTACCTTTTTTATTTTTGTCAATGTTTTTGAGTACTAGGTTACTTTAGTTCTCTCACGTGAGTTGATTTTCAACAAGTTTGTTTATATTAACAAAGATAAATATCCATCATACCATGAAGGTGTGTGGGTTATAACAATGAATTTCGAACCAACATTGTTAGACACTGTATGACCAGTAGTGCGAAGTTCCAACACACCATTAAATTTGGAGAGTTGGACCTCTAGACTGCACATGTTCATGATGAGGCATGGTATGTGTAAAGCAATGCAACCTACCTATGTAAAGAAAAAATCCTTCCACTATAGTTTGATGTGTACATCCATCCACTAGAACCTGCACAACTTCTTGAAAACATCCAGACAGTACAGTCCATGCTACTTCATGCGTAGAATGCACAAGATTTTATCCTTGGCTAATTAATTTTAGATGGAAGCTCAAAATCAATTTTTATCGTGTCTCTCCATTTTGTCACAATTTTGTACTATAAATATAATTTATGTGGACATTAAAAGGAATGATACAGTTAACTTTGAAAATCCCTCATTACAACTACTCTTTTTTTCGTTTTTTTTGCATTAAAATTTAGCATTCAATAGTTTCTTCTAAGCAAGAAAACTAGAAACTAAGAGTGTTTTAGCTTAACAATGTAACACAAATGCAATTGGGAAATGATTAAAATCTTCACTAGATGCAAACAAGATCCTTTGAAATATGACATAAAGTGATCCTTCACTAATTTTAAAACTAAAGTAGTCGGCGGAGATTATTAAGGTGAGTTGTAAACTACCTTCGATATTCCAATGAAAAGTGCATCAAAATATATCTTAATATTTCTATTGCAAATCTAATGAGACTATACTATTGCACAAATATTTACCTGTATAATATTTTAACCTTATTTAAAACACATCATTCATATTCTACAAACTTTACTTAGTAACAAGAACAAAAATATAGTTATAGTACTAAAAACATGGCATAGAATACCATGGATGCATGATTACCCTGTAGAAACCCATGAGAGGAACATTTTCGACAAGGAATAAATAATTTTTCCTTAGTTTTTTTATTATCAAATATTACAATAAAAACAAAAAAAAACTAACTCAATATAGAGTAAATATACATTGTGCCCTAATATAGAATTCTACAATATCACATTCTTCCTTTTCTCTGTTATATTATGTCTCCCTTGCACCTTCTTAGCTTGGAACATAAACATACTACCATAGGAAAAAAAACCCTATGTGTCCTTATGGCTATGGTCTTGACTCCCTGTTTTAGCTGTTAGCTTAGGGTTTTGGATCTCCTCAATCCATTTAAGGTTAGGGTTTTGGATCCTCTAAAATATTCGTGGAAACAATGTGTGGCTAGCTCCACATATGAATAATAGGAGCTAACATGGCTTCTACTTGTCTCCATGATGGTAACAACAATAGTACCCTTATCTGAAACGCTACTTTCTCATACCAACTTTGCTTTCAGTCCTCTTTTGCACATTTAAAAACTCCCAAGAAGAAAAACAACATAGAAATGAGTGGCTCCTTGAGATGTTGCCACGTTCAACTAAACCTAAAGTATTAAAAAAGATAAAGCTACACTTTATCCAAGAGGCACATTTAAATAAATGCGACAAATCCAACTTGAGATTGCATCTATATTAAGCATAATAATGTTTGTGTCAATGGTGGGCTAGGCAACCATGAATATCACTTGTATACATAATTTACAAAAGTATTGTGTTTCTCATTCGGATGAGTAGAATATATAAATCAACCAGAAACACTAAAAAATTCCTTAAAATATAGACAAGAGGATAGAACCAAATATAGAAAGGAACATCATTTGAAGTGTGAATTGAGCTAACCCATGTGGTGGTTTAAGAATGAAGGAAAACATAAAATATTTGAAGATAGGAAAAAAAATAGTAATGTCTATGGAAAATGATTATGCAAACATAAAATCATATTTTCAAGGATACAAAGTATGAGAGGAGCACGAGGTTCGGGGACATAAATGAATACATCCTGAGCCACTAAATCCCCTCACTTTATGGCAAATAATGTTGTATATGCATCTATCAGCACAAACATTTTGGATTTTTTACACATAACATGATTTGTCCATCATACCTTTGTTTGTTATGAGAAACAATTTAGATCCTACAATAAGAAAATAATCTTAATTGGAATGGAAAATACGGTAGATCCTAACACATCATCAATTTGGAGAAGATCATTTTTATGTTTCAAATGATCCAAAAGCCATAAAATATTTCAAGATCAACAAAAAGAATTTTTCAAAATATGTTGTGACAACTAAAAGTGTAGGTTTATCAACAGATGTTGCTTAATGTCCTGAAATTAGTTTTCAAGTTCCAAAACTGAAAATAAAAGTAGGTAAAAATTTCAAACTTCAACTAGAACTCTCAATAACTTCAATAAGGAGGGGAATCTGAATACTCATTTTCTCCTAACTTATTAGTTTTAGTCTCCACTTTAATTGATTTTAATCTATGGTTCTTTCTCCTTCCTAGCCTCTTTTGAATTAAATTCACATACAACTTTAAGACATTTTACTAATGGAGCTTTATTCCTAGAAACCCCAGTCACAGATAACACATTATAAGTTAATAGAATAGAAAGTAAAACTATATCATTACCTAGACTTGATTAAGTTTTCACCTGCTTATTTAGTTCTATAGGTGTTATCTCCTGGATCTACCAACCAGTACATGATACATGAAACAAACCATATTGATCAATGGTCGTTCAAATGATCAGGTGAAAAGGTAACTATCTAGCTTGACCGACACTCAAAACCTCCAATCTTATGATCATGAAAATGCCCATGACTTCTTTTGCCTCAAATTAATAACTCTTCCTCATCAAACACATCTCCAACAATATGCTCACTCAAGGAAAACTGCTTATGGATGTGTCCTAACCACAATCCTAGACCAAGGCATTCAACAAGGTATCTACATTATAGGTATAAATTTAACCCATTGACTAGTAGGTCAAATTGTGCCCATGTTAACCCCAAGTAGTACTTGTGCAACTAGAGGGTTGAGTTCCAGTCAGATTCCATTGCACCAGTCTCATTTTAAATGCATCCATGTATTGACATTGATCGGGTCTCCTTACAAAGCTAATTTCACTAGATTCTAAAGAATTTTTATTTTTTAGTAGTTTGTTTTCCCCATGACCTATATACAAAAGGCTTGCATGTCAAAAATGATTACAAAAATAAAGTCCAAAAAGACTACTTTTAGTTGCATGCTAAGTGATCAAGATTTTTTTCATTTTTACTTTTTATGATATAGAATAATGCTTCATCTCTTGAAAATTATTGTTTTACACTTCTTTCTTTTTGTTCTCTTAAAGGAAGACTTCTTTTGGACATGTCAACAATTAGAAATTTCTAAGTATGGTAGATACAAGTTGAATGTTGTGTTTCCATGTAGGCAAGAAGATACAAGTTGAATGTTGTTGTTCCAAGTAGGCAGTGATGGTATGATCAAAGGTCTCAGGTAGGTGAAAAAAAGTTGAGTTAAACAAAGCCTCACATCAAATTTGATATACTGAAGATCTAATCAACCACTCGAGGCATGGGTGGAAAAGGCACAAAAGTTGAAAAGGATAAAAACCTAGCTTTTACATTTGGGTTGGTTTTGTGTGTGCAAGAAATGTTATAAAGATAACTAAACTTGTGAAGATAAAAACTATAATAATGGATAATTGCATTGAATCTCTTAGTGGAAACCTTTGTTAACATTGAAATATCTTAGAAACAAAAACAGTAGGCAGATAAAAGCAACCACAATAGCCTAATTCATCCTTCATACGTAACAAAGAGACTGGATTCCATGTTTTAAGGAATTATGCTTTAATCCATTCCTCATTTGTTGCTCCGTTGGTAGTCATATCTTTGACTACTCTCTTGATGTCCCTCTCAATCAAAATGTGGCATGATGAAGGGGGAAGAGATGAAAATAATTGGTTTTCAAGGGATGTGATGAATGGAGGTTATGTGAGTAAATAGGAACTAGGGGTCAAGGTTAGGAGGTATGGCATGGTGGCTAGGTAAAAGAGTATGCTGAAAGGATTTCAAGGAGAGATAGAGGGCCTAACAAAGTTATTGTTTCCTCTAGGAGAGAGAGGTTCCTTTGCAAAGGTCTACATTCCTTAACTAATAACTTCCTTCCTTTGGGTTTTCTTCTTTCCTTGAAAGAGGGATTCTTTGTCTTTGTTCCTTTAAAAATTCTAGAGGGTAAAACTTTGAATAAGAAGTTTGGAAATGAATTGGCAAGAAGAAATGTTGCAACGACCTACTCCATATTATAGGCGTACTCACCTAGCAAGGAAGAGGTGCCATTTTTGCCTCAAATAAAAGGATAAAGAAACATAATGAAAGGGATTATTTACAAGTAAAATTATGGTATTATTAGGGCCTCATTGGAGTATAATTCCATTTATAATAAGATATGTCACTTCTAAAAGACTTTAGAAGCTTTAAGAAATAATATAAGTGAAAAAATGTCGCAGATTCTTTCCCTAAAACCAGCTAGTAGATTTCAAAGAAAAATACTAGAAAAATTAGGTTTCCAAAGAGAAACCTTCCCAAAAAATATCTTGAGCCTCGAACTCCCAATTTCAGTTGGTGCACGCAGAGAAATAAATTGGAAGCCCAGTATAGAGAAAATCAATAAAAGGAAGGAAGCATTGTACAACAAAAATATCTTTTTCTTAGGTAGATAATTTATATTCAATCAATCGCAATGGTCATTCCTCTTTATTAGAGAATTGTGATCAATGCACCATTCAAATTTTAGTGTAATCTATAAATAGTAAAATGAAAATGCAAAAAAAAATTCTCTAGGATGTAACAAAAAAGAAGTTTAGCATTTACTACCCAATAATAAAATCTCAAAACCAAAGAAGGAGGATCAGGTATAAGAAGTGATCTAGCAACCAAGGCTCTAACAACCAAACTCTTATGGAGGGTCGCATATGCACCGAATACTTTATAGAATATGATAATGCAATAAAAATATCATAAAAACAAAAGCGCATATCAGATTCCATAGTATAATAATTCCCAAAGGGATCCTTAATCTGGAACAACATTGTCAAAGGATTTTGGTGCATGACATTTTTTTTTTAGGAGATTGGAGAAGTAGAGTAGGTGTCATTTCAGATAAATCATTTAATGAACACAATCCCTTTAAATAAAATGAAGGATCAAAAAGAATGAAGCAAGAAATGATGAATCAAGGATGGATGAGAGTTATTGGAAAGACACCACAAATTATTGGTAACCTTTTGAGGATGGAAGAAGACGAGAGATTGGCATGTTGTAGCCAATTAGAAGGAGAAATTAATTTTGGATATATCCTTATACCAAAAAAAAATCCTTACAATGGAAGATAGTGATTCTCTTATATGAAATGAGGATGAGACAAAGAGTTCGAACATCAGATAGGATTACAAAATGATATAGAATCAGTAGATCTCTAGTAAACCAAACTTCAGAAAAATATTTTCATTCCTAGAATTTGGACTAACTTCTAATATTACTCAACTCATCTTTCGTTATAAATAAAAAATTGTTGATAGAATAAGATTTGAAGTTGAGGGGGAAAATTTTATTAACAAGGTGAGGCAAGTGCATGAGATATGTTGAAAGAAGCCAACATCTATTAGTAAAATGTGAAATCAAAAATCAAGTCTAGAAATTTATTGAGACTCGTTTTAACAAAGTATTTAAAGGGTTAACCCATTGGAGTATATCTTAGAAAAAGAGGGAAACCTCCATTGAAATCTCTCATTTTCAAAATAGTTTGGCCTTGAGAAATCATGCAAGGATCTGCACTCTAATTGATTTGAAAAAGCTAGAAATGGTGGGATATTTGAAGGTTACAGACTAAGCCCCTGACAAAATTTTGTTTCAAAAAAAGTAAGTGATAGTAGAGACATCCAAAGATAATTTCAAAAACTCCCTAACCCTAATCCAAACTGATGTGAAACTTTTTGTTGAGAAATAAATCTCTATTTATAAGAAAAAAAAAAACCTATTTTAATGAGTAGATCGGCCCTAGAAATGATTAACCTCAGTAGTCGTAAAAGTAAATTTTGATGACGCTTCTAAATGAAATCTATGAATCTATATAATGGGTGGATATATTAGAGATAACTCGTTAAATTGTTAGGAAATTTTTGCAAATTTCAAATTATAAGGTTGAGATCCAAGGGTCGATCAAAAGAATAAAGTGTGTTAAATAAAATGAAATTCACCAAATTCATAGCTCCTAAATAATTTCATGAATTGAAAGGATGTAGCAAGTCTTGGGGAAATCATAATTTATGTGGAATGATCCTAGAAGTAGAAGAAATCATTTGAGAATATTGAAGTTGTTCATGTTAGTTGTTGGCTTGTTGGGGCTTCACCCAGGTTCAGAGGTGATTTAGCGAAACAAATACCCATACTATTGGCGCTTTTGGCAACAATTCGTGGAGCGCGGATTGAGGTCTCACCCGAAGTAGTAGAGGAGGGTGCTATAACTAGGTTTCTGCATCATGGATATGTCCGATGAGTTCAAGCGGTCTGTGATTAGACCCTGCGGGCATGTCACTATGCACACTCACCTATTCCTCACAGCCTAAGCTGTTGCCTTCGCGCAGCCCTACTCAGGGGCCGAGCGCTGTTGTCGCTGAAGTCCTTACTAGTATTCTACTATTAGTTGATTAACTTAGCTTATTTGTATGCATTTAAATTATCTTACCAATATAAATCATTCATACATGTGTGCGCAAGAAACAAAATAGTATATTTGCAATTTAGATCAACCATGCATTAATCCAAAAGCATACACGAGTTGGCAACAAAACCTTTCTTTATAAATCTCTTATTCGGTTATAGACTTGACTCCTCCTTGCGCACTCAGCTGCGGACTAATAAGCCTCTACGCATTCAGTGACAAAGCCTTCTCCTACTCTACAACCCAAGACACACTGAGATACTCATACTCTTTTTCTTCGCTTCCCAGCTTCCTATTGCTATCTTTTACACTTAGAGCCTCACTCTATTTATACAATCCCATGGTCTGTGGACCATGGGTAGGCTGACATTACATTAAAAGACTAGGGTGAACAACCCTAGGACTCTATCATACATTTCGTGCTCCGTGCCCGCAATTCGCATAGTATTTACAACATTATTTGCTTAAAACATGGGCTTTGATTGCTAAAAGATGCCTAAGGGGGATTCCATAACCAATAGACCCCAAACACAAACATCGCGACTCACCCTCGAGTCACTCTATCGGCGGGGTGATCTTGGCATGGAGTTCCTCCAACTGTCCTCGAACTGTGCTGATGTCGATAGCACACTGAGCCGATGCTTGCTAAATTTGTTGCATCCTCTTTTCTGAGACCTTCGTGTTTGCGATGCTTCTCTGCATTAATGTGTGCATCCTCTGTATGTGCATGAGATTTCCTTCGATGTTTGTCGTGATATTGAAAGCCTCGTCAATCCATGGCTAGATGCGCACTTTGAGAACTGCCTCCTTATGTTGCACCACATCCACCTCCTCCTTCAGTGTCTTAGCTTACTACATGATTACAAAACGTTGAGTGAGGACTACTCTCTACAGTTCCTTGAACACTGTCATATTACCACTGAAGTTCTTGCGCCTCTGTCTCCAGGCACTGGATGTTGGGGTCCTCCTGCAGAGTTGTGAGGAGCTTAAGTGCTTTCTCCAACAAAGTAATACAGTCTTGCATTGCACCTCCAATTTCTTCCAATCTTGCTGCGATAGCACTAGTGCGTTGTTCTCAGACCTCCGAGGGAGTGGAAGGATGTGCCTTTATCTGCAGCTCGGAGATCTGAAGGTTTAGCTCCACCTGAACCTGGGTTGTTTATTCTCTAACCTCGTAGACTCTGGTTGCCAACTTGTGGATCTGTACCTCTACTGGTATATCTACTAGAATGGATAGCTCCAGGACATGGCAATAGGTGTCGTCTACCACCTGCACCAAATATTGATTCTGCAACACCAGTTCATCGCATTGCAAACTATTCTATTCCATTTTTATCTTTTTCTCACTGAGAACTTGGACCGCATAGCTCTCCATAGCCTGCAACTTTGCCATTATCCCATATTGTAACAGATACAATGTCTCTTGCGGAAGGGAAACCAAATTAAGGCCAGGGACTTTCATCATGTTAACTAAAAATATATCTATCTCATTCGTTGCAACTAGGGCCCCTTCTGGAAACACTATTCTGTTTTTCATCTGTGCGCACAGCATCTATTCTACTACCAAGGATCCTGCTGCAAGGTGGGTCGAAAGGGTACCCACCTGAGGAGGATGCACCTGTAACTGCCGTAGCTACGCCCTAAGGGCCCCCAACACAGTCTGGTACTCCTACATAAAATCCCGAAGAGCCTCATTTGTGACATTGCGAACCATTTCATCAATGTCATGGAGATCACCTTCGGTTAAGGTAATTGGGTCAACGGCCAATTTCAAGGCCTTGACCTTCTTCCTTGGTCCTACTCCCTCTTCCATGTGTGCTTTAACTCTGTGAGTGTGGTCCCTAGGTCCATGCTTCCTTCTGTTTTTTCTGCTTTCTCTGCCTCCTGATCTCCGAGGATGTTGCTTGGCCCTCGTCCACCATCGCGGTTGCTGCCTCTGCAACCTGTGTTACTACTCTTGCTTCTGTGGCCTTCTTCTGTTCGATGACTTTCTGTGCCGCTTCGTGTGCTACCCTTACCTCAGCTGCTGTTGTTTCCTTCCACCTTTTCTCTACAAATTGTGTCATGCATAGCTTGGCATCGTCCTTCATTTTCTATGTTGCCGCCTTCTCAAGTTCTGCGATATCTAGGGCACGCCATCTAGAGGCCATGTCTCTAAGACAGTAAATATGGCATCGTCAGTGGCTATAAAAGGTAGCTTTGTCTGCTAATTCATCGGATCCTTATGCGTCGTGATAAAAATGTTGTGCATATCATCTTTGAAGTCTTCAAAACTCTGCAGACTATTGTACACTTTGGGCGACAAGCACGGCTTCCAGTTGATCCACATCTGGATGTTCATCTCCATGAGCACCCAAAATATTTTGGTGTCGTGTATCCGTTTCGTGTCCTTTGTGGCCCAGAGGAAAGCGTACTTTGCGACCTCTTGTAATTCCCTATCAATGCTGGGGAATTGAATATCTTCCAGCAGTTACCCCGTGATGAGCACTATGGATAACAACAACCACGCATAGTGGAAGGTTTTACCCTGATCCTGGGCTTCACAACAATTTGTCAAAAAATCCTCGCAGAGGAATTCAGACTAGTTGAACTAGACCCCCTTCGAACACTCATCAGCAAGTGTGACCACCGGTGTCGGTATGTCATCAGTATGGCACTTCCTTATAACTTTTCCAGCCAGGGTGTGGTTTGGTATGCGTACCCCTTTGTCATTGATGCTGGAGATGGCGTAGCCCATCTTCTTTTTCTCCAACTTGTATTTCATCTTCATGACATCTGCAAGGGCCAAATCATTGCCCTTTCCTTTAGCTATGGTCGTGGGGTCCTTTCCTTTACAGGGGAGACAACAAATGGAGATAATGTTTTGATGGGGATAGCCTCCTCTAGCAATAGATACCCATCATGCACCAAGCAAGGCAGCTACCTGATGATGAAAATGGTTATGGTCGTGCGGTGGAAATGCGGCACCCATAATAAGTTTAGCAGCCCAACCTTTTCCACTCTACATGGCCACTTTCGCATATCTAACATTGTCACCACCCCCGCAGTGTTCTGCTTCATGGGGTTCCCAGTCTCCAGGTGAGGGAACTTCTCGTAGTCAGCAAGGTCCCAATCTTCAAACTTCATGGTTGGCACGTAGCCTAGGTGCATGCCTTCAAACACAATGTCATCTAGGAGGAGTGGGGTCTGGAGTGAACTCTTGGTTTCATCGAGGTTCTTCAGCACTTTGGTTTTCCCTTCCCACGGAGGGACATATGCGGACAATTTTATTGCAGAGCATGTAGGTGGAATATCCTCCTCCATGCCTTCATCTTCTTCCTTTGCAATGATCACAACCTGCAAATCTTCTTCTTCCTCATCTTTTTCTATCATGACAGCTTTCCCCTTCTCTACCATTGATAGTTTGCTGCACAACAGGTTCCCCGAGGACATACGTACTGGAGCCATTACTTGTTTATCTTTCTTGGGCCTTGGCGTACGCAATGATTTGGGGATCTCTGCTACAACCCCGACACCTTCTAGAACATCCTCCACCATTGTGGTCTACGCGGCCTCACCGGTGGTTACCTCTTCAATTCCCAAGCCATCCTTAGTTGTTTTCATTGTATCTAGGCTGTATTCTATCACTCACAAACTTAGGGGCTCAATTATTGCTCAACTCTCACTTCTCAGTGCTCTACTCAATTGCTCAAGTCTTAAGTAACCAAGTTTTCTCTGTTGGGCAGCCCTTTGTGTTTTATAGCGCCTTTTGAATTCAAATTTGACCGCCTCGCCAATTCTGGTCCATTAATGCTCCCTTAGTAGCAAATTTTCCCAAATATTGCACATAAATCGCATCTTAAATGCCTGCTGCCCACTCCATTTGGCCTCAAGTGGCACATCCCATTGTGAATAGTGACCTCAACGGTCACTTTCTAGCCAATCTACATAGCAGTGCAGCCCTTCGTGTACAGTCACGGACCCCGTGACGCTTTGCTTCTCTGCGCATCCCCAATATCGCGCAGCTCCTGAGCAGAATAGTTTATAGTCCCGTGCTTCCTTTCAACTACTTGGAGCACTAAGACTGTCCTTCTTGCGGTTAGTCAGGTGGTCGCACCACCCCTGTGGAGTTCCATCCCATCCTCCATCATGGTTCGCAGAGAATCCCCACCTTCCATTGTTGTGGTCGGCATCACGCACTTTACTATGTGCAACGTGCTACCCTCATCAATACGTTTAGCGATATGCAGTCCAAGCCAAGGCAACAGACTAACCAATTCGTGATGATAGTGCTCAAACTTGTCAGTATGATCGTACGCACCTTACCTTACCATCCTAGGTTCTTCGATGAAAAATAATTCGTTTATCTCGTCTCTAGCTTCTTGACCTCTACGTCCATCATATCTCTTTTCATCCTTAATCGTACCCTTTCTTTTTCAAGTTCGAGAAGTCTAAAGTTTCCCGGTTAGATTTCTTCCTCAAGTATTATGTGTTTGCGTTCTATTTCTCGTGGTTATGTGATTCCTTCATTTTGGGCTTCGCAGACTGTTGTATCTATGGGTACTGCTATGCACAGTCTAGGCTTTGCATGCTCCATAGGGATTACGGCCCTTGCTCCATATTTCAGCATCGGAAGTGCTTGCGCGGTTAGGGCTTTGCATAGGGTCCTATAAGCCCATATAACTGCTGGTAAGCTAAGGTCCCAGTCAGTGCGTCTCACACGGTGGACCATGTTCAGCACTTTGCACACCTTGTCAAAGGCTTCCCTGCGGATAATATTTGGTGCGCCTAGCCTTATCATACTTCATTGTTTGCACCCTCATCTTGCCTGCTCCTGCTTGTTGTTCATGTTTACTATCCCGAGGATGATGTGTGTTCATGCAGGTTGCGTACCATACGCTTGTACCCATCTGGAGAGGTGGGCACGTAAGCTAATTCATCCATCATACACGTCTTCCCTCCGCAGCTAAGTCTTTCCAAACCATATAAGCATCACCCTTTTGCATTAGCGCTAGTCCTCAAAACGCTGCTCGCACGTACCCCACCACCTTGCGGACGTAGCATGCAGTGCCCATTTCAGAGCATCAAACCACTACTCTTCTGGCACCTCGCTTTCAAATTTGTTCAGGAATTCATCCACAGCTATCAGCCCGTCATACATAGGCAGATCCCTTACCTCTATTGTCACATAGCGTAGTGATCTTACCATCATGTTGCAATTGAGCATGGTTACCTCGTGTAACCGTTTTTTCCATCGTTTTATTTCTTCGTCAGAATTTGATGTGTAGGAGCTTTCGCGCTCCCACTAAATTCTACCATCTGCTGTAGGATTCACCTAGTCCTACTCCCATGTGATGATTTTGTAGATACATTCTAAGTCATCATCACTCTTGTCGTTGTGCACTCGGTCTGTGTAGCGCTATCCTTCCATAGGGTCTAAAGGTACCACTATGCGTAGTGACTTTTTCTCAAAAAGCATCTTGTGCTTCTATAGATTTATCACTCCATTCATGTCAGTGGCCCAATCTATTCCTAATAGCAAAGGATAAGGATTACTATCATCAACAATCTCTATCAGCTCGAAATATGCAAGCATGCTCGTACCTTCAATATCTACTATTATTCTTTGCAATCTTCCCATTGGTAGGAACTTTTACTAGTTTCCCATTCGAAATTGAATAGGATACCATTGTAACGCGGTCCTACCCATGCACTCCCATGTCTTATTTGGTAGTACGTTCGTTTCCGATCCTAAATCCAGAATCACTTGATCCATTTCATATTCCCCGATTTGCACTATCAACCTCATCTCCTTTCGTGTTCACGTTGTGCGCTTCCCAAGCTTCCGTACTATGAGAATTGCCCTTGATCCAGCACATGTAGTGATGAGTTCCTGTAGTCCCTTCACAACCTTGCTGTCACGAAAAAACTTCATCCATGTCCCCAGAAAGGTAGTAAACATTGACTGATCCATCTCTCATTCTAGTTTGTCTTTACTACCTGAAGTGGAGGCCTCCGTGAAGCTCTTCTTAGCTTCCATGAATGTCTCCTTCGCGCACTCCAAATCAAACTCTGGTTCCTTTGTTGGAGCCTTGCGAACCCAAGCACTCCCTTTTGGCTGCTTACCTTTGTCATCTCCTATTGTGATACCACTTCGAAGCACGATGTTTACATTCGGTTCCTCCTCGTGTGGCTCAAACCTCATCATTTGCAGGTTCTGAGGTGGAGGAACCTGGAGTATTCCTTTATCGCGCAACCTCTCTATTAGTGTGGGGCATTCCTCTGTCTAATGATCAAACTGGGTATGATATAAACATGATGCTCTCATCGGATTTGTACAATCGCAAGCATAATTCCCTAGCCCTCCGCAATTGTAATAGATCAGCTATCAGTGACCCCTTCCTGGTCCCATTACTCCTCGACCTTGTCCGCACCCCTGAAACCTAGTGCACACCATCCCTGCATTTTGATCAAGGGCTCACGTTTCAGTCTGAACCTTGTAGCTAGGAGTCTAATCCATCATAAATTCATAATTATACATGTACGCTCATCATGTCCTACTAACCTATAGAAATTACAGAATAACTGCTCGGAGTCTGTGTATACTTCTATAATATATGACAATTATCTGTAGCATGCTTCCTCCTACCTGAAAAATTGCGCACCCTAACGTAAGCGTCGTGCTTGGCCTGACTTGTGCCTCTAGCCTCAATGCCATCGGCCCTCCTCTCGCTAGGTAGTTCCTAAAGACTAGACAAAGGTCCTTGTCATGTCCCTGGCCTTTGCACTTTATGCACCATACCTCCTCGTGTGCTTTTGGGTGAGTTGTCCTGTCTTGTTTCAAACTCTGCATCTCAAGACAGAAATTTGTCAACTACGCGTGGATCCGTTTCACTCTCTAACTAAGATCTTGTATTGGGGTCTTATGCAGCCTCATTGCAATCTCCAAGGCTTCGGCCTCTGTAGATAGCTTCTACTATGACAGCGCGGTCCTTAGATGTGGCATTAGTGATGCTACAAACCATGCACAGTGCTTCCCATCTGTCAAGGTCATGTTGGCTTCGTGAATCACATCCTTCAGTATTTGATCTAGCACCGAGGGGTCTCACCTAGAAGCATCATGATTTCCCTAAATCCGATGATCGATTGTGTCTCGACGCATATCCACAATCCCTGGATTTAGATTTTCATTGGAATGATTGATGTACCATGTCAGTGTGCGATCTTGCAAGGCACTAACCATTGTTGCCTTCTTTATGTTGTCATCCATGACTCCTTGCAGTTCCCATACAACCTTTACTACGAATGGAAATTGGTCTAGATCTTCATTCCCTACTCCTCTAAATACCCACAACTTTATTGTGCTCGCCATATTGAACTGTGGTGGTGGTAGAAGTGGTGTGGGCAAAGATGGGGTGAATATGCTGAAACTGGTGGTGGTGTAGGTGGAGGTGGTATGTGTGGAATTCGTTGCCCTATGAGATTGATCACACTCCTTGGTGAAACCTTTGTGACCTCTTCCTCACTTTCTCACCGAGGTGAAATCAAGGGGCTAGTTTCTATTTCTTTTCTACCTTTGTTTCTGTAGATCTTACCACTTCGCATAGCCCCAAACATTGATTTATTCACATAACCCACTTTCACAGACTAGAATTTTAATCCAAGTGTTCGAATATTTAATGTACTTACCTCGTGGTCCTTTGAGGAATCGTCGTTCCACCCCACTGTAGCTAACTGACGTGTCCACCACAAATTTAGTGATAAACCCTCCTATGATTTGATTGAGCCAATGGTCCATAGGGCACGTGATCTTATCTCCTGATGCTTCTAGCCTATGCACCAACTCTGGAGTCCACATAATAGGTTTATCGAGCCTACAACTTCCTTGACTATCTGCTAGCTTCGTGATCCAATCGTACAACTTAGAGGGGAAGTATGCAAAGAAAATCTCATGGATTTTCGTATATAAGTAACGCTCTAACCAATGTTCCTTCGGTACTTGTAGATTCCTATTTTCCTACACCGTGAACTCGTGAATCTTCCTATCCAACCACCCTTCAATTTCTTTCTTTGTCATATTCTAGTGACACGACATCAGACATCTCTTATGCAAATCCTGGTATCAACAATGGAACCATTTGTTGGCTTGTTGGGGCCTGACCTAGGTTCAAAGGTGACTTAGCCAAACAAATCCTAGTACTATTGGCCCTTTCGACAAAAATCCATGGACCGTAGACTGAGGTCTCACCGAAAGTAGTGGGGGAGGGTGCTAGAACTATGTTTCTGCACCCTAGAGATGTCTGATGAGTTCAAGTGGTACGCGGCTAGACCCTTCACACACAATGCTACACACACTCACCTGTTCCTCGCAGCCTGAGCTGCTGCCTTCGCGCAGCCCTACTTGCAGGCTGAGCATTGTTTTCACCCAAATCCTTATTAGTATTCTACTGTTAGTTGATATAATTATCTTACTTGTATGTGTTTAAGTTACCCTTAGCAATATAAATCATTCATACATGTGTGCGCAGTAAAAAAAACAATATATTTTCAATTTACATCAACCATGAATTAATCCAAAAACAAATATATGAGTTGGTAACGAAACCTTTCTTTATTAATTTCTTCTTCGGTTACAGACTTGACTCCACCCTATGCACTCAGCTGCAAGGGTCTACGCACTCAGCTGCAGAGCCTTCTCCTACTCTATGACCCAAGACACACTTAGATACTTAGACTCTTGCTCTTCGCTTCCCAGCTTCCTATTGCTATATTTTACTTTTAGAGCCTCGCAGACCATGGGTAGGCTAACATTACATGACAAGACTAGGGCAGATAACCATATGACTCTATCATACATTTCACGCTCTTCGCCTGCGATTCGTAGAGTATTTTACAACATTATTCCGTCAAAACATGGGCTTTGAGCCCCAAAACATGGCTTGGGGGGATTCCATGCCCAACATTAGGAGAGAAGTAAACTCAATGGTGGATTAGCTGGCGAACATTGCAATTCAACAATAGATTAGTGACATAATTTACATGACACAGGAATCAAGATGATGTGTTAGAAAAGTTGGAAACAATATCTTGAGAATGTAGTCTCGAACAAGTTCAAATAGATATTAGAAATAAATGATGAATGTTTGAAGAGAATAATATCATAACTCTGGATTTTTGATAAAGCTATCATTAGGACAACATAACTCTACTCAAAGGAGAAACAAAAAGAAACCACATCTAGCAATATAAGAAGCATAAAAAGGAATAAGGGATATTTGATGGTGTAAGAAAATTTAGGTATCTCTGTAATTAAAGATAAAATGAGTAAAGTTTCCATGCCAAGGAAGTCAACCGTGTCATAGATATGGTGTTTCCTCATTTGGGAAAATGAATGTCTTTGCCCAAGATATATAAGACCCTCTCATTTAAGGGACTCAACAAAAGACAACCTCCAACTTTTCACCTGGGGCAGACTCCCTCTTTCCTATCCTTAGATTATAGGAGATACTTTTGCACTCTTGTATGTCACTGCTAGATTGCCCTTTTGAGTCCCAATGAACTTGGTCATTTGTGGGCATTAATAAAATAATAGTAACTTAGTAGGTATTTTCAGTCTTATGTTCTTTTCTTATAATCATGTTCTAATTATAACATATGTTTTTTCTTGATAATTATAAACATAACATGATATTTCTGTTTTTGATCTATTGGTAGCTCAGAACATAGAGCATTGATGAAAGCTTCCATTATATCTGCAAACCTGATGTAAATAAAAAATAGAAAATAGGTGATACATTTTTCTTAATATAATCTATTTTTTCTTGTCCACCTATATTTCTCTAGTAAATATAAATCGATTTCCCCTTGCTACAATAATTCATAGATACATAAAAATAATTGGAAGACCTGAGCCTGTAACTTCCTAGTGGAAAAGAAAAAAATATATAGTAAAATTCAAATCAAATTTGATTTCAAACGAACTTAATTTCTTCCAAGCCCAACATTTTGAAAAAACAAGTTAATTAATCAAACATCGTCATTAGATTCAGATGGGCATAAGCTATGCAAAATTGTGGTAGGGCTCTCTCAAACAAGCAAATCAAGAAGAGGTTATTTGAGATCTCGTTCATGGGCCTCACAAATTGATTCGGTAGCAGCACATATATTGATTATACCTTTGATAAAGTCCTCTTGGGCTTCAAAAAGTAGGAGGAAATGGAGAAGTAAACCCATTAAACTAAATTTGAGAAAATAGTGTACTTCGACCTTTAGCGAAGAAGTGAGCAAAGAATGCATAATACCTATTTTAGAAGCTCCTTAAGGATGCATTTATGAGAATTTTACATTTGCGTCTAAGGCACATATGGTATTGGGTCTTTAATGGCAGTGATTGTGGATGTCAATCTTCTTGATAAAATTTGGGAAGGTGATTCCCATTATGATTTCATGTGCATATTTGGCTGAATTTAACAAAGATGCCTATTTTAGCAGGTGATGGTACCTGAGATACTATTATGATACCAAATCTACTAAAGCCCCTAGTCTAGGCCTAATATTCTCTAGCATTCATTTAAGACTCAAAAGGATTGAGCCTTCAAAAAATGAGAGAGAAGGGAACCCAATTGAAAGAAAAGTACGAGAAAAAGGGGGAAATGAGAAATTGTGTGGTTGGGAATGACTTGGCGTGACGAGCAGAGGGAAATTGATCAACTTCTTCACGTGTTTGTAATCTCCCACCCTCCATAAAATTGTGTTTTTATGGAATTTGCTACATTTAGTTCTAATGGTTGACCAGATTTGTATGGAATACCTAGCATATTCTCCATTTTGTTGCTCATTTAAGAAATTCAATAAAAAAATATTATTTTCTTCTACTTATTATTATCTTAGCATAAATTTAGATATTTGGTACAATGTTATGTAACAAAAAGATCTTATATTCTATTATTAATTTAAAATAAAAATTTCAATTGAATGAATTTTAAAATTATTAATATAATTTAGATTAGTTTCTAAAACATAATTAATATTTGAATTGTTAATTTATATTTAAAAGAAGAGTAAATTTTAAAAGCATATAGAATAACAAAAATATCTATAAAAGATAAATTTAAATTACATACTTTACATTTTGATTACATTGTAAATTTGTGAAGTTGCTATGTTTTGGTTGACTTTTACAATTGCGCTAATTGCGTTGAGAGGCACTTTCAAGTCTAGTATAGTGGAGATGTTGTAATGTAATGACATATCATGTGAACATTTTGACTTAATCAAAATAAAGTAAAAATAAAATAATGAAAATGTTTAAGTATAAATTTTTAGCCAATTTATAATAGCATTTCAATCCCTTATATCACTTGTATGTTTAGATCACTGAAGTGACACAATTAAAATGACTAACATAAACAATTGATTTGTATTATTGTAGTACTTGTTAGATAGTTGTATTTTTGTTCTGAGACTAAATTAGTCATTTTTAGTTGCATTACTTATTTTCTAGTTGTATATTTTAACGTCGGACTAAATTAGTCGTTTATGTTAGTCATTTTTAGTTGGGTCACCTGAGATTGCTCATTTTTTGTAGTATTTCAATTGGAAATGTTGTGATGACTAACGTTTTTAGTCACCTAGTCACTAATTTCATCATTTTCCACTAGTGTTATGACTGTGGGTTGGGACAAATGCTATGGAAGCCATGGAATAACTTGGATTGAGTTAATAGTCCTAGAGCCTGGGTTGGGAAAAATGATTTGGATCTTTTTGTGGGTTGAGTTACTCGTCCCTACAGCTGGGTTGACCAATCGTTCTGGAAGCCCTCGAGGAAGGTGTGTTGAGTTAAAAGTTCCTAGAGCACCGGAAAACTTCGATAGAGACTGATTTTGTTGGTGTTAGTGATGTCCAACAATGGAGGTGGAATTACTGTGGATGAGAGTTGAGATGGTTTGGCCACTAGAATCCCTAGTTTGTCTTTCCTTGTTTATTACATGAGATCCCATACTCATGCATAGAATATGGCATAGTGGTGATTGGCTGAAAGAGAGAACTAGTTCAACCTAATCTATGGTCGAGTGGTACATGGAAGTCCTTGGCTTGGTTGGTATTTTTACATTTAAATATGAGACATTTTGTTATTGTAATCTAGGAGCATTTATAACAATATGTTGTCGATATTATCACTCAGTTGCATGGTTTCTATGGTAGTTATTTTTTGGTTATATGCTCATTATTATCTGGTTATATGTTGGCTATATACTAGAATATATTTATGGCTCATTACAAGTTTTGATAAACTATTGATTGGTTGATGAATGTATGGACTAATAAGTGTTGTTGCAACTATGCAGAGAGGTAATGGATCCTTCTTGCTAATTCTTAGATGAATCTCAGGCTCTTAAGAGTAGATATGCATTCATGACATGTAGCTTCAATGTTTTCCATGTGTTTGGCGAAATGTTTGGTGTGTTCTAAGTAGTGTAGGTGAAGTTTATGATTTGAGTTTTAATTTTTATATCTGTAATCAAGTAAATTATGATTATGGAAAGTATTAGGCAATTCTGAGTAGTCGTCTAGAGGATGGACTGAAAAGTTGGCTCAAATCTCAGGTTCGCACCCTCTGAACTAGGCAAGTTTGGTCACAACCGCATTGAGGCATTGGTGTGCATGTACTTAAAGGCCTATAGCTACACCAAGGCCTTGTCATCCAAGAATTTAGGGGTTAATATTATGGACAAACAATGTTAGCTCAGAGTTTGGTAACCTGGGGTGGTCCTTTCGCCTACGAGTGAACTGTAACCCTGAAGAATGTTGCGAGTTGTCAGTTTGTGGTTAGTTGAGGGATCCACTTCCTTAAGTGGAGCTGGGAGGTTGGCTAATGTCATAGTAACCCTTCATTTCATGTTTACCCTCACAGGTTGGTGAAAATGGGTAAATTCAGGAGGGGTTGTTTACAATTAGACAATGTGCAAATATTTTCATCTGCATATGATACAATTTGGGTTGAATCCTCTTGTTAGATTGAACATTAATTCCACTAGTCTATGTATTGTGATTGTTTAACATCCCCTTTTAAACCCAAATCTTTGTCTAATACTATTGGAATGTTAATAAGACTATCTTTTGGATTAATCACATTCTTGAGATTTGGTCGACATTTCAAACCAATTAATGTGGTTTGGTCATGAGGATGAACCACATTAGTTGTTTCAAAATGTCGACCAAATCTCAAGAATGTGATTAATCCGAAAGGCAATCTTATTATCAATATGGATCACAAAATTCAAATATCTAACAATATTGGAATGTATTAGAGGGATTCTAGAATTTTCCTATGTTATTTGAATTAAATGTCTTGATTTATTTGATAGTTGAACCACCAAACTTATAGTATTTATGGGAAGGAGTAGGAGTGTTAGTGAGCTTCTCTAGGAGTATGGGCTATGTATCGATTATGGGGACTTTCAATTAACCATGTACTCTAAGAAGGGACCCCAAATTCTCATGCTAGGAGTGTGTGTGGGTGGATGGAGGAGAGGATAACAGTGAGTAGTGGAGGGGGATGAGTGTGAGAGACATATAGAAATGTTGTCTAGTGAACTAGTGGAATCTATGAGTGGAAAATAAAATCACGTGTAGGGTTGAAAGTGTGACTCTAATTTGGGTTGATAGGTAACCTTTTAAGTCATAGCATATCTATGTGGAATTTTTGAGCTTAATTGTATAGGGAAAATTATGTGAAATACTTTAGGCCAGGCCAAAATCTAGGAGAATAATTTAGATACTTAGTTTTAATATAGAAAATATGTTACTGATAAAAGGGAAAGGCCCACGAATTACAACAATATTAGTGAAGGCCTTCATTTGTGCTATGCATTTCTAAGGTGGCCACATTGTGAATGTTAATATGCCTATCATGAACACTTCGTTGAACACTAATTTCTTATATGTGAAAGACAGTGGCATTCATATCCTCTACCGTTATTTGAATTTGTAGAACCTTGAGATAAGCATCCTCTTAAGCCATTGATTCTAGCTCAGGGGTGTGCCGTCACAAGAAATCTACGCCGTAATTATGCTGAAAATATTTTCCCTTCTTTACTAGAGCGAATTACAGATTCAGCATAATTATATATATATATAAAAGAAGTGGGTCGTAAAAAGGTATTATGTATTTTAGAATTATACCTTCCTTGTCCATTGTTTAGGGAAAAAAGTTTAGTTTTCTTTTTCATAAATTTGTAAGTTTTATTAATGAATTTTATGCAGTCAAGAATGAATTGCCGACACACTGCTTAGACATGTGTTTGTAACTCTAATGTGTTTATGTATATTTACCTTTTTTATTTATGTTGCAGATATATGTTACTCACGTGGTGAGCAACTTGTTCTTCGCTATATATAGCAGTCTGTTTCTCATGCTAGATCTCAGACGATAAAAAAATGTACACTGGTCATATTCAAAAGTCTGACAATGGTAGACATATTAATAGTGAAGTTTGGTTTGGGTCACATTCTACTATTCTAGGTTTTTTTATGTTAATGGAATGTTCATCTTTTGTTCCATGTAAATATTAAATCTACTATTAAGCAATCTGTCTTAGATCTCTAAGATAATCTTCTCTCCTATTAAGCAATCTAATAGTCTTAGATATCTGAGATAATCTTCTCTCCTCTTGATATGCATGGCTTATTCCCAAAGAAAAATATCCTCTTAAAGACCATGTCTCACTATTTACCATGTCTCACTATGAATAGAGTGTACACTCAACACATTAAAATGCATTGGACATTTTAAGCCAATGCACAAAGCTAGCAATTCACTCGAAGAAAAAATATTCATAATCCTTATTATATTCATAATCCTTATTATTTCTTAATAGTTATCATGATATTAGAGTCTTAATAGTTCTCAAGATATTAGACTCTATTCATAATCCTTATTAATGCTTAATAGTTATCATGATATTAGAGTCTTAATAGTTCTCAAGATATTAGATTGTGTTCTCGTAAGTATAAAGGAATCTCACCGTATTGTAATGAATCCATTGAAAGTAACTTTCAAAAACATGTGTGGTGGTATGCATTTAGTTCAGCGTGTTTCATTGAAGAACAATTTTCATCAATATCATTGAAGAACAATTTTCATCAATATCATTGCTGGAATGAATAGGTATGCTTTGCACATGTTTGTATCAATATGAAATTTATATTTCAGTACCAGGATATGTGGTTAATTTATATTTAAAAATAAAAAAATAATATTTAATGTAAGTTATAATAAAATAAATTATTTTTTATTTTATTTTTTATAAATTTCATATAGTGATAAAATAATTGAATAAATATATATATATAGATATATATATTATAAAGCTATAATATGTAATTGTTTCACTATTTAATATGGTATTAAAAAATAACATGTAAAAATGATATTATTGATATTGCATGGTATGTAATTCATCATGTTTATTTGAAATATAATATTTAAAAAGATATATTTTAATAATTAAATTGTAATCTATATTGGCCAATGCCAAATTAATAGTGGTAAATAGGAAAAGTCTTGTTTTAGGAGGAAGGAATAAATTGAGATGTGAAGTAGATAAATTAATTATTTGATTAGGAACAAAAAGTTGCATAGATTTTGGTGGGTACTAACTAGTTGTGAGTCTACACATTCATAATTTTACTCTTACTTAAATGCTAAGGAAGACATAAAAAATGATCAAAAGTAAGTAAATATATTTATTTATATCTTATTTGTATCAATTTTTTAAAGGAAATACTTACTTAAATTATAGATCTAACTGATATATTATTTACCCAAGTATTAGCTATTTTCAAGGATTTTATTTTTAGATGGATTTCCTCCAAAGGTTAAGAATAAAACATCATTATACAACTATCTAAAATTCATGCATGGATATTGCAACCATATCCATAAAGATATGACATAGATATGCCAAACAGTTATCCACATGGCATGATCTCGTGGAAATGCTGCAAACACTTTCAAGTTATGGTTCAATCAAATGTTTAAAAATTATTTTCTTAATAATATTTATTTTTCCAAGTTAACTTAGAGTATTTTAAAAATATTAATAACTTTTGTTTTTATATGGGTTATATAGAGAAATTTTTCATGAATATTTTGTTTTTAATT
Source organism: Pinus tabuliformis (assembly GCA_031772625.1). Lineage (NCBI taxonomy): Eukaryota > Viridiplantae > Streptophyta > Pinopsida > Pinales > Pinaceae > Pinus > Pinus tabuliformis. Next base: position 743,669,584 of record CM062812.1, on the reverse strand, counting down.
CATGGTATGAGGTAGATTTGCAATTCCTTGGATGTTAAATGTTAAAAAAGAAACACAAATAGCCAAACAAAATTTTGTGGAGAGAGAGTCTTATAGACATATGTTTTAGACTTTCTAATATGAAGATGCATATATTAATATTTTAATATGTAGAAAATCAATCAAATATATATTATATAAAATAAGTGAAAATTAACCCAAAATAAAATAATTAAAATATTTTATTAGTATTACTGAAATTCAGAATAGATCTATTTTATGTTTAGATTTACCAAGATCCAAAAAGAATTAAACCTTTCCAGGTGTAAACTTTTTTGTTAAATTTTACACTAAAATTTTTTACATCATAAAAAAATATCTTTAAACCTTTAGGAAACCTAGAACTAAGATGAATCTTTATAATAAAATGAAACTAACTAATTTGCATTCCTGAAACCTAGATTTAAGATGAATCTACATAATAAAATGAAACTAACTGATTCACATTCCTTACCGCAATAAAAACACAGCAAATAAGCAAATAGGAAAAATAACGAGGCCAACCAGAAATCCTCCATTCTCTCTTCATACACATTTATCTAATCAATGCCGAACATTTATCTGATGAAACGTTTTGGTGATTTGACAGAGAACCATTTATCTGATGAGACCTTTTATTGATTTGAAGAGACTTATACTTTTTAAATATAGGATTATCTTCATTTGGTTTCAGACTTGTTGTGCATGGACAAGGATGAAAAAGCCAATGGTAATTTCATCCTGTGGGCGGTTATAGACATGCCCATGTGAAATATTTCAATTCTTTTTGACAGATGTACACACATGGGTCGGTGCAGTTACAATCTTATAAAATATCAATATCATGTATCGGTGCAGTTACAATCTTATAAAATATTAATATCATTCTGGCATTGAAATCATACCCATTGGAAACAAATATTTTTATTTGTCAATTTTGGGTTGAGTATATCTCTACGGTGTAGATGCATTTGTTTCTTCTGCCGAGGGCGTTATAATATTCTTTTCGATGATCCCGCACGTCAGTTCTCCTATCTGACTAGGTTGGAATCTCTTTTTTCAGACTCAGTGCAATTTCGTTTTGAGATTATTATGCCTTCCAACTTTTGCGAGATTTGATTTCACTTCTTTTCCGATCATAATCACATGGGTTGTAAAGCAACGAGAGGTTTCATTTATGAGAAAGAGTTAACCAGTTATATATTGGATATTTAATGTTTTCAGAGTAGTAATCGACTTAACGCAATAATATGGGAGCGGTCAAATTCAGCATTAAATAATATTTGCCAGTTCCTTGTATTATTGAGCTAAGTGAGGTGCTGCTCTGAGGACATTAAATAACTAATATATGGAAATACCTAATATATGGCTGGTTAGCTACAGCCTGCCGAAAATTTTTTACTTCTCTTTCTCTATCCACATTATTGGCTGACACGTGAAAATTGTTATCCTCCACCGTAGGTATCTCACTGTCAAGCTTGAAATCATGAAAAATCACATGATAGTTATCAAAAAGTAATATAGTGGTGATGTGTGTTAATTATAATGTTTACACATGTAAATAACTTATAAATATGGAAAATCATGTATAAACCTAAGTAAAATAATAATTTTTATTATTTTTCAGTGGTCAATGTCATTAGCTCAGTTATATGGCATATAGTTTAGAATTTTGATACCCGTAAGAAAGTAGGAAAGATAAAAGTTGATAAGAATTTAAATCCTAGAATGGTTGTAAATGACAAGGTTGGAGTTCAGTTATTTAAAAACATTTTAATAATTTGAATAATGACACATCTTTATTTATAAAAGAATAAATACCCAGACTTCGGAATTGGAATATTGTTTTGTATATATGTAAGTTCGCACTCAACAAAGAAGCTTTTGTGTAGATTATATTGAATTTATGTCCGTTTTTATTGAAGAATAATTTTCATTGTTATCATGGCTCTGAAGGAATCTGCATGCCCTCCCCAATTTATATATGTATTTATGCCTTTGCATTTTACATTGAAGAACAATTTTGCTGGATATCATGGTTGTGCATGAAAGAATAATTATTTATGGCTGTTGTTCAGATTCTTTGAGATTGAATATTGAGGTAGTTCTCTCAGCAATTTGCTACTTTGTTACTTACGATGGTTTTCAGATTGAATGTTTTATTGATATATTTTATTTGTTATAAATTTTGGAGAGGTGTTATAAATTTTGGAAAGTTTTTCAAAATGCTGAACTTATATATGTAATTAAAATTTTATTTTAAATAATAAAAAAAAAAATTTAATCAAAACAAATTTCACGATATTCCTACCAAAAATTCCAAAACACGTAATACACAACGGCATTTTAAATTTCTTTTAATTTCGCAATGCAGAGCTAAGTGATCTGTGAGGTCATGAAGCCATTGAGGGCAGTCGTAGTTGTTTGACGTTTGCTTTTTCTTTGATTTTTCTTCGCTATAAGATAACTATAATCAATTTGCAATAACCATAACTAATTTGCACGGGAAATAATTTTAAAATGGACAATCAAAACCGGGTATTTCCAGCAAGGTAGGCTGCAATGGTTCTTGGGTGTCTTTGGTGGGAAAAGTTTAAAAAATCATATATTTGTAATGACACCATCATAATTATATATCGGTAAACACATGCTAATTGTTTAAGAATATAAACCCAATCTTAATTGGATATTTTCCAAAATTTCCTTTGGGGAGATAATGTTGGCTCTTTTAATTTCTGTATTAATGATAATTTTACTTATTCTTCTTACAATATGCATGTTTGGTTTCCTAACCTGCTTATCAAGTTTACCTTATTCAAATTTGAACAAATTCAACAAGTTATATCATAACTATTCATATGTTAATTAGGGTATAATATAATATATGTTAAATCATTTTGTTAATAGTGGCATTAATGCGGTTAGTCTATGTTAATCTATGTTGTGTGGTTAATTATTAATGTGACAAGTTTTGATTTGATAGATAGATTTCAATGTTTACTTGATAATATTTATCATTTTGCTGCTCCCTACATTCATAGTATAATTCATAATACATATTATGTTTTGCTATTTTAAAACAAGTTATTCAACTTTGCGTTATTATTTTCCTTATATTTTCTATTAATATTATATTTATCATAAATCTTAAACTATTCAAAATATTTTCTAGGATGAGATTATTGATATAATAATACAAGTGCATCTAGAACTTTTCAACTTTGTAGATAGAAAAGAGTTTTACAAAGATTACCTTCGAAGATAGAAAAATGATATTATTAATATATTTATCATAATCTTAAACTATTCAAAATATTTTCTAGGATGAGATTATTGATATAATAATACAAGTGCATCTGGAACTTTTCAACTTTGTAGATAGAAAAGAGTTTTACAAAGATGGCCTTCGAAGATAGAAAAGTGATATATAGAGATTGCAAAAGAATATCAAGGCATTAATGAATAGTTAATGGTAACATGAGTTGATGGATGTTCTAAAGAGAATAGTGAAGTCTCTTGGATGCTCTAAAGAGAATAGTGAAGTCTCTTGTGATGGAAAGTATAAAGAATATTTTTTTTTGGATGTAATTAAATAAAAAAAGGAATAGTGAAGTTTTCTGTGATGGAAATTATAAAGAATATTTTTTTTGTGATGGAATACCTAAAAATAAAATTGATTATTAACTGAAAACCGAGAAATTTACGATGAAAAAAATACTATTGTCACTTTTTTATAGTATAATAAACTTATTAGGGAAAATTCGATATACAACATTGGTCTTAAATTAGAAAGTTATAATCTATTATTGATTTCAAAATTAAGGGATTGTGGGGCCATGCTAGTGTCTTGTTAATCTATAGCCATATGTTGTAATCTAGGAAACCATAGACATGTGTGTTGCTAATAGATCCATACACCAAGCAAATACTGTATAAAGAGATATATGAAACACATATGGAAAAAGTAATAGAATAGAAAAAGAAATAGTGGTAGACTACAAAATTAATGTTTATATTAATCCACAATGACCATTACATTCTTCATAAAATACATACATATTTGTACTAGACTGTGACAATTACGATGGATGTAAGTCATCCTCACTTACATCTTCATTCAACTATAGTGTTTAGTCAACTCGGTCTAGTTGACTAAGTTGACAAGTCCCACCAACAAATCCCCCACCAATAGTTCCTTCTTCGTCTCAAAGTAATGGGGATTAGAAATTTACATTACAACATTTAGAACATAATTGAAATAATAAGGTTTTGGTGATTGTTGAAGCTTCATTAAAGTGTTCCTCATGGAGAGTTGGGTTCCTTGTCGATTGGGACTAATACTATTGTAGATGACATTGTTTGATCAATTATCTTTGGTTGTTGTTCTGCTTACTAAGTGTAGAAGAACTTATTTATCCATGAATTTGATTCCTTGTCTTTCTCATTCTATATACTATCAATTGGACCCTTCTACTTTAGTTTTTGTTGTAGTTGACTCACTACGATATGCTTGTAGAGAATATTTAGAAATATATGAAGAGATGATGCTTAGGTCTAGGAGGTGAAGGTTGTTGGAAACAATGCAAGGATTATGTTTCCCTAAATCTTGTCCTATAAATTATTAGAGCTAGCCTCTAGAGAGGTTGGTTGAACATGCTCCATTCTTTAATTGAATTTTGAATGTGTGCTACCAATGACTTCACTTTAGTTATACATTTGAGTTGATCAGATAGTGAACTAATTTGAAACTTTGAAAGTTAAGTCTTAACTTTTTATTCCATTTCTTACACTTGTCATTGTATTCTCTGTAGGCCCTTTCAAGTGTTGTTGGCGTCCAAATATGATTTTGAGGTCCTTTAAAGTGTTGTTGGCCCCTAACTATGTTTTCTTTACTTCTCTCACATATTTCATTTTCTCCTCTATCAATTTGGTTTGGAGATTGTTCTCTTGTTCAATTTGAGTGTCAAGTTTTACAACTACTCTTCCTTCAAGGGTCCAACTCCATTTGTGACATATGTCTTTGGTGAGGATTTATTGTATCATTAGTGGGCTTCATGTAGTTGGAAAGTAGGTTGGTCAATTTCTTAACACTAAAGTCATAGTGCTAATGTAGTATAGTGATGCTACTTCCATTTGTTGCTTTACCTTTCCAAATGAGGTAAATTCCTATTGCTGAATATAGGAAGATTCATCCACCTTGATATTTTTACATTGTTGCCCCAATTGATGACCTTATTCCTTCATATTTACATTAAGTTTTAATAGTTGATGGATAAGTTATCTCATTTCTTTGGTACATGATTGTACCTATCCTCTAGATCATGTATTTTCCACCTTTTTTTAGTAAGGTCGGTACATTTGGCTCAAAGTTTATTCTTATTTATTATTATTGATCCATTACTTCCATAATTCTCTTCCATTTAATTGATGCTTCTTGAGAAAAATCAAATAACAAATTGAATAGCTAGAATAGATAGAATAGCTAACTATCAGACACCTATAATGGGTTGATTAGTGTGTTGGGAATTGAATTTAATTCTATTTTAGTAGACATATTGAGAGTCTTGAACTTATTTTATTTCCCACATTGTATCTTGATATGATCTTTTCTCTTGGATTCTCCTTTGTCTATTGTTGGGTTAATTGAGTAATACTCTACAATTTTTGGTGGCTTAGTTAATATATTCTCTATCTACTTCCACTACATAGTATGTTTTGTTGTGTTGTCTAACACTACAAGGAACATTCTTTCCGATGTGTTGACTACTCTTGATGTTTTTCTTGAGGTTCTTGATGCTTTATCGATGTCTCCCTCTTGGTCAATGTTAGTAGGGAAATCCGACTAACTATGTCCTAGTGAGACTTGTTTCTTTGCATCATCATCTTTTCCTCGACAATTTGTGTTCCCTTTCTCGGTGGCATTCCTAGAGTCAAGTTGATTTGTGTAATATTTGATTTTTATTTCAAGGCTTCTTTGTTTTTGTTTACTAAGGCTTACTTGTGCTAATTTCCAGAGCATTTGTTGGTCTTCTATATGTTCTACTAGTATTTTCCTCCTACTAATCCTTATATTCCTCCTTTTTAATTTTTTATTATATTTTTTGCTTGAATGTGTCTAAAAAAATATTTTTATTATGCCCTAATGACTCCAAAATTTGGGGCCCAATCAATGATTCCATTATCATCTCTTTTGTTTGGGTTTGTCGCCTTATCAACCTTTTTTTTTCTATTTCCTGTAATGCATGTATTGTTATTTTGTATAAATTTTTTCCAATTTTGGGTCATTTAGAGTTATGTCCTAAAGAAAATATACCAAGTTGATATTGAAGTTCGACTTCTTAACCTATGTCAGGACCTCTTCACTAGAATTTTTTAGTCGGCTTCTTTATAATTGATGGTGCTAGGAAAGTAAGATTGACCTCAAATAGTTGAGAGTTTATTTTAACCTCCCTTTTATCCTCAAACTCTTTGTTAGGCAAGGCGAGTATTATTTCTTCATTGTGGTGCAATACCTCTTCTAGAATAGGAATTGCTGTATTTTTCTCGTGACTTAATTCACCGAATATGTTATTGCAATCGACTAATATTGTAGGCCCTTCGCTTGTACTTGGTCATTATTTACATACAAAACTTTGATTGACTCGAAGTGAAGTTGAATATGTCATGAACCTGGGAATGAATTATGGATGTGTTAACTAGCTCTCGTGCGATGAAACATTCTTCAAGTCTATCAACCAATTTTTGAATATTTTATTTGCAGGAAGGCATTTTGTCTTTATCAATGGGTTCATGGAAAAATATTTGTATTTCCACATCGATAGAGTTTTTGTTCTTGTGAATATATTCTCACAAACTTCTAATAGTTGTTCCATAGAAATCCATATAAGTAATGAGGGGAAGCTAAATTTCTTACTTAAATTTTGACAGTCTTTAGAGACAAATTTTTTCTATGTCATCTAAAAGGTCGGCCTAGTTGTACTACTACATTATAACTATTTGGCCTTTAAATTCCATCATATCTATCTTAACATCTTACACCAGTCTTGTTGGAGTGATGCACAAAGATACTATTATTATGAAAATCCGTTTTTTAATGGATCCTTGAAATCCAAGATTCAAGCATTGGACTTGACTGTAGTTGGGATTTTTTCAACAATATGTGGGGTAGTTATGTAAGTTTGTGAGTTAGTTTAGATATTATCTTAGAGGGGTGGCGAAACTGGAAAACCCGATCGTGAAATTTTCCCACTATGTATTTAACAACTACTTCCTTCAAGCCCTAAAAGTATACACTAAGTGAGCCACCCAAAGAATCTCTAGTTCTGTACGAATTGGGGAATGATGTTTTCTTTGCCACTTCTTGTTGAATCACACCGATCATTTGAAGTTGGCCCACTTATTTTCCTAAGAAATATATAATTTTTACAATCAAATGATATGAAGCTAAACCTCCATCTCGATCTTAGTAGACATATCAAATCTAACTTTAGTGTGTGGCTCCAATAAGGTTTCAACTGTCTAAAATTAACCATGAACCCTTGGCATCTTGAAATATTTATCAAATTCATCAATACATAAAAATTATATGAAGTTGAAGTTGGAGTGAATCAACTCTAGAAGATAAAGAAACTCAAGGATGTCTAAAAGCTCAAGGGATGAAACTGAGGACTTCGTGAAACAGAGGTGTCTGGAAGACTTAGTTTAATCTTTTTTGCAAATTTTTATCATAAATGTAGCATGTTAACCCAAGTATTTGTTATCTAGTCATGTTTAATATTGACATGTGTGAATCATGTTAGGTTAATATTTTATTGTTTTGTAAGACTCACTTGTAGAGTCTTCCTTGTTAATTTTTTGCGTGTCATCTTGGCTATTGTTATTGGTTATTATTTTTTGGTCAATTCAAGGAATATATAAAGGTTTTATGTCATTAGTAAACTTGTTTATTTCCATTGGTCATTATTTTCTAGTGTGCTTTATCATAACATGACTGATACTTCTATCATGTTTCTTTTCTTGACATATGTTGGTGTATAACTGATATGTTAGATTTTGTAGTTGGTTCTACATATTTTGGTATAGTAGTCTATTCATAGTGGTCTTTTGTTCCATGACTTTATTTTGCATTTGTGAGATGCCAAATTATGATGTTTTACTCTAGTGCAATTGGTTACTACAACAATTTTTATAACTGATTATAGTTGGTTACTACAATGATTCTTCTAATTGATTATAGTTGGTTACTATAATATTTGTTAATATACGTCAACTATTATGTTAAGGAACCTATGAGTCTAAAATTTTTCATCTCTCTAGGTAATATTTTTACATCCATTTTTAAAATGTTATTCATGGGTTATACGCTTACATGCTAGGCTGAATTTTAGAATATTGGCAATTATTGATATGTTTCTTCTTCCCAATTGTTCAACATAGTATGTTGTGGTAGTCATCTAAGTCTATGACTAGGGAACATAGGTATCCCACAATTGTGACCCCTAATTTCAAAGAGTTTGGATACGGATTTACAATCTTCCTTGTACTCTAACCTACATAAATACTTCATTAACATAATTCAATGGAGAGTTATTTTCTCTAGATCTTATTGAAATGTTTCACCCAACTTTTATGTTTTTAGAAGCATCATTGGATTTTTCTTTACTTCTTTCTATGGCAGATGGATGTTTATTTTATGGAAGAATAGGTTCAAATATTTTAATTTGTTACTGCATCAATAAACCAATATTCTTTATCATTTTACTCACAATTTTTCAATGGTCATTCATCTAGTTCAAAATCTAAATTTTGTTGGCATTATTTCTAACGTGTTGTCCTTGATGGAAACCTACTTGAATAAATATGTCAACATTATGACAATATGATGATTATGTAGGCTAGAACAGATCCTACAAAAGTGATGAACATAGAAATGATAGATGAGAGACAGATGGACTTTAAATATAAAGTTTGGGAAAGTATACGTAGATCCTATGCAGAAAGGTCATATGCATTTGCAGGTACTATGAGGAAAAGTTGCATACAAAATCTGCACCAGAGTAAGTTGAATACGAGGGATCTTTACCATGGTATTGGCCTGTAGTAATCAGTGTGACAATAGTTATTTAATCCCTTCAAAGAATACCAATGGAATTACTAAGGGATTGGCCTAAGGAATCGGCTATGTCTAATGCTATATAAGGAGATGGATATCAAAATGTTGTGTGTGTAAGTGATGGATTGTTTATGAATGTTGATTTGATTCGAAACAAGTGTGCACCAAGGAACATGAATATGGTTGAGATCTGATAGATCTGAAATTAATACATATTGCTTAGTCTGTTTGTGGTTTGATAGATATATGATGATGACATAATGATGTGTGACTGTAACAATGTATATGCTGAGAATTTAGGTTTAAGAAATGTTGTGTTGTGCACCGAAATTATAATTTCATGGTTTTAGATATGTACGCTAGTTTTACTCAGGTTAGTCACGTACATATTCAGATATGATTATGGGTAGTCGTGTATATATTCTGCAAAGTGTTTTCAATTCTTACAAATATATACATGGATGTTGTGAATTGAAACCACGTATACAAATAGATGTGCTTTATGAAAGCTACATACATATGCTATGGTTTTTCATTATGACTTGTTGATGATATTTGATCAGTTATGTTCTATTCATTTTTGTTCATCAATGATGTCTCTATCATGATAATCTATGTTTGAAAGTGTTGATTAGGTTGAAAAAGACCTGGTATATTGATCAGTGACAGTGCTACATTATGATTTGGTTTTTAGTGAGCTAGTATTGATGTGTATGTTGTTATTCAGTATACAATGATTAACCAGTGATTTAGTTTGAAAGAAATCTCATTAGTCAGTGATTTGCGATGTGTACGTAGGTATTGTTATCACTTCTTAATTTACCTAGGTTGAGCATAGAAAACCATAGGTAACCAAAAACCACTTTGAAAGTTGGGATCTAGCATTTCTAGCTTTAGAGAGGGATCTCTCAATATGATTTCAATTTCTGATCATAATATTAGGTCAGGTATGAATGTGTGAGGTCGTATTTTTAAATATTTGGTTGAAACTTGCAGGGAAATTCCATTGGGCATGGATTCATGAAGCTATAGGTAATCAATCACAATATAATAGAGCAGTTGTAATAGGGCAGGATAGGAAAGATTTCGGATCTTGTAGAGTGCCTTTGGAGTGGAAAAGATGAATATGACTAAGGTTCAATTAAATATAGAGCATACGGAGATGAATTATATAGTTAACATCACACAAAAAACATTGATATTTTTTACAACCTAGAGCAAAGTACAATTAAGTCAATTTGGCCCTTAATATTCTTGAAGAAATAAAGAGAGACAACATATGGAAAACTAAGAGAAAAAAAAAATTCACAAGAGAAAATACATCACCAATTGTTTGACACAGGAATCCTGGAACAAATCTCTTTGTATTACTGCAAATTTATCCCTTTCAGTAGAATGCACAACATACATCAAAATATATCTCCTTTCTTCATACGAGTTCCAACCTAACCCCTCAAATTCCAACCTCTATTAGATCGTATGTTTATCCTTTTATAATACTTTGGCTAAGGGCAAGATATAATGTATTTTGTCCAGATAAGTGGATCAAAAGGTGTGTTTGATCATTTCTAACATAAACAACAAGATTCAAGTTAATTATAGGAGAGCATTAACTCAGAAAAACACATTCATCCTCATCTTCCCGTATTCCTCTAGAAAATCCCAAACTACCTACTGTGATGCCAAAAATCCTGCTAAAAAACATATTGATGCCTTATCGGGCCCTACCAAATTAGTCAGAGCAATAAAACATGGTGGAGTGCGAAATCATGACTGTGGAAAGGGAAATAAGTCATAAAAATAGAGATCGGTACCATTAGCTTGATCTTTTGGGGCCAATCCATTTAGCTTGGGATAAGGGGTGATTCTTTGTAACATTGTCGCATTATAACGGTTCACATGTGTAATACAGGGGACCACAATGTATATGTGCCTAAGCCTCTTTTAATATTGAAATTTTCAAACAAAGGTTTTCGTTGTGTGCCACTTTATATTAGGTGGGGTGTGGAATCTCCGATTCACCTAGCCCTCGGGGCTCAGGTGGAATCTTAGGGCCAAAATCTCTTTGCATGTTAAAACATTTTGGCTAGAAAGGGGTCCGATTCTTTGAAATATCGCTTTATAAATGGTTTCACTACATAAGACATAGGACCACACATATATACACCTGGGATCCTTGTGTCGATTGGTCTCAACCGTTTGAACTCTTTGTAACCATGGACTAGCCCCCACATCAAAGCTCCTCTCCCACCAATTCTAATCTATGCTCTAACTTTATTTACACATTATATTTTCATTGATTGTGAATGGAAATCACCTTCTGTGCTAAGCCCCTGGTTCTATGATGCTTCTCGTGACCATGTTCCAGGCCTTATCTCTGCGCTCTCCCAGTGATTTCCAATCGACAGTTTCAATTTATGTTGCAATGTACCTCAACCTTGTGATCTTTGATTGTTGATGTCATCCTCACGATGTCACTACCACGTCACTACCACGTGTCATCTTGGGAGTGTTGACACATATCACCCATTTTTGGCCCGTTCTAACCATTGAAAATGCCAAATCCACTGGCCACGTGTCCATCATATGATCACATCATGGTGACATCAGATGCCACGTGGGCCATATTGGATCCAATATTTTGCTGCCACACATCCCTTTGGGAAGAGAGAGAAAAGACCCCGCATGGCCTAGTTTTGTGAGCATTTCCTTTGTTAATTTGTTTTAGGCCCTTCCTGGCACTTTAACACTAGACCTCTTTTTCATGCAATCCCAGTGATCTCAAAATGTAACCACCCTGCCTTCATTGTGAATAGACAATTTCCAAGTCCGCTGACTTGTGATTGACCATGAACCTTTGGGATGCATGATTTGCAACCCCTGATCGCCAATTATGATCCCAATCATCAATAATCACTAATTTTGCTCCATTTCCCACTGCTTTCTCTCCCAAAAACCTATGAGATGTAGGATTTAGAACCTCTAATTGGTGGTATAGCCATGCACCTCTAAACTATGGGATGTGGTATTTTCAATGCTTAGGCATTTTAACTTTTTTCTTTTCTTTTGAAGAGTAAACTTCAATTTATTCTAACTTTTCCTTTAGAAGTCAATTTAAAGAAATGAATATACCATTAGAAATCTTCTTCGGAGCATTTTATGATGGAAACATCTACAAGATTATTTTATAGATGCTTAACAAGAAAAAATCCTTCCCAACCTTAGACTGGTTTTGACCACAGGACTTGAAGGATTGGATGGTTTCTTAGATAAGTAAATCTTTAGGCTATGACACCCAGTGACTCATAGCCTAAGTTTCAAAAGTAAATTCCCAAAATAAATAAAGGGACACAGATTATAATTACCTTTATTTATATGATCCTAACAAGACCTCTATATAGGTAACACATACATATACGGATGGTCTTCAGAACAATACATTCTAATATATGTTTGACCATGGTTTACAGTTACACCAATTCGTTTATGAGATGAACAAAGTATGGCTTGATATATTTATGAATGGTTGTGCATTTATATGATTTTCTTATGATTCATTTGATATAGTTTTCTGAGATTCAGTGATTGGTTTATTAATGTTCATTTTCTTCAATGATTGGATGAGTTTGTTTAGTATTAGTTCTTAGAATTGTTACTTGGTTTGGGCTTAATGATGGAAGTGGGTCTAGTATGGAAATATGATGAAAATCAGCCTACATGTTTTATGTTTTGAGTTAGATGAATCTAGTATGAAACATTATGAAACATGGTCCACAAGAGGTGATGAGGGTTGGAGCCTTTAGTAAGGGAGTCGAAGCTTCCTTCCAATGGTAGTTGGTGAATTTGTGCACGGGGTAGGTTCTCCCTTTTGGTAGGAATTGGAAAATGAGATCAGGGTTTTCTCCTACATTGGGTTTACACCTAAAATCATGGTGTTTATGTGTATTGATATGATTCCTATTTTTAATGATTTATCTTCTTCTTGCTACTCATGGTTACTATTTACTTAATGAATAATGAAATCATGATGCACTCTTGATGAAATGCATGAAAAGTTTGTTAACTATATGTATGATGTTTTCCTTTACTACAGTTGCGTACATGCGCTAGCTTCTTGAATGATAGTAGCGTATGGAAATCATAATATGAAATGAAAAGTTTGCATTGAGTTTAAAAATACTAATTCACCACCCCCCCTCACCTCTTAGTATTTTTCCCAACTATTGGTATCATAGATGGTCAGTTCAGTTGAATCTTAACCACTTGAAGTGGATCAGGAATGATCGGAAAGAACCAAAAGAAGAAGGCATATCAAAGGAAGAAATCAATTTAGGAGAATACTGATAGTAATGCATTTGATTCTATATAAATATCTGCATTTATGGTTCAAGATAAATCTGCAGCACAAGAACAAGGCAAGTTATAAACCATGGACAATAAAGGTATTTTTATGCTAATTAATGATAAGTATGAGGAATGCAAAGAAAAAATGAAGTCTCAATTAATAAATATAGGATATGATGTTTGTAATTCAGTATGTATTAGTTTCACTAACACTTCCCCATCAACTGAAGAGTTACAAAAGAATAATGTTGCATTAAATGATATCATTGGTAACATAATTGATTCAACATTAGGAGAAGTTATGCACTATTAAACTACAAAGGAAGTATGGGATCATTTGTAGCTCATTCATGAAGGAAATCAAAGGAATATTGTTCATCAAGAGAACCACCAGGTAATCATATTTGTAAATATGTGTCAAAGGATGAGTATGATGATAAAATAAACTTTGTTATGCCATATGGAGTTACTGATTCATAAGAAGGTAGGTTAGAGGAAGTTTCTAGTATTAGATGAAAACTTTATTTTTCTTTCAAAAGGATTATCAATCTTAAGAATAAGTTGCAGGCATATGATAACATGGATCATGTTCCAGTAGAATCTAAACAATATTGTGAAGGGCTTGAAGCTGAAATCATATTTCTAAGAGTATATCTTGAAAAATAAAACAATAAAAATGAAGAGCTAGTTCAATTATTTGAAGAAAAAGAGAGTGGGTTGAATGAAGAGGTTACCAAACTAAAGGAGAAATTGGAGGAAGGAAGAAACATTGAAGAAGGAATGAGAAAGAAGTATTTCTAAAAGTAATAACAATGTCAAAAACTAAAATTTGAGGTAAACATTCTAAAAGGTAAATAAGAAGAAAATTATAAACATCTAAAATTTCAAGATAGTAATAAGATTTTGGATAACATTCTTATTAGTCAAAGGTCTCCTTCCATTAAAACTAGTCTTGTTTTTCATGAAACTGTACAATTAGAATCTAGTTCACAGGATTATGTAAGGATTTTGAAGGATAACAATACAAAATTTGAAATTCTTGTTAAAGAGATAAGATTCAACCTACTTAACATCCAAGGAAGATGAATTTTCAAAAGAAATCATTTGCTTCCAATAATAGAAATATTAATCGATTCTCTCCTCTTGTGAATAATGTTGAATTCTTTATATGTCATAATTATAGGCATGTCACAGCCAATTGAAGAAGCAGATTGTTTCTATGTCAGGAAAATAGCCACTTCATAGGAAGGTCATCAACTCCTAGGTACTCAAGTTTCTTTAAGGGATATTTCATTTCTTGCAACATATTTGGTCACAAAACTATTGATTACAATAGGATGAATATGAAACATGCATATTATAATTCCTCTACTCTCTTTTCCTGTTATATAAGTTGTTATACCTATAAAAAGTTTGGGCATGTCGCAAAATAATGTAGGAACAATTCAATGGACCTCCACATGTTGGAAATAATACTGGGGGGGGGGGGGGGGGGTGAATCAGTATTAGCAAATCGAAATTTTTTTTTTTTTCCATACTTAGATTTATGTACAATACTTCAGTTAAGGGAACCTACGTGTACACACAACTTTGTCTAATGCAACTAGCGTATGTCCAGTAAACTTATGATTCAATTAATCCATTAAATATTGATATTTAATCAATGCATCAGAACTTCATTAACCATATGAACAGCAAACATGTGCAGTAAAACAAAACAGATCATCACACATAAGAAGTACACATGAACACCATGATGTAAGGTGGAAACCCGATGTGGGTGAAAACCACCTGCTGCAATTTGTCTCTATCTTCTTTTAACAAGAAAATTATTTTTACAATATTTTTGTATTGGTGCAGTCTTTTACTATTACGCATGCTTCTACCTACAAAAGGCTACAACCTTCTCTCGTTCTCCAGCTTCTCCTAGAAGGGAGATACAACCCCCTTAGCTCTTGTACTAGCTGATGTACAAGTACGTAGGTGCTGGCCTACATAAGGCTACAACCTTCTTTCTTCCTCCAGGTACCACGTTTCATAAATTTTCAGACTGGATACTCATGGAACACAACATCATAAACTGAAGGCCATGTTTCATCCAATTTTAATACTAGACCCATCAATATCATTGAAGCACAAAATCAATCACCACTTACATCATCAATCTCTTAATCACCCAATAAAAAAAACTGAATCACTGAAACCCTGTCAACAAAATACAGTCACCGAAACACAGAGCAGAACACAGAACTCTGCAACAATATTTAGAGGCAATTGTGTCATCAAAAATCATGCATCAGAGTGCATACACTACTTGGAAGATCCGAACCAGTGTGTATACGCAACTTCACCAAGACGAACCAGTGTATATGGCATCAAATACTTACTTATAACTTCGATGCACTTCCAGACTTTGGACATAACCAAATCATTACAAAAAAAAGGATAATACATGTGTTAGCAACCAGATCTAGTCCATTGGATCACATAAAGATAAGTCATTATGACCTTGATCCATTATTAGATCTCATCCATCAACATTGAAGCTAAACACAATCAATAAATCTGAATATGCAGAATACTGACACCAGTAAACAGTCACCAGAACTCAGGACTTTGCATCAACAACCAGAACCACCTATAACTTCAAACATTATAGTTTATATGGTATACGCTATTTAAATGTATCTAACCTATGTATGTATGCGCTTTTATCAAAGTCAACTAGCGTATACATCTATAAATATTCATTCATGATTTGCAGTTATTCAAAATTTGAGTTATACCCAGATCATAATATTTATAGAACATTATATGCGTCAGTATACAGATCTAGAATGAGAATGATCAGCCATATAGATATGATCCATTCCAAGCCATAAGATCCCGATCCATCATTAGATCTTTTCCTCCATCTTGGCTCAGATCAAGTAAAGCATTATAAACCCATAACTTGCATACTGGATCTCACAGTTCATCAGATATTTAAGAATTTCTAAGCGCTTTTGCCTAATGTTCTTCTCCTCCTTTTATAGTCTTAGGCCTTACTCAATACCATTGTACAAAACCACTTAGAACCAATACCTTGGACCAAATACCTGGGGTCAACACGTCAGACAAGATACCTTGGACCAATACCATGGATCACAATACCATGGTCTAAATACCATGGACCAAAACCAAATGTACATGCCTTTCCTTGCATGAAAGTGCGTGTATATGCATACGTGCCTTCTGTAATGCTAACCTGCATGTATACGTGGCTTGGTCAAGGGGAACCTACGTATATATCTTTTCTTTCATTCTGAGAGCCTGAACTATCAACTGAGTGAGTTGCCATCTAGACTGATTCCTTGAAGTTTCCCTATAAATACTATTGTCATGCATTATGTCACATCTGATATCTCTTTTGTAGATTCATCTAGTTACCATGTACAAGTAATTTGTTATACTACAAGAAGGTTTCCATCAAGTACAACACATTCATCATAATGCCAATAATCACCCCCTTTGGACTTGATGGCAACAATAACACCAAGTCACTCTCCCCTTTGACATCAAGGGCAAAGGGTGGACCAAGATCTTCTCCCCCTAAGAGCGGAAGACTTTCATATCTTAATAGCTAAATATTAATCATACTCCCCCTAGGCACATGTTGAAATCTTTGATTGAACTCCCCCTATCCTGAGATGTACTTTATCATCCATACTCCCCTTGAGCACATGCAAAGTCTGCAAACATTTTCATGAAAATAACATGACTCTATAACTCAACTATCTTCCTATCACCAATGACTCATATATAAATTTATTCTCCCAACCAAGTGGGGATAAACTTGACTCATCCACCCAACCAAGTGGGGATATACTAAATACCAATTGTTTATACATGACTGAAATATTACATCATCATTCCCATGCATAGTGGGGGTACAAATTACATCATATGACCAAAAGGGATTCATCAAACGACTACAATAGACAGAGACAAAATATTACATCATGGGTCTTGATATGACCTTTACATTGAATGATATACATGAAATTTATAACAGAGACCAAATATATAAACAAGACCATGATAGTCATCAGCAACTATCATACACAATGTATGATCTACTCCATAAGTATCTATCAACACCATCCAGACCAGCAACCTGTATATAATCAATTTGTGACAAGGTATGTCTGCATATAGATATCAACTCATCCTCCTCATTACATCAATATCAACTTGCTTCATTTCCTTAGAAGAAAGAGACTTATCATAACCTCATCATATGTCATATCTCCAACCATTCACATCATATCATCTGTATGTGAAAAAAACCATGGTCAACATCTATGATCATAACATTGTCATAAATAACACTATGATCTTCCCACAAGATCCTTCAATATATCAACCATGTATCATTACTAGGGAAAATCACACATCTAATAGGCATCAACCATGATATTCAACATATGTGAGTATCAACTTATCATCATAAGGTAAGAACTCAAAGTGATTAAGTAAGCCATGTCTTCGAATAGCTATGTCTTGATGCGACCTGCAGTAACACCATTCTCTTGGCCAACCAACAATATGCAACTTAAGTAATCATCCATGTATCCATAATATTGTATATATCACTATGTATCTAGCAAACCTTGAGCTCAAGCAACAATCCTCAATCATGTGGCAACCAAGAAATATAGGAATCCTGCATCATAACTGTATTATATGATATTTATGCATATGAAAATAGCAGCATATGAGTGACTCATCATCAAGTAATGAAGTTGTGTATTCAAGATTTGTACTTCTCCTTATCCTTATGAAGATTACCATGTAAGCAACATATATGCATCATCAGAGAATCAACCACAAATCTGATCTGAACACCAACTATGTAACCCCAAGAATCATATGAGATTTTGTCATGGGTAAAAAATAATCATATCATAGCAAGATGTATCATTTAGCCATATAAGCATCATCACCAAGGACTTATAACCATAATTCCAACAATGCATTATTCAAAGCATATTCTCCCCCTGAACCTGTGCTATCTGTTCACTATCAAATCTGACCATGTATACATTATCAAGAAGTATCAAGGCATCATCATCATCAAGTTAGGATCAAAAACATCTTATGAGTACCAAGACATTTCCACACATTATCAACATATTGTAACCATCATCAAACAGAGAAATAATTGACTGAACCATATCAGATCCTTTTTCTTGAGTCTGTCCCACTACTTTTCTCATACTGACATATAGGCAACTGTGCAGTGTCTAACTCACATATATACATTACTTCTCTTCATGAAACTTGCGTATGAGATTTAGAAAATTGAAGTTTTACACTTTCAGCTCCTTTTGAGTTTGTTATGTCTATACATTGTGTTGTGCCACATCTTTTTTATTGTACTTCCTTATTCTTCCATATCTTCAAGTGTGATGATGTTTTCTCCTTTTGGTATGGTGCTCGTACTTTTTCCCTACATTCCTTTGCTATATGTCCAAGCTTTTTACATGCATAACATCTCATATGTTTCATATTCCTTCTATAGAAGTCAATGGATTTGTGACCAAACATATTGCAAGCAAAACAATATCCCTTAAAGTACCTGGAACATGATGATTTTTCTGTGTGATGGTCTTCAACCATTCTTCTTTTGCATCTGGCTGCAACATGTCCAAAATTATGGCATACATAACATTCAACATTATTCGTTTGAGAAATTGATTGACTATCACTTCCATAGTTAGGAGTAAAAGAATTTCTTTGAAGAATTTCTTTCCTTGGTTGTTGATGGGATTGACCTCTCATCTCCTTATTGAGCATTTTAGATTTTGCATTAGAGTTCCTTGTCTTACTTTGTGAACTAGATTCACCTTCAATAGATTCATGAAAACCAAGACTAGTTTTGATAGCAAGAGTCCTTTGAATACGAAGAATATCATCCAAGATCTTAGTACTATATTCAAATCATAAGAGCTTATCCTTTTCTTCTAATTTATCTTTTAGAATATTTACCTTAACCTGATGTTGCTCTTCCTTTTCAAGATATTGTTTCTTCATGATTCCTTCAGCTTTTCTTCCTTCTTCCAACTAATGACATATTTCAATAACTTTGTTTTCTTGTTTTTCAAGAGCTTGGAGTAGTTCTTTATTCTGCTTATTTTATTCTTCAATATCTTCTTTTAGTGAGAGGATCTTAGCTTCAAGACTTTCATAGTAACTGGATCTTTCTCTGAGTTTCTTGATTGTTGTGCTCCTTTCACTTGCTTCATTTCTTAATGATGTCACTTCATCTTGTAGCTTTTGACATTGATCTTCCTTTTCCTTGAATAGTGTCCTTACCCTGTTTCCTTCCTCTAGTTGAGCTTTTAGTTTGGTAGCTTCTTCTTTGGAGGCACATTCCCTTTTCTCCAATAGATCTTGTTGACCTTTAATTTTGCCTGTAAGCCTTTTAAATTATGTTTCTATTTGGTATATTTCATCCTCACCCATAAGAGCAAGTTCAGTTTTTTCGCTATTACTTTCATCATCTTCAAATGGATGGAAAAATGTATCATGAGAGGATAACAAACTCATACCTGATAGTTCTTTTGCTTGTTCATATTCATTCTGAGGTGATTTTGAATTTGAAGTGTTTCTTCCACATATTCCCCAATCGATTCTCCCACTGTCATAGTTCCTTTGAGATGTATTCATCTTTTGAGGTGCTTTCTTCTTTAGCTTCCTTCCCATTATTCTATACATCTCCTTCAAGTGATCAAGCTTCTACCAAAGGACTTGCTCTTATACCAATTTTTGGAAATATACTGAGAGGGTGGGGGGTGAATCAGTATTAGCAAATCAACAATCTTTTTCTTTTCTATACTTAGATTTATGCACACTACTTCAGTTAAGGGAATCCGTGTGTACACGCAACTTTGTCTAATGCAACTAGCATATGTCGAGTAAACTTATGATTCAATTAATCCATTAAATGTTGATATTTAATCCGTGCACCAGAACTTCATTAACCATATGAACAATAAACAGGTGCAGTAAAACATAACAGATCATCACACATAAGAAGCACACATGAACACCATGATGTAAGGTGGAAACCCAATGTGGGTGAAAACCAGTTGTTGCAATTCATCTCTATCTTCTTTTAATAAGAAATTTCTTTTTACAATATTTTTGTATTGGTGTAGTCTTATACCGTTACGCATGCTTCTACCTGTAGAAGGCTACAACCTTCTCTCGTTGTCCAGATTCTCCTAGAAGGGATCTACAACCCCCTTAGCTATTTTACTAACTAATGTACTAGTACGTAGGTGCTGGCCTACAGAAGGCTACAACCTTCTTCCTCCAGGTACCATGTTCCATAAATTTTCAAACTGGATACTCATGGAACACAACATCATAAACTGAAGGCCACGTTTCATCCAATTTTCATATTGGACCCATCAATATCATTGAAGCACTAAATCAATCACCACTTGCATCATCAATCTCTGAATCAACCAATACTAAATCACTGAAACCCTTTCAACAAAATACAGTCACCAGAACACAGATCAAAACACAGAACTCTGCAACAATATTTAGAGCCAACTGTATCATCAAAAATCATGCATCAGAGTGCATAAGCTACTTGGAAGAGTTGAAACAACGTGTATACGTAACTTCACCAAGGTGAACCAACATATATGTCATCAAATACTTACTTATAACTTCAATGGACTTCCAGACTTTAGACATAACCAGATCATTACATACAAAAGGATAATACGTGTGCTAGCAACCAGATCTAGTCCATTAGATCACATAAAGATAAGTCATTATGATCCTGATCCATTATCAGATCTCATCCATCAACACTAAAGCTAAACACAATCAATCAATGTGAATATGCAAAATACTGACACCAGTAAACAGTCACCAGAACTCAGAACTTTGCATCAACAACCAGAACTACCTGTAACTTCAAACATCATAGTTTATATGGTATACTCTATTTAGATGTATCTAACCTGTGTATGTACGCACTTTTATCAAAGTCAACCAACATATACATCTGTAAATATTCATTCATGATGTGCAGCTATTCCAAACTCGAGTTATACCCAGATCATAATATTTACAGAACATTGTATGCGTTAATATATAGATCTAGAATGAGCATGATCAACCATATAGATATGATTCATTCCAAGCCATAAGATCCCAATCCATCATTAGATCTTGTCCTCCATCTTGGCTCAGATCAAGTAAAGCATTATAAACCCATAACTTGCATACTGGATCTCACACTTCATCATATATTTAAGAATTTCTGAGTGCTTTTGCCTCATGGTCTTATCCTCCTTTTATAGTCTTAGGCCTTACTCAATACCATGGTCCAAAACCACTTAGAACCAATACCTTGGACCAAATACCTAGGTTCAACATGTCGGATAAGATACCTTGGACCAATACCATGGATCATAATACTATGGTCCAAATACCATGGATCAAAACCAAATGTACGTGCCTTTCCTTGCATGAAAGTGCATGTATATCCATACGCACCTTCTATACTGCTAACCTGTGTGTATATGTGGCTTGGTCAAGGGGAACCTGCATATATATCTTTTCTTTCATTCTAAGAGCCTGAACTATCATCTGAGTGAGTTGTCATCTGAACTGATTCCTTCAAGCTGCCCTATAAATACTACTGTCATGCATAATGTCACATCTAATATCTCTTTTGTATATTCATCTAGTTACCATGTTTAAGTAAGTTGTTCTACTACAAGAGGGTTGCCATCAAGTACAACAAATTCATCATAATTCCAACACCACAGGAAACATGACAAGTAATCAGATAAGAATATTACTTCCAAAAGACTTGAGAAATATGGATCCACCAACATTTCTCATAATAAGTAGAAAGAAGAACAAACAACGTATGGTCTTTCTCATTTTTCATTCGAGGATGAAGAAAAATTGTACATAGATAGTGGATGCTTTCATCACATGAATGGAGATATGGATAATTTTTAATTTCTCAAGAAAAATAAAGATGGTAAGGTGAATCTTGAAAATAGTGTTCCACTAAGAGTTATGGGAAAATGTAGAGTCAAAATTGAGAAGCATGCAAAAGCATTTGATGCTTTATTTGTTCAAGGGCTAAAGCATAATATTCTAACTATAGGTCAAATGGAAGACAAAGGATGAATAATTGTATTTAAATCAACTAAATGAAAAGTTATAGATGAAGAAACAAGAAAGGTTATAGCAAGAGGATACATAAATCCAGACAAATTATACATGTTAGCAGAGATGAATTTAGACCATAGGTATAGTTCCTCTACCGCTTCAAGTTCAAAATAAAAGAATAGACTTGCCATTATAGTCTATTTTGCTTAAAGCATACTTCTAACAATGACTGTAGAAGTTATATGAGAGTAGGTGATGATTATCAAGTCCATAGGATCACTGATATATGATCTCAGGGGAAGTTATGCGTGAATATCTTGGTGAGAGTTCTCTAGTTTAGTTTGATATTCCTTTGATGATGTTTTGGTGTTACTGACATTACATATGATGGAGTGATAGTAAATAGGTACAAACAATACAAGTTCATGGGGATATGTGACTATAAAGAATCAACAGTTTATTTTTTATACACTGACTAGTTAAAGGATAATCATGTATATACGCAATTTTTTATCCAAACATTCATGTATGTTTCTCTAAGATGAAGAAATAGTGGGACATACTCAGGG
This sequence comes from Pinus tabuliformis, assembly GCA_031772625.1. Classification (NCBI taxonomy): domain Eukaryota; kingdom Viridiplantae; phylum Streptophyta; class Pinopsida; order Pinales; family Pinaceae; genus Pinus; species Pinus tabuliformis. Next base: position 743,646,349 of record CM062812.1, on the reverse strand, counting down.
GGAATTTTTTCATATGCATGAATCAATTATTATTGGTTTCTAGTTTTCACATTCATTGGTTACAGTCTCTTGATGATGCTCAAACATCACTTACAAATCATTTTGGCTCATGACATGTTACAAAATTTTATTGTTGCTTTCATTGATTGATGTGTTGGATATGATCAGATTTGACAGTGAATAGCCTTTCAAGGTTCAAGCAGATCGTCTGTTATGCTTCTAATAATGCATTGTTGGCACTATGATTTCTTCAACATTTCTTATTCCATGATGATTTTGATAATGGGTATATATCATCTGATGATGTATAGTTGTTGCTGCTATTGGTATAGATACATATGTTGTTGTCATTATGTCACTAGTAGTGATGAATAATTGGATGATGACTTTGTATTTCCTAATCCACACTTAGCGAAGTTAATCCTACATGAAGAGAATGTGCATGCTATGGTCATTATTGACATTGGTTGATGAATATGAGTTTATGATTCACTCACTACTTGTTGACATTCATATCTTGCTAACATTATGTATTCAATAGATTGAAGATGATTCCTATATATAGGAAATAATACTGAGAGGGGGGGTGAATCAGTATTATGAGATCAAGAATTTTTCATTTTCATAATCAGATTTATATGCGCTACTTCAGAGAGGGGTACTAGTGCGTACACACAAAGATATTTAAGGCAACCAACGTTTATGCAGTAAACTCATGATTCAGTTAATTCATCATATGTTGATCCTTAATCAGTGCATCAATACTTCACCAATCATTAAATAGTAACCATGTGCAGTATAAACATAATAAACCATTACACATAAGAAACAAACATGAACACCAAGATTTAAGGTGCAAACCTAATGTGGGTGAAAACCACTTGCTGCTGTCATCTTTGTCTTCTTTTAATAATAAGGAAATATGTTTACAATCTTGTATTACTACATACTCATACTAGTACGCAGGCTTCTACCTACAAAAGGTTAGAACCTTCTCTCGTTCTCCAGCTTCTACTAGAAGGGAGCTACAACCCCCTAGCTCTTGTACTAGCCCATATGTTTACTATTATGTAGGTGCCAGCCTAGAGAAAACTCCACTCTTCCACCAGGGACCACATTTCATGAATTTTCAGACTAGATGCTCTTGGCACATATCAAGACATATGAAGACCTTGACTCATCAATAACCTATCAGAAATTTAGAAACTAAAAATTCATCAACCAACATGCAGTTAATATGAAACAATCAGATCATTGTCGTTAAAACATTGTGTTGAACCCAGAAACCTATATCAACATTTAGAACCAAGTGAAACCTCAAAAATTCATGTGTCAGACTGTATACGCTACTTCAATGAAGAAAACTTGTGTGTATATGCTACTTCCTTCAGCCCAACCTGCGTATACCTTTAAAGATTCTAAATCATAAAATCTCTGGATCACAAACTATACCAACCAGCATTGTACTGAACATCTACTATCAACTTACAGAACTTTACACAGACAGGTAATAGAAAACACTTCTTCTCACTTATACAATCAATGAAATATCAACCTCCTTGTGCATTCAGATTTACATTCAGATCTAAGAAGACTTCATTAATAGATAACAGTAAAATACCAGCAACAATAAATCAGCAATACTCATTTGATAGATCAGTTATCTCTGAACATCAAGCCTTTAATTTGTATACGCTATCTAAAATAACAGAACCTATGTGTATACGCTCTTTTGCCGAGACGAACTTGTGTACAGATCTTCAAATATTGGCTCAGAACTTTGCTACAATTCCAAACTTCAGAAAAACCTAGATCATGATAGATAATGAATAAAATAGATGCAAAATATCAGATCTAGCCTCAGCCAATATCAAATCATTTAAGAATAAGTCATTTTATGTCTCATGATCCTAATCCAATATTGAACTTGAGTGCACATAAATATTTCAGTTCTAGTCTGAAGCATAACCCTCCAACATAAAATATACTTTAGATAGAAGTATTCCTTAGAATATCATTAACTTATCTATCCGGGCTTATGATCCTCTCTTCTTTATATATTTTTTGGCCTTTCTCAATACCATGGACTGAATCCACTTATGACTGATACCTTGGATCAAATACCATGGACTAAATACCTAGGGTCAATATCATGGTCCAAAGATACCTTCGACCAAATACATGAGACCAAAACCATGGTTTTCAACATGTACGAGCTTTGCCTTATGTGGGAGTTCGTGTGTATGTTATACGCTAATTCTGTTGTGAGTACCTGCATGTATACATTTCTTGGACTAAGTGAACCTACGTGTATCTCTTAAACTGCTCTTACATCATCTTCCTCCTTCAACTTCTTTATTCAGATCAATAGACCTTAGTTCCATCTTCCTGATCCCCTAACCACTGCCCTATTGCCTCTCAATATTCCTATTAGCCTCTTACCAAAACTGAGTTGACTTGTAGATTTTCCATCAAGGACAATACTTATATCATAATTCTAACGATCTCCCCCTTTAGACTTGATGAAAACCATGATGGTGTTGATTAATACAAGCTATAAATACTATTAGAGATACCATACAACACAAAAACACCAAAATACTCTCCCCCTTTCACATCAAGGGCAAAGGGCGGACCACTCTACTCTCCTCCTTTACATGATGCTATCCATACTCCCCCTAAGTACATGCCAAGTGTGTAGAGACATGATTCAATATAATAACACGACACTATAACTCAACAAAGTGAGTATGACCTCCCTATGACCATGAACTCATACATACATCAATCTCCCAACCAAGTGGGAATACACCATATTTGACTCATCTGCCCAACCAAGTGGGGATATACCAAAGTTTATACATGACAGAAATACAATAATTATTACATCATCCATCCCAAGGATATTGGGGAAATAAATTACATCAAATGACAAATAGAACTCATTGAAATATAGGCCATAATAGAAGAAGTTATATTAGACTAATGGCCGGTGCAACTAAGAAATAGTTGAGTTCAGCAACCATAATTCCAACAATGTGGAATGTGAAGGCTCCCCCTGAACCTGTGCTACCACTGTTTTTTTTTTTTGTTAGAAAAACATATACGCGCTTTTAGCCAAGGCAACCCACATGTACTCGTGCATATACTTCATGAAACCAGTGTGTAGTAAACTTCCTCTAAAAAACTGGATTTAATAGTAGGATGATGCAGAAACGACTCCCAGCTTTTGTCTGAGATATTGAAATGTTTCTCTAGGTAGTGCTTTAGTGAATATATGAGCAACCTATTCTTTGGAGGGGACATACTCCAATTTGACCTTCTATTCAAGCACTAGAAAATGGTACTTGATGGGTATGTGCTTGGTCTTGGAGTGCATGATTGGATTCTTTGAAATAATGATGCTACTTGTATTATCACATAGAATGGAGATGGGTGGAGTACATGTGATCTTAATGTCTTGCAAAGTTTGCATCATCCAAAGTAGTTATTTGCAGCAAGATGCAATAGCGACATATTCTGCTTCAGCTGTAGATAAAGAAATTGAACTTTGTTTTTTGCCGAACCAAGACACTAACCTAGAACCCATATAGAATGCACCACCACTAGTGATTTTTCTATCATCAATACTTCCTGCCCAATTTGCATCTATATATGCATGAAGAGTAAGATCTGCATCTCTAGGATACCAAAGTTCAAAGTCTTGAGTTCCTTGAAGATATTTGAAAATTCTTTTGACTGCTTGAAGGTGTGATTCCTTTGGATTTTCATGGAATCTTCCAACTATTCCTACTGCATGCATGATGTCAGGTTGGGTACCTATTAGATAAAGTAGAGTTTCAGTCATGGCTCTGTAAGTTGGTTGATGTATTGTTGTTGATTCATCATTTGAGCTGAGACTGCATCCTGTTATCATTGGAGTACATACAGGTTTAGAATCTTCCATTCCATACTTTTTCAAGATCTCCTTGAGATATTTGGTTTGTGAAAGAAAAATACCATCTTTAGTTTTCTGAACTTGTAGACCAAGAAAATAGGTAAGTTCACCAAGCAAGGACATTTCAAATTCTTGCTGCATTACTGAAGCAAAATTCTAACTCATGGATTCTTCATTGCTACCTGTTGTGCCCTACAACAACCCCCCATTTCATAACATTTTTATCACAAACAATTTACATATGAAATGGGTCCCTTTTAAAATTTTTAATTGGCATTAATAAACTTGTTCAGATAAGGTATGATAATCAAATGAATTTGTGCATAAAACCCTTGTTGAACAAATAATAAGCATGTTTGGTTAAGTCTGAAAAAGCAATCGCAAGGTTGGTTGCCATCTTGGTTCTTCCCGATGCGATATCGCTATCGGCCATCGGCGATAGCCAATGCACACAAAGAAAAAGCACATACCTTTTTCCCGATGCGACACGATATCGGCGATGAACTATCGGCGCTATTTCTTGTAAGAAATGTTTCAAAGCTCCGACCCGATGCGATATCGCTATCGGCAGTCGGCAGAATCCTACGCATTTTCACAAGGCATTCATATCTTTTCCCCGATGCGACATCGCTATCGGCATTCGGTAAACCAATTGATATACATTTCGGGATTATGTACGCGCGCTAATACAATGTCGCAATCGGCGTTCGCTAAAGATCTTTCCCAAGTGATAATGTCACTTACACTTCCGATGCGATGCGATGACGCTTAATGATGACCTCAGTTTCCAAAAGGTGATTATTTCAAAGCATTAAAGTTATATTTAAATCCGATGTGACAAAAGCTCAGATTTCAAAATGCCGTTAAGTAAAGGGATAAGGTAATGCATGCGTATTTAAAGCTTTGCCCCTTCGAATTAACGAGCAATTACGATTAGACCTTTGAAAAAATCTATTGCACGCTTTAAGGGGTCATTCGGTTTAATAACTTAAGTAATGGTCATTTATGGAGCTGCAGGCCGTAAAATCACCATCATTACATATACGGTGCCTTCTCAAATCATTAGATCCGCAGCCTCTTTTAGAAATAATCTCACCACGCTTCAAATAATATATCTATCCCGTTATGGATTGTCATTGTTATTTCTTTGTTACGATTTCTCTTGCATTTGTGTAGAATTCAACTGTCGAGAGAAGTCTGAATATGATGGGAAAGAAGTTCAAGAAGGTGGCAGGTTCTACTGCGACACCTGCCTCAGGCCAAACTGCTACAGTTTCAAAGAAAGGCTTAATCTCAGATACTACATGCACTGGTCTTACTGGTACTACATGGCAAGGGACATACAATTTGCTAGAAGGAGAACAACCAGAGGCGACAGTAACGGAGGCAAGTGTTGATGAACTTAGAAAGTCTGAGGCAACTCTTAAGGATTTGGCTGACTCATTTCTGCACAGAATAGCAGCCAGAGAACAAGTCTTGCCTTATACTGATGTAGTACGTTGGGCAATTGAAGAGATTACTCTTACTAATAGAACCTTCCATACTAAGGATGGAAGGATTTTCGGTTCTTTCAAGCCTGACGACTTGAGACGGATGTATCATTTGCCCAATCCCGAGCAATTCTATAACAGAGCCTTTGTGGAGAAATTCGCCAGAGAAAATGAATCACCATCCGAACTTCTCCGAGATTGGAGGCAAAATCCAGCAAAACACAAGCAAGATATGTCGGGTAAGTACTCCAATGCTTCTTTGGCTTCACCTTACTGTTATGCTGGAATTATGATGTGTAGATTGTGGGGATATCATGATTCTGCAAATATCCATGTTGATATGGTTCCCTTAATGGACGCGGCCGTCAATAGTATAATCATGGATTGGGCCACTATTCTGTCTGATAAGTTGGTCTTAGCTATTCGTGACTTTAGGGCCAAAACCAGAGTCACCGAAAGAAAAATCCCCCCCTTCTATTACTCTGCCTACATTATGGATACCCTTTGTTTTAATTCTGAATTTCCTGTCCTTGGTTGGAGATGGACAACCCATGACCCAACACCTATTCATTTGTATCATCGTAAATTGTGGAAACCCTCTCACAAAGACCATTTGTACCAAATTTGCAATGGTTTTATGGTTCCCGTTCACTATTCTATTTTTGACAGACCTATCCCTAGAATTTCTTATGAAGCCTCTTTTGACCTACCAGCCGTAGCCCATTGGTTCGGTGAAGAATATTTTTCCTATGTCAGAGTTTTTGGAAGCAAGGCTAGGCCACATGTTCTCCCCTTGTACATCCCAGACAAATTGTTAGCCCGAGAAATCTCCTATCAGATCATGTCTGAGGGTGTCACACAAACTCTCAAAGAAGAGAAGAAGAGAGGATGGCCATCTTTTCCTTTGAGAATTGGAGTTTACACGCTGCTAAATTACAAGCATGCAGAAAAGGAAGCAGCAAAACTCCAAACGGTATATCTAGCTTCTATTCCCAACAGACTCTATGACCCGAAAAAGACTGCTTTCATTGCCTTGGAACAGGCTAAGCTGACAAAGGTTGTTCATCAAGAAGACCAGTTTGACGACCTGTTCATGGCTGCCGATTCAATAAGCCAAGTCAAACAACTTGCTGCAATGAGATATGAAGATGTGGAATTAACTGAATTTAATAAACTTAGAAAGCAAAGGTTGCAAACTTTGCCTCTAGATTTATTATCCACAACCCCAGCTTCATCCTCAAGCGAGCCTGATCAGCTGGAAATAAATTCACCTCCTGTTACAACTAGAGAACAGGAGGAAAGGCAAAACAAGCTGCAGGCAGAAAGGCATAGAAGAGAACAAATAGAAAGGCAGCAAAAAGCACAAATTGAACAAGAGCAAAGAAGGCAAAGGGAACTAGAAGAGCAAAGAAGGCAAAGGGAGCTAGAAGAACAGAGGAAAAGAGAGGAAGAAGAAAAAGCAAAGAAAGAACTGGAAGATAGGCAGAAAAAGGAATTGGAGGAACAGCAACGAAGAGCACAAGAGGAGCAACAGCGGGAGGCATTCGAGGAGCAGCAGAGGATTGAAAAAGAGAAAGAACAGAGTAAGCAAATCTCTGTTGATACTGAATTGATTAAAGAATGGAACCAATTCGATTCCATTATAAGTGGTAAGGAAGCCTCCAAAGACTCAGATGCCTCAAAGACTCCCGATACTATGTTTTCTCCGGTTCTTGAAGGAACCAGCGGCCCACCCATGGTACAGAATGTTGAGGAAATTACTCAAGAATCATCTGATCAAATTGATCTTTAGGTAGAGGAAATTCCTCCCCTAGACATTTTCTACAGCCCTAAGCATAGAGCCGTTGTAAGGCGCTCAAGAAAGAGACGAAGGATTGATCAACTTTCTGTTTCAACTGAGCAAACAGTCACGCGCAATGTCATCTGGAAGGGAGAATTAGATCCCTCTGAAGATTTGACAAAGCTGTCGCAATTTGCGGGAGCTTATTCAGTGGCAACCATTGACAAAGCATCCGAGGTAAGTCTTCTTTTGAAGACTAAAGAGCATGAGGCATATGCATTGCAAGCAGAAGTGATAGAAGCAAGGAATAAGGCAGCACAGGCAGAAGAACAATTGCTGGCCCAACAACAAGAGAATCATTTGTTAACCCAGCAAATTGAAAAACTGAGGATAGACCAAAGTGACATTCAAAAAGCACAAGAATTGTCAGAAGCATTATCCCAGTTGGAGGCATCGAATGAGCTGTTGTTGAAATCTAAAGAGGAGCAAATAATTCAGCTGTCAGCACAGCTTGAAAGTATCAAAGGTGCCAAGAGTATTGATGATTTCAGAACAGAGGCAACTCTAATAAACGGTGCATTGATATCTCAGACCAGACTCTTGTGCCAACAACTAGTTGAAGCTGAGATACTTTGTGACACATCTACAGCAGTATGTGAGCAAATCGAGAAAGCCAGGAGTAACTTGGATCAGGCCGAAGAAGATATAACAGAGTATATTGAATGGCAAGACACTCCAGAAGGGAAAGCGGCAAATTTTTCCCGAATCTGTGTAACATACAAAGACATACTTTTCATGGAATGGAACACACAGGTAATGAAGGCAGAAAGGGCAGCATCCAGATGCAAAACGATTGCCAGAAACATGATCAATCTAGTCAATGATACATTGTACCTGGCAAACATGATTTCACAATGTACACCTGGAAACATAACAACCGCCAACATGCTGGAGCACAGGAATTATCCTGAGCTGGAGACACAAGGGCGGTTAATTGCTGGAGTGAATATCTTGACCGCCGACGCATATTGGCTTTTCCTGATTAAACCACATTCTCAAAGGTCGGCTCTTAACTGCCTAACAGATGCTCTCCGATACCTGATTGCCGATTTCCGAGATGCCACATACGATGCACAGCTGACTTCATGCCTCAATACTCCACCAGAAGTAGAGCCAATGCTGGCGATATGTCAGCGAAGGAGTAAAGGCAAAGAGACCTCTGACTGAAGCATCGCCGCCGACTGCCGAATCACCCAAATGCACAATGATATTTGTTAATGCCGATTTAGTTGTTTTTCAGTTTTAGATATTTAGATATTTTTAGATTAGCATAGTATTTATAGACCCTTTCATTGTTTTGGAAAGGGTCGTAAAATTTTGTAAAAGACTTAAAGGCTGAAGTTTGCACTATTGTGCTTCAGTCTGTATTCTTTTTGAAACTCGACCACTGGTCCTTAATTTTACTTGGAATGCTGTTTTAAGTAAATTGTGCACTATTGTCGTTTGCTTGGGATGCTTTCTGGTTGGAAGGAAGGACTGCGACATAGCGATTAATATATTGGATTGATCAAACAGCTTGCATGGTACTATTATCTGTATCTGTTCTCTTTTCTGTTATATGAATTGCTGTGTTATTACTTTGCTATTATTGATTACATGTATGTGATATAACAGAAAATCTGCATTTCATATCACTATTGAATGTTTTGTGATTTGTTATCTCTTTTACTCATGTATGTAACAATGATATAAATGACTGAATGCAGTAATTCGCTATTATCGCTCTGCATAACTATTTATGCAGAGCAATCTTAAATGGTTTAAACATTTATGCTTACTGTTAGTGACATCTATATGCCTGCCATTAAGCATAGGTTATCAAACGCTGCATTATCTGAATTGATAAGTCCCGGGATTAGCTTATAGTTATTATATTTCTTTTATAGTTTAGTTATTTGTTTATTATCACTTCATATCGTAAATCATTCATCCATCCCGTTTACTTATAATCTTTGGGAAATTGGTCCCATTATCCCCAGTCGGAGCCACTATTCCAAACGGAAAAGGAGCTGCACTAAGTTCCGGACCGGGTGGTTTCCCCGATGTTGTTGCAACGAATTTCGGGGCATCAACATTTTTGGCGCTAGAAGGAGGGCCATCAACTGTGAATGGCAAGTAGGTCCAAGTCCACAAACCATTCTAAGAGTAATTCCCCCTCCAAACCCTCTTCTCCTTCTCAATCACATGTTGGTTCTCCAGCACATGATCAAGAAAAAGAAGAATCAACCACCACTGCTCACACCCATCATATTTCAGAACATTTAAGTCTTGAATCCCCTGAAGTTCAGTCTCTTATCCATAAACTTCAGAGCTTCTCGATTTCGCCTCAGAAATCTGAAGTATCACAAAGCAGTGTGACTTCGCAGTTAAGCTTATCTCATCCACTTACCAGACTTCAAAGTGAAAAACTCGGTATTGAACCTACTGAGTTTCCTTTACCCAAAAGGAAAAAGGCTAAGAAGATTACTGAAGTATCTGATAGTGAAGATCTTTCTTCCATATCCTCCATTTCCACTCCTCCTCTGCGAAGCCAACCATCCACTCCTTCATTACACACTGTTGTTTGTCAGGGAATAAGCACTACAACATCTCAAACCACTCACTCTTCAACAATTTCTTCTCCTCAGTCATCTGGAATCTCAACAGTAGTAACAAATATTATCTCAAGCATAATGGCAGATCCATGGACTACGCCAGGCGCAGTCAATATGCCCGGACCATTACATGATCTACCTGATGCTCCCGAAAAATGGTTGCCTAAATTCAATCCAGATAACGGAACACAAGCTGAAGAACATATTAACAATTTCATGTTAGCAGTTAATTTAAAAGGAGTGACAGAACAAGATGTCGTTGTAAGGCTTTTCCCCTATACTCTGCAAGGATCGGCAGGATCCTGGTACTTCTCTTTACCTTCTGGTTCTATTACCAGCTGGACTACATGCCAAGAGCAGTTCCTTACCAAATATGGAGATGACAGGTCTCTGGCGACTTTAATAAATGACCTCTCCAATTTGAGAATAGAACATAGGGAACCAATAAAGGAGTATAACGCTCGATTCAACAAACTCCTAAATAAAATCCCCACCGCTTCGAAGCCAAGTGAACAAATCAGGAGCGAATGGTATATTACTGCCCTCCCTTCCAACATAGCCATTTTTGTTGACAGGGCTGGCAAACCTACCTTAGCCGAGAATATGAAGGAAGCACTTGCCGTTGAAAAGCGTATTAATGCTTTAGAGAAAAAAGCAACCTTAGAAGATAGAAAATCCAAAAAAGTTTCATTTAAAGAAGATTCTAAGAAAAAGACCCCGAAAGACCCATACGACATGGAAGGTTTACAAAAGGTCCTCAAAACATTGTCTAATGAAATGGTTGAGATTAAAAAACAGGTGGCTGAAACTTCGAACAAAAGACCATTTAGAACTTTCAAGAAAACTGAAACAAAGCCACCCAATGTTATATCTAATGCAGACTCTGAACAAGAAGAAGAAGAAGAGGAATCAACCTCTCAAACGGATGATGAAGAAGAAGTAGTTGAGTGTCACGGCATGTGGGATTTCATACTCCCAAATTCTGACACCGAGAATCAAGAAGAAGCTTTTCCTGTCACTACGAGAAGCAAAATTGCTTCTGAACCTACTCAAACAACTACAAAAAAGAGGAGTGCAGGTGCTGCCACACCAAAAGAAAAAGTTCTTCCAAAGAAATCTCCGGTAGCAGCCCCTCAAAACCAGCCTCCCATTTCTAACTCTCCTTCAACATCCAAGACACTAGTAGTATCTGACTCCATGGAGTATAATATTGTTGATGATATGAAAAAGACTAAGGCAAACATAACCATGTTTGAACTAAGTAAGATAAAACATCAGCAGAAATTGCTCCTAAGAGAATATAACGCTGTCCCCTCTTCCCCTCTTCCCAGTTCAAAAGCTGCTAATGATTCAGGACAACCCCCTCCAGATATGGTCGAAGCTACCGATTCGGTTCTGATCGGAGATAGATCCAATTCTCATACCCCACCTTTCTTGCTCACCTATGAAATCTATAATCGAAATCTGCATAACTGTTTAATTGATTCAGGGGCTTCATCTAATATTATGCCAGCTTCAGTTTGTACTAAACTGAACATAGAACCTCAGAAGTCCGCAATTCATATTGTACAGTTAGACAGAACCAAAGTGCAGGTTATAGGAGAAATTAATTCTGTGACTATCAGGTTGTCTGCTGATCCCAGAATAGTACAGAGAATAGATATTTTGATTGCTGACATACCTGAATTCTATGGTTTAATTCTGAGCAGAGATTGGTCTGAGAAACTGCATGGATACATTTCCACGGATTGGTCACATATGTGGCTCCCCTACAAGGGTAAGCCAAATCAAATAAGGATCGACCGCGAGAAACACATGACTCACACAGTAACCGATTTCGAACAAGAAAACCAGCCTGTGGCCTTCAACAACAACATTTTGGGAAATTATTCCTCAGAATCATTCTTTGGAAACTTTGTTGCCCAATCTTCCCCTTTTTCAGTTAACCATTGTACATCTCAAGTAGAAAATTTTTCACAAACCAATTTATCCAAATGCTTCAACGCAAATCAAAAAGATGTAAATATTTTTGTTGATTCTCCTTTATTTTGGTCTTTGTATTTTGATGGCTCTAAGTCCAGTGAGGGGTCAGGAGCAGGTTGCATTTTGGTTAGTCCGCAAGGCGAAAAAACAATGCTATCCTGTCGATTAGAATTTGAATGCACCAATAACACGGCCGAATACGAAGCTTTAGTCCAGGGACTATATAAGGCAATTGACCTTAAAGTCCAATATATAAAAGTATTCGGCGATAGTGAGATCATTGTTAAACAGGTAAGAAATACAATTCATTGCCTTTCAAGCCACCTTAAGCATTATCAATCGTTAGTGCAAGATCTTACTTTGCATTTCTCAGCATTCAACATTTCTTCAATTCCAAGATCACAAAACTCAGCAGCTGATTTACTAGCCAACGTAGCTTCCAAACTCCTCCCTTCCGAAGACTATAGTCTTGATAGATTTTCTATAGAATTAATTTTTAGACCTTCAGTTCCTGATAACATCACTAACTGGAGGGTTTTCAACCATGACGAAGATATCTTGCAATTCTTAACCTCTGAAAAGTCCTATGACAATCAAATCATTGAAGAACATGACCATGATTCTCAAATGAAAGAAACATCTCAAGATAACGCGATTCCTAAGCCTGTAGTAAAGCTCGAAGACCTTTATGACATTAAAGATAGGTTCAAACCTGTAATTAATGCGAAACTCCAAAGCTCTACTCTTAGGTTTGAATCGATCAATTTGGGAACAGATCAAGCTCCTCAAAATATCAATTTAGGACTAGGACTTTCTATACAAGAAAAGGAAGCATTCATCAAACTCTTAAGGAAAAACAAACAAGTTTTTGCTTGGAAGTATGACGACCTCAAGACATATGATACATCTATCATACAACACACTATTCCTATGCTTCCCGATCAAAAACCGATCCAGCAGAAGTTAAGAAAAATACATCCAAATTTGGAAAGCCAGATAAAGTCGGAACTTAATAAGCTTTTAAAAGCTAAGATTATCTTCCCTGTCCGACACTCAAACTGGGTCTCCAATATGGTACCAGTCAGGAAGAAAAACGGCGACATCCGAATCTGTATCGATTTCAGAAACTTGAATAAGGCAAGCTTGAAAGATAACTTCCCTCTGCCTACCATGGAGCAAATCCTTCAATCGGTAGCAGGATCTGAATTGATGTCTTTCCTTGATGGTTTCTCAGGATATAATCAAGTTTTGGTTCATCCTGATGACCAATTAAAAACTACATTCAGAACAAAATGGGGAACTTACGCATACCAAAAGATGCCTTTTGGACTCATAAATGCAGGAGCAACATTCCAAAGAGCTATGGATACAGCCTTTAGAGGGTTAATTAACCGGACAGTAGTCGTCTACCTCGATGATATTACTGTATATTCTAAAAAGAGATATAATCACTTGCATGATTTAAATCAGATTTTTCAACGATGCAAAACATATGGTATCTCTCTTAACCCGAAAAAGTCTTTCTTCGTTCTTAATCAAGGTAAGCTCTTAGGGTTTATTGTTTCTAAAGATGGCATTTATGTAGATCCTGATCGAATTAAAGAAATTTCTGAGATTCCTTTTCCACATAATAAAAAATCGATGCAGTCGTTTTTAGGACAAATTAATTTCGTTAAACGATTTGTTCCAGATTTTTCACAGATTGTACTACCACTGCAAACGATGATTAAAAAGAATTCAACCTTCAGATGGGGATTAGAAGAAAAGCAAGCTTTTAATGATATTAAGCAATCCATAATCAATGTCCCAGCTCTGAATACTCCAAATCTTTCTAATCATTTTACATTATATACTATTGCATCTGACTTATCTTACGCAGCAGTACTCACACAGTTAAACGATGATAATTTGGAAGCGCCCATTTCGTTCTTCAGTTCAAACTTTCAAGGCGCCGAATTGAATTATTCCGAAATTGAGAAACAAGATTTTGCTGTCTTTAAAGCAGTCAAACATTATCGACCCTTTCTTCTAAAAACCCATACTAAAGTAATAGTTCCTTTCTCAGCAGTTAGGCAACTATTAATCCAAAAGGAATTGGGAGAAAAGAGAGCAAATTGGGTCGCAGCCCTCCAAGAATATGATCTAGAAATAAAGCCAGCAAAGTTTGTTAAAGGTCAAGGTTTTTGCAGGATATTAGCAGGAGCATCAAACATTCCTGAATCAAGTGATACAGAGCAAACCCAAGAAGTTAATCAGCTAAGTATACCGGATTCCGAATCTCAATATTCAGATCTGATCTTTTATTTAAAGAATGGTTATGCACCTACCAATTTGTCCTACAAGAACAAAAGAGCCATTAGATTGAAAGCTAAGAGTTTTTCCCTTATTAATGATGTGCTCTTCAGGAGAAACTATGATTCTGTCCTATTAAGATGCCTTGAGAAACCTGAAGCTCAAAAGGTTTTGCAGGAGCTACACGATGGACCGGCAGGAGGACATTTTGGAGCTGATACAACAGCTCATAAAGTCATTCATGCTGGATATTATTGGCCTACTTTGTTTAAGGACGCTCATGAATATGTAAGGAAATGCATCAAATGCCAAACTGCCAGTGGAAGACAACAAAAGCCAGCTTTCCCTTTGCAACCAATCAACATTGAACAACCTTTTGAACAGTGGGGATTGGACATCATTGGAGAAATAAATCCTTCTTCTTCCAAGCAACACAAGTATATCCTTACAGCAACTGATTACTTTACAAAGTGGGTAGAAGCAGTTCCGTTAAAGACAACAAACTCTGAGGCGATCATTGAATTTATAGATCAGTTCATCATTACCAGGTTTGGTGTTCCAAACGCTCTTGTCTTCGATAATGCTTCTTATTTCTCAGGCAATGCAATGATTGATTTCGCTATCAAAAGAGGGTTTAAATTAAAGTATTCTGCTAACTACTACCCTCAGGGCAATGGCCTAGCAGAATCAACTAATAAAAATCTAATCAAAATCATTAAGCGAACAATTGAAGAGAATCATAAGAACTGGCATAAATCCTTGGTATTTGCATTATGGGCCGATAGGATAACACAGAAAGCTTCCATAGGGACCTCTCCGTTTAATCTTGTCTACGGAAAAGAAGCAATCGTACCAACCAACCTTCTTCTTCCATCTCTAGCCTTAGTGCAATTTATCGACGAAACTCCTTCTTCTTCTATACAGTTTAGATATGATCAAATTCTTAAACTTGAAGAAGAAAGGGATAAAGCCAAGGTTACACATGCAAAACATCAACAAGTCATTAAAGCAGCTTTTGATCTAGCCTCATCTAGCCCTAGACAATTCCAAGTCGGAGATCTAGTCCTGAAATGGGACAAAGCCCATGAGGACAAAGGTAAACATACCAAATTTCAAAAACTGTGGCTAGGACCATTTCAAATCTGTGAAAAAGTAGGCCATTCCACGTTCATACTGCAAAATCTATCAGGGGTGAGGGATTCTCTCCCTGTCAATGGTCTAATCTTGAAGAAATTCTTTAATTGAGGAGGTAACCCCTTCTCTTTGTAGCTTGATAGTTTTTATATAGTTTGTAGGATTTGTAGAAATAAGAATGTGGGACATTTCCCATTGACCTTTCGCTGTAATTAAAAGTTGTCTCGCCATGACAATATTAGTATTTACTTTTGGATAATAGCATCTTAAACCAAGAGAGATCATTTCTAGGAAATTAGATATCTTTTTATTCTGAACATCACAGTCTAATCTTTGTAGACTTCACTCTGAACGAAGTTCTATGAGTCATCTTGAGTGTTCGAAATTAGTCCCCAAAGGTTATCTATATGAAAATAGGAACTAATTCATTTTCAGCATCTTTAACTCTTAAACCTGTCATCCATTTATTCTTAAAAAGATAGTTGTTCATCCCATTCACCAAAAGTTTATGATCACTCAGAGTGTAATTCTAAAATATAAAAGATTAAAGATAAGAGGTCTTATTACAAGCCTGCTTACCATGTTCATAGGAAAATAATTTAACTGACATTACCAAAACTGCATATCAAACAGGGTAATGGCTTGAAATTTCAAGACAAGGGGTCTCATCACGAGCCAGCTTGTTCAGTTTAAATTACTACCCGTGAATGGCATTGTCATTTATCTGGCCACCAAACCAGGACAATGGCTTTTATCTTAAGCAAAGAAGAAAGCGAAATTCAAAAAAATACGAAAATATCTTTTGAATTCATTCTGTTTAGTCACACTCTAAGGTGAATGGAACAATGGATAACAACATGGTTAAAAGGTAACCCTGCCGAGACTATGAATGTTTGCTGGCAGCAGAGGCTCTACCTGTGACAGAGGAGTTTATTTTAAAAAGCTGATATGGAAAAATTTTCTATTTTTACCTTTATAAACCAATAAGGACTTGTTTTAATACTCAAAGTGCATTTATAAAAAGAGGAAGTCAAATGAAGAAACCTGTTTTATTCAGAATCAATAGACATCTAGTTATATTAGAAATTTCCTTTCTTTTATAAAGATTCTATTTAAAAAGGTGTAAGTATATTTATTAGTCCAGAGATAACTGGTTCTCCCAGCGAATCGCCAATTGTTGTGCCCTACAACAACCCCCCATTTCATAACATTTTTATCACAAACAATTTACATATGAAATGGGTCCCTTTTAAAATTTTTAATTGGCATTAATAAACTTGTTCAGATAAGGTATGATAATCAAATGAATTTGTGCATAAAACCCTTGTTGAACAAATAATAAGCATGTTTGGTTAAGTCCGAAAAAGCAATCGCAAGGTTGGTTGCCATCTTGGTTCTTCCCGATGCGATATCGCTATCGGCCATCGGCGATAGCCAATGCACACAAAGAAAAAGCACATACCTTTTTCCCGATGCGACACGATATCGGCGATGAACTATCGGCGCTATTTCTTGTAAAAAATGTTTTAAAGCTCCTACCCGATGCGATATCGCTATCGGCAGTCGGCAGAATCCTACGCAGTTTCATAAGGCGTTCATATCTTTTCCCCGATGCGACATCGCTATCGGCATTCGGTAAACCAATTGATATACGTTTCGGGATTATGTACGCGCGCTAATACAATGTCGCAATCGGCGTTCGCTAAAGATCTTTCCCAAGTGATAATGTCACTTACACTTCCGATGCGATGCGATGACGCTTAATGATGACCTCAGTTTCCAAAAGGTGATTATTTCAAAGCATTAAAGTTATATTTAAATCCGATGTGACAAAAGCTCAGATTTCAAAATGCCGTTAAGTAAAAGGATAAGGTAATGCATGCGTATTTAAAGCTTTGCCCCTTCGAATTAACGAGCAATTACGATTAGACCTTTGAAAAAATCTATTGCACGCTTTAAGGGGTCATTCGGTTTAATAACTTAAGTAATGGTCATTTATGGAGCTGCAGGCTGTAAAATCACCATCATTGCATATACGGTGCCTTCTCAAATCATTAGATCCGCAGCCTCTTTTAGAAATAATCTCACCACGCTTCAAATAATATATCTATCCCGTTATGGATTGTCATTGTTATTTCTTTGTTACGATTTCTCTTGCCTTTGTGTAGAATTCAACTGACGAGAGAAGTCTGAACATGATGGGAAAGAAGTTCAAGAAGGTGGCAGGTTCTACTGCAACACCTGTCTCAGGCCAAGCTGCTACAGTTTCAAAGAAAGGCTTAATCTCAGATACTACATGCACTGGTCTTACTGGTACTACATGGCAAGGGACATACAATTTGCTAGAAGCAGAACAACCAGAAACGACAGTAACGGAGGCAAGTGTAGATGAACTAAGAAAGTCTGAGGCAACTCTTAAAGATTTGGCTGACTCCTTTCTGCACAGAATAGCAGCCAGAGAACAAGTCTTGCCTTATACTGATGTGGTACGTTGGGCAATTGAAGAGATTACTCTCACTAATAGAACCTTCCATACTAAGGATGGAAGGATTTTCGGTTCCTTCAAGCCTGACGACTTGAGACGGATGTATCATTTGCCCAATCCCGAGCAAGTCTATAACAGAGCCTTTGTGGAGAAATTCTCCAGAGAGAATGAATCACCAGCCGAACCTCTCCGAGATTGGAGGCAAAATCCAGCAAAACACAAGCAGGATATGTCGGGTAAGTACTCCAATGCTTCTTTGGCTTCACCTTACTGCTATGCTGGAATTATGATGTGTAGATTGTGGGGATTTCATGATTCTGCAAATATCCATGTTGATATGGTTCCCTTAATGGAAGCGGCCGTCAATAGTATAATCATGGATTGGGCCACTATTCTGTCTGATAAGTTGGTCTTAGCTATTCGTGAGTTTAGGGCCAAAACCAGAGTCACCGAGAGAAAAATCCCACCCTTCTATTACTCTGCCTACATTATGGATACCCTTTGTTTTAATTCTGAATTTCCTGTCCTTGGTTGGAGATGGACAACCCATGACCCAACACCTATTCATTTGTATCATCGTAAATTGTGGAAACCCTCTCACAAAGACCATTTGTACCAAATTTGCAATGGTTTTATGGTTCCCGTTCACTATTCTATTTTTGACAGACCTATCCCTAGAATTTCTTATGAAGCCTCTTTTGACCTACCAGCCGTAGCCCATTGGTTCGGCGAAGAATATTTTTCCTACGTCAGAGTTTTTGGAAGCAAGGCTAGGCCACATGTTCTCCCCTTGTACATCCCAGACAAATTGTTAGCCCGAGAAATCTCCTATCAGATCATGTCTGAGGGTGTCACACAAACTCTCAAAGAAGAGAAGAAGAGAGGATGGCCATCTTTTCCTTTGAGAATTGGAGTTTACACGCTGCTAAATTACAAGCATGCAGAAAAGGAAGCAGCAAAACTCCAAACGGCATATCTAGCTTCTATTCCCAACAGACTCTATGACCCGAAAAAGACTGCTTTCATTGCCTTGGAACAGGCTAAGCTGACAAAGGTTGTTCATCAAGAAGACCAGTTTGACGACCTGTTCATGGCTGCCGATTCAATAAGCCAAGTCAAACAACTTGCTGCAATGAGATATGAAGATGTGGAATTAACTGAATTTAATAAACTTAGAAAGCAAAGGTTGCAAACTTTGCCTCTAGATTTATTATCCACAACCCCAGCTTCATCCTCAAGCGAGCCTGATCAGCTAGAAATAAATTCACCTCCTGTTACAACTAGAGAACAGGAGGAAAGGCAAAACAAGCTGCAGGCAGAAAGGCATAGAAGAGAACAAATAGAAAGGCAGCAAAAGGCACAAATTGAACAAGAGCAAAGAAGGCAAAGGGAACTAGAAGAGAAAAAAAGGCAAAGGGAGCTAGAAGAACAGAGGAAAAGAGAGGAAGAAGAAAAAGAAATGAAAGAACTGGAAGATAGGCAGAAAAAGGAATTGGAGGAACAGCAACGAAGAGCACAAGAGGAGCAACAGCGGGAGGCATTCGAGGAGCAGCAGAGGATTGAAAAAGAGAAAGAACAGAGTAAGCAAATCTCTGTTGATACTGAATTGATTAAAGAATGGAACCAATTCGATTCCATTATAAGTGGTAAGGAAGCCTCCAAAGACTCAGATGCCTCAAAGACTCCCGATACTATGTTTTCTCCGGTTCTTGAAGGAACCAGCGGCCCACACATGGTACAGAATGTTGAGGAAATTACTCAAGAATCATCTGATCAAATTGATCTTCAGGTAGAGGAAATTCCTCCCCTAGACATTTTCTACAGCCCTAAGCATAGAGCCGTTGTAAGGCGCTCAAGAAAGAGACGAAGGATTGATCAACTTTCTGTTTCAACTGAGCAAACAGTCACGGGCAATGTCGTCTGGAAGGGAGAATTAGATCCCTCTGAAGATTTGACAAAGCTGTCGCAATTTGCGGGAGCTTATTCAGCGGCAACCATTGACAAAGCATCCGAGGTAAGTCTTCTTTTGAAGACTAAAGAGCATGAGGCATATGCATTGCAAGCAGAAGTGATAGAAGCAAGGAATAAGGCAGCACAGGCAGAAGAACAATTGCTGGCCCAACAACAAGAGAATCATTTGTTAACCCAGCAAATTGAAAAACTGAGGATAGACCAAAGTGACATTCAAAAAGCACAAGAATTGTCAGAAGCATTATCCCAGTTCGAGGCATCGAATGAGCTGTTGTTGAAATCTAAAGAGGAGCAAATAATTCAGCTGTCAACACAGCTTGAAAGTATCAAAGGTGCCAAGAGTATTGATGATTTCAGAACAGAGGCAACTCTAATAAACGGTGCATTGATATCTCAGACCAGACTCTTGTGCCAACAACTAGTTGAAGCTGAGATACTTTGTGACACATCTACAGCAGTATGTGAGCAAATCGAGAAAGCCAGGGGTAACTTGGATCAGGCCGAAGAAGATATAACAGAGTATATTGAATGGCAAGACACTCCAGAAGGGAAAGCGGCAAATTTTTCCCGAATCTGTGTAACATACAAAGACATACTTTTCATGGAATGGAACACACAGGTAATGAAGGCAGAAAGGGCAGCATCCAGATGCAAAACGATTGCCAGAAACATGATCAATCTAGTCAATGATACATTGTACCTGGCAAACATGATTTCACAATGTACACCTGGAAACATAACAACCGCCAACATGCTGGAGCACAGGAATTATCCTGAGCTGGAGATACAAGGGCGGTTAATTGCTGGAGTGAATACCTTGACCGCCGACGCATACTGGCTTTTCCTGATTAAACCACATTCTCAAAGGTCGGCTCTTAACTGCCTAACAGATGCTCTCCGATACCTGATTTCCGATTTCCGAGATGCCACATACGATGCACAGCTGACTTCACGCCTCAATACTCCACCAGAAGTAGAGCCAATGCTGGCGATATGTCAGCGAAGGAGTAAAGGCAAAGAGACCTCTGACTGAAGCATCACCGCCGACTGCCGAATCACCCAAATGCACAATGATATTTGTTAATGCCGATTTAGTTGTTTTTCAGTTTTAGATATTTAGATATTTTTAGATTAGCATAGTATTTATAGACCCTTTCATTGTTTTGGAAAGGGTCGTAAAATTTTGTAAAAGACTTAAAGGCTGAAGTTTGCACTATTGTGCTTCAGTCTATATTCTTTTTGAAACTCGACCACTGGTCCTTAATTTTACTTGGAATGCTGTTTTAAGTAAATTGTGCACTATTGTCGTTTGCTTGGGATGCTTTCTGGTTGGAAGGAAGGACTGCGACATAGCGATTAATATATTGGATTGATCAAACAGCTTGCATGGTACTATTATCTGTATCTGTTCTCTTTTCTGTTATATGAATTGCTGTGTTATTACTTTGCTATTATTGATTACATGTATGCGATATAACAGCAAATCTGCATTTCATATCACTATTGAATGTTTTGTGATTTGTTATCTCTTTTACTCATGTATGTAACAATGATATAAATGACTGAATGCAGTAATTCGCTATTATCGCTCTGCATAACTATTTATGCAGAGCAATCTTAAATGGTTTAAACATTTATGCTTACTGTTAGTGACATCTATATGCCTGCCATTAAGCATAGGTTATCAAACGCTGCATTATCTGAATTGATAAGTCCCGGGATTAGCTTATAGTTATTATATTTCTTTTATAGTTTAGTTATTTGTTTATTATCACTTCATATCGTAAATCATTCATCCATCCCGTTTACTTATAATCTTTGGGAAACTGGTCCCATTATCCCCAGTCGGAGCCACTATTCCAAACGGAAAAGGAGCTGCACTAAGTTCCGGACCGGGTGGTTTCCCCGATGTTGTTGCAACGAATTTCGGGGCATCAACACTACCAAAAATGATATCATCAACATAAAAAATAATAATTAGCAATTTATCATTTTCAATATTTGTATATAAATTGCAATCTGCAAAACCTTTTGTAAAACCTTGTTGGTGTAGATATTTGTCAAGGTGGTAATACCAAGCCCTTGGATCTTGTTTCAGACCATAGAGAGCCTTTTTGAGTCTGCATACAAGTTTTGCATCATTTTCGAGAATAGTCCAAGAAGGCTCAGTCTATTGGAGAGAGGGGTCATTCAAGGGCTTACTGCATCTAAATATGTAGAGGCCCAATAGAAGGCGATCACACAAGATGTCAAATGCCAAATAGATGTCACGAGGAAAAACAAATCTAGGTAGAGAATCACCTATACTAGAATGTGACAAACACATAAGTAGATCCATATTTAAGCCTATAATAAGTGTTTTTTATAGGGCATGGTAAGCTTTACAATAAATGAGCGCAATACTTACATAATGTTAAAGCGAAAAAAGCTAGGTTTTCATGATCCCAACACAATCACATTGGCCATAAATGACCTCTAAGATATGTTTAGTATAAGCCATATGGGTAGGTATTATCTTGAAATGGTGACTAAGAGGATGTGTAATGAAAAAATGCAAGGGTCTAGAGAAACCCCCTCAATGAAAAAACACTTTATATAGATCACTAAGTGTGGTCCAGTAAGAGAAGATGATAGGTATGGACACCCTTTTAGTCTTTCATAATACATGATGTAAATCATCATGATGGCATAGTTGAGCACAAAACTTCGGGCCTTGACATCCTCTTTGAATAAGAACCCGATTGGCTTAGGTAATGGAACAAACTTGTTAATGAAAATGAGGTACTCAGGAAGTGAACTTCAAGGGTAACACAATGTATCTGTATAATTCAGACAATATGTTTTCATACTTCCATACTTGTTGTCCTATGTTTTCTTATTTGACTATTTTTCTACCATACTATGTTAGTATTGTGCTCACATTAGGGACTAGTCTGTGCCTATGACATTGATCAATCGACTAAATATTGGCTTTCTTCCATTTTTGCCTTGTTGATTTATAATTTTTTTCCCTTTTTCTCCAATTAAGGTCTTAATTTCTAATTTTGTTTTCCATGGGGGTAAAGAAAAAAATAGAACCTGTTTTTTAGTCATATTAAGAAAAGAAGCAATAAGTAGAAAATCGTGACATTTTAAGATGAAATCCCTCAAGAAATTTGAAGTTTGAGATCCCTCTAAAATTCAATTCTATATCAACTATAAAATAACTATTTAAAGTTGTTTGTGGTGAATTTTTTCCTATACAGTTAAAAGGCGGTCCTTTTGAACTTCTTTCTCACCCTTTTATTCTGACAGTTTGTGTGTGAGGGTTTTCCTTCAGTTTTTTAAATTTTTTTAGCAACTGGTTGTATTTTTATTAATTAAAATATATGGCCGAAGTAAAATGCAAAAATACAATAGGGTGTAGATTCCAAGAACCTTTCACTAGCTTCAACGATAGATATAATTGTATACCATCTTTCTAGGATATATCAGAAGATACCCATTATTTCTAAAAGTGTACTATATAAATCTACCCATTATTTCTAAAAGTGTACTGCATAAATCTTCACATAAGAACCAAAAGGTAGATTACTTTACAAAAACATGAAAAATAGCTGATTAAGATTAGCCTCTTTATTGTTCTAGAGTTAGTTGATTTAAATATGGAAGTTGTTGAACTCAAGGCTTAGAATTGCCGAAAGTAGAGAAGGTCATGGGAGCTCTTCTACCACCTTATTGTTTTGCCCAAATTTTGGTAGATCTACCATGTCCCACTTATAGTTCATGTTGGACCTATTGCAACAAATTTCTTTGCTAACAAATAGTTCCTTTCAGTAGGTAGAAAATGCTAGGTAGAAAAA
Organism: Pinus tabuliformis; assembly: GCA_031772625.1. Lineage (NCBI taxonomy): Eukaryota > Viridiplantae > Streptophyta > Pinopsida > Pinales > Pinaceae > Pinus > Pinus tabuliformis. The sequence continues at coordinate 743,622,781 of CM062812.1, read as the reverse complement.
TGTTTTCATACCAAAGCTTTACTTTCTTACCGTTGATTTGTACCTAAAATTAATTTAATTTTAATTAGAGCAAGGAAGCACATAATAATTTGTGAACTATTGAACCTCCTAGGATTCTAAGCAGCTAGTCCAAACAACAAAGCTTGTCTCTAGCTAAATATTTTTTATGGGTCATTTTATTCCTTTACTTATACTTTCCAAAAATAAGTTGCAAAGAAGTTTGGCTCCCATAGCTAGATTAATTAAAGTAGTGTATTAAATATAGTTGAGATAGCCTTAACCCTTTGCATCTTGTATCATCGCCCAATTTACTAAGTGAAAGAATTTGTGATTGGACTTTCCTCTTTTCCATAGGAAGTTCCTGAAATCTTGAGGAGTGGATTGTTTGATTTTAGTAAGAGCCAAAAAAGCTAAAATTGAAAGACTAAGGGTGTTGAAAACATGGATTTGAGAAAGATTGACCAACCATCTAGGTTTAATTAGGGTACACCCCATTGGTTGAATTTGGAATTTATTTTATGACAGATGTGATGCGGAGAAGCTGAGTAGGTGAAGGTAGGCTGTTAGGAATGCATAAATACCTGAGGGTTTCATCCGTTATAGATAGCATAACCCAAGGTTTTTCATTAAAATATAAGTTGTACTGGTTGAAGTAAAAAATAATAGGAGTTCTTGCAAATGATTCTTCTTATTGTTGATGCTATCATGTGAAGCATCTTCATTGAAGCAATGGATTTCTAAATTATCCCTTACTAGGATTTTGTAGAACTAGAGGATTGCACTATTAGTGGGATGGGGCTATCGTATAATGATTAACTTCAACATTATACATATGTATGAGGTTTTAAATGGTTTAAAATTGTCTTTATCGCAGATTTTGTTTTCAAAGGTTTATTTTTTTCATGGTTTGTTAATTTCTAGTAGTTGCATTTCATGCTAATTTGACATAAATTAACATTCAAATTGTTAAGTGGATTACTATTAATATTTAAGAACACTATGAATATTTACTATTGTAACTACACATGTCATAAAAGGTATTTCATGTGTTCTAGGCATGATAAGATTGCGCCAAAAATTTGAGATTTGGTGGAACACTTGGTATTTTTCCTTTGAATTCCCTTTTTGACTAGAGTTGCCTAGAAGTATAATACTATCTGTTTTTTCTATTATTTTGTTCACATTTTGTAGAAAAACATGAAGCTAAAAAATTGCAAAGTTAAAATCTATGAAACATTAAATAAAGAGGAGAAATTTTATGAGTTCCATTATTTTCCCTAATACAAAATCTTCCTACATACAAAATTGTAAAATAATGACCATATAAGAATTGTGCTTCTAATATAATTCAGCCTTTGGAACCATCATAAAACATAGCATAACCAAGATGTTAAGTTCTACCTAGTTCCAAGTTAATCTCAACCCTTCAGTTAGCATTGAAAATTAACAAGCACTCGTTTGAAGTGTAAAGTGATATGTCGAATTTTACTAACACAATAGATGTATTTTAAGACCTTAAAATAGTTATCTCTCTATGAATATATTTGGTAAGGGAGAACATATATGATTGAACTATCAAAAGCAAACAAATGCCACAGTGTTCCAAATTTCAATTCTAATTTTCTCCACTACATTGGTCTTTTTCTTATAAATTTACTAATTTTTTATTTTATAATATGAATATTTTATTTTGATTGTTTCAACCTTGTAAATCATGCTAAGATACCAATTCATTTTCTATGCCAATAGGCAAACGTTTGTGGTCTCCACATCATTAATCTTGTGCTTGAATATATATATATATATATATATATATATATATATATATATATATATATATATATATATATATATATATATATATATATATATATATATCTGTGTGTGTGCGTGTGTGTGTGTGTGGGGTGGGGGGGGGGGGGGGGGGGGGGGCGAGACCTATTGTTAAACTAGTAGTCGGACTACAATTGGGCAATGGTGACTATTATTCGCTAGTGCAAACTTACACATCACATTTCTTCAAAGAAAACCACTCCACCTAAAATTACCTAGTGGTGATCCATAATGGAGAATAATTTCACTCTTTTCTCGATATATATGATATATATCCTCATTACGGAGGATATAGGACCATAAGGGATTTGATTAGCCTAATAACTTATTTATGCTTAACTGTCCAATATATGTGTACATTGGTTACTTGTATTCTAATGTGGTCATCAATAACACCCTCTAGTTTGCCTTGTCTCCATTTAAAGTCTAGTGGTTATGTCCCCCATCTTCACACTCTAGACATGGAAGGGTCAAAACCCTTTCCACATGATCTACACATATATATGAATTATTTTTGGGAAGACATAATACCTATTTGACTGAGAAACAATATTTTCGTTGTGCTTTTGCATGATTTTTACCTAAAATTGGATGTATGAATGATTAAGAATGATATTATTTTTAGAGTGAAACTCTGAGTACCTTGGATTACAAAATTTAAGCAAACCAAAAATTAATTTCCAATTATGAGAAAAAATATTAGGATTCCTGGACCTCATTTAGAGGTTTCCTATAAAAGGAACTATCACCATAGAGATACTGGTGATGTATGCTTTAAATTTTGAAATGTATTTTTTTCCATCGCCATAAGGTTGACATTGAAAGCTTCATTTGTGGAAAACATTGACTGGTGCTAATAAGCATTTTCGTCTCTCCATTTATAATGGATGAAAACAACCTTGGAATGAACATCATCACCATAATTTTACAACCTAGAAGAAGAGTGAAATGAAGCCAATTCACAATTCTCTAGCTATTTGATCAATTCATATCATTAGTTTAGACCTCCCAAGCCAGTTTATTTATTCAACTTTACTATAGATGACCCAACCCATAGTGAAACTGTGTACACCTAATCATCACAGTGTTGGGTTTGACCCATCATCTTTTCCAACCTAAAAAAAGAAAATTATAAGGATAAGAATATTACATTGCATTGCACTTTATCAAAGTTATCTATACAAGCATGGCCTTTTGAGTTGAAGGGCATGCTTGCTCATAGCAGTCAATCCCCCATTCCAACTAGAACCCAGATCATTTTCATTAGTGAGGTTCTTTTAATTTGGTGTAAAATATAATAACTATTATAAAATAAATGAGTAAAACATATACACCCTTCTTTTGCAATTATGTCTCCACCCAGTAATAAAAAATTGAACCATTCGCCCTTCAATGTATTTTTATACAATATTTTTGTACCTAATTCTGATATATTACCACCAACAATTGTTTTTGTCTATGCCCTTCCACCATATTAGGTGATTGAAAATGAACATATGTCCTTCGATTCAATAGACTTATCACTAGGTAATTCCATGTGTAGTATTAATCATTTCGAAACCATTAGCTTAAAAATAAATCACCAATGTTAGGAAAGATGTATGTTACTTTTATGTAGTGCTTAACATTTCATAGTTATCGGGAACAATGTTTCCAAAGTGGCTCGGAAGTGTTGATATTTGAGCCCGTTAAAACTCGAAAGAAATAATAAAGAAATGCCCAAGAATTGGAAACTAAATCACACAACAAGAAACATCAAATTTTACGTGGTAAAACCCTGACAGTGTGTTAAGGAAACTTCCACATGGAAAGGTAATGGAATTATTATTGCTCCTAAGTGAAGAATGAAACTCCAAGTTATATCAAGCCTCTCGGGAAATCACCAATTTAATATGGATTATTTCATTACATAACTTCCTATAGTTATAAAACTGCTTGATTGGTAAAACTAAGTTCACTCATATAATTACATTGTTAAGATTAATTTTTGTCATTATTTAACATTCTCCACATTGAAAATAATTTTCTTAATTCCTTGCTGATGACCAATCATCATCTCTTTTGCAAGCCAAGATAATTCGAACATCATTGCAGCTTCTCTACTCAAACTTTCTTTGTGAACATGTCTATACGATTTTCCTATGTATGTACCTTCTTGAAAGCTACTTTGCTGCCATCGATCACATTTCCTACAAAATGGTACCTTACATCAATGTGCTTAGTATTAATGTGATAAGCTAGATTTTTAGCCAAATTAATAGCACTTTGATTGTCATAGAATACACTCACTTTCTCATGTTTCCTTCCAATCTCATCAAGTAGACCTTCCAACGAGATTGCCTTTTTATAGGCATCTAAAGTAACTATATACTCTACTTTACTAGTAGAGAAAGAAATTTTTTCTTGAAGCTTTGACATCTCGCTAATTGCTCCACCTATAAGAGTAAATACATATCATGTAATATATCTCCTTTTTTCTCTCGGATGCGGGTGTGGCGGAAACGTGTTGATGGCACTGGCCATCACGTGGGCAGATGGCAGGCCCGCGTGTTCAAGGGGCTTCATGCAAAGCGGGATATTAAACCACATGAGGTTCGGCAGCACAAGGCATTAATGCCTGTCTTCTCAGCTCGCGCGAGGAGCATGGCGATCGAGGCAGTGGAGCGATTAAATGGAGGAGGGCTTGGTCTGCAGCAGAATATGGGAGAGCTATGTCTGGAACCCCTGCTCCGCTCAGAGGGGAATGAGAGTGAGGTTCTGAAGAGTGCTCCGCCGGTTTCAGGGCAAGGAGCAAGCCACTGTACTGAGATAGCGTTTGTTTTCATAGCGGGAGCAGCTCCGAGTGATTGTGTGAAGCTGCAACTGGTTAATTTGGAAATGCCTAGGGAAAGGCCGCGTATGGGCAGCAGAAGAGGAGGAGGCAGAGGCAGGGCCTTTACGCAGCGGCAAGATTACAATTCGCCCTCCTCCTCTATAGAAGTAACGTCAATGCCTCAGAGATATCAGGGTAGCAATGAGGAGGATGGTGGTCATGACAGCAGACGCCCAAGTTCAGAGGAGGGTCAGATGGAGCTCCCCACACTCAGATATCGGCTCCCCTGCCCTCAAGCTAATTCTACTTTGGTTGTTTCTATTATGATTGAGCCGGGCATTTCTCAAGACGCGGAGGTTGAGCCTTTACCGGAGGGGCAACGCTCCAGCGGAGAGGAATCCCCCATTGCGTGCCCTCCGGTTGGGGTAGGTACCAGCCGTTTGGCCCCTGGTCAAGAGCTCGCTTCTGACTTCGTGAGCCCAGCCACAAATAGCGTCTATGCAGTCGGCCCTTCAGCGCTCGCAGGTCCAGGTAAGCCTGCACAGGATGGGAGACTTAACGCGGTCATACAGCTCTCTGATTCTGAAGATCCTCCATGTTTCGCGTGCCGAATCGAAGAAGCGCCCCAGACCACTGATGATGAATGAACTCACTCCCGGTAACTTCAGCAGGTTTTTGGTTTTTCTGTGGATGATTTTTCCAAGCGGCTTCTACAACTATGTCAACTGTGTCGGTTGTAATTGTTCATGTGTCGGTTGTACTTGTTCAGGTGTCTTTCTGTCTTTGTCCGGGTCATTTTATGGCCCTGGTGTCTGTTTAGTTTATCTGTGTTATGTCAACGTATCTCCAGTGGTCAAGCATCAAATTTCAATTTTGAATATGCTCAATTTTGGAACTAGAATCAGGGCAAGGCAAGGGCTGATTGGCAAAACTTCATAGCCTTGCCCACTGTACTCTATATGTATCTCTGTTTTGTATGATAATAGAATTAGTCGCATTCAGAAAAAAAAAAAAAAATCTCCTCTTTTCCAAATCACCTGCATAATCAACATCCACCCATCCATAGAATAAACTTTCAAAATCACCTGCATAATCAACATCCACCCATCCATAGACTAAACTTTCACTACCATTAAAGATGATACAATGGTCACTTGTGCCTCTCAAATTCTGAAGCACGCATTTCACTTCTCTCCAACGTTCTTCTCCTGTATTTTCCATGAACCTACTGACAAATCCAATTGCATGTGAAATCTCAAGTCTTATAGATACCATCACATACATTAAGTTTCCTACCACAATCACATATGGTACATGAGACACATAATTTATTTCTTTATTAGTTCTAGGACTCAAGCCTGAAGAAAGCTTAAAATGGGAAGCTAATGGAACATTAATATGTTTCACATTGATCATACAAAACTTTTCAAGTACTTTCTCCACATACTTCTACTGTGATAAATAGAGCCTTCTATTTTTTCCTATCTCTATGTATCTCAGTGCCCAAGATATGATTTTCCACTCCAAGATTATTCATATCAAACATCCTCAAAAATTGAGCCTTTAACTTGTTGATCTCTTCCATGATTTTTCTCGCACTAAGCATATCATCAACATACAAGACCAAAATAATAAATATACCATTGAAACTCTTAAGGTAAGCACAATTATCATACTCACTTCTAGTAATTTTCTAGCTTGCCATGAAGGAGTCAAACTTCTTGTACCATTTCCTAGGAGACTGCCTCAGGCCATACAATGATTTCGTCAACTTGCAAACTGATTTTGTATTGTGACCTTGTACAAAATATTTTGGTTGTTCCATATAAATAATTTCATCCAAATCTCCATGAAGAATTTTTTTTTTTTAACATCTAATTGTTCTAACTCAAAATCCATTAATGCAGTTAGCACTGACACAGAGGAATAGAAACAAGTTTTACAACTGGTGAAAAGATCTCATGAAAGTGAATACCTTCAACCTAAGAATACCATTTTTCTACCATCATGGCCTTATACCTTTCAATATTTCAAAAAAAAAAATGTTTCAATTTGAAGACCCATTTGCATCCGACAACATTTCTCCCTTCAGTAAGTTCTACAAGATCCCAGGTTTTTTTCTCGGCTAAAGAATCCATTTCTTCATCCATAATCTTTCTCCACTTTTTTCTATATGCATCATCCATTTCTTCCTAATAACAGGAATGTTCCCTGTCTTCAATAATCAATTCAATAGATGAAACAAAATCTTCATACCTTTTGGAAGTTCTGCTTTCCCTTGTAGACCTCCTTATAATGTCTAGTTACTGGACTAGTTCCTGAACTTCTACAGTTTCCTTTGCATCGTCTTCAACTTTTTCTTTAAAAGTATTTCCTTGCTTTTGATTTTTTGAAAAAAAATTATTCTCCAACTGAATTTTCTGATTTCGTGATACATGTTTCTATTCAACTTTTTCAACATATGATTTTAGAAGAGAAGATTCATCAATTGTTACATCTCTACTAATGACTATCTTATGTGAAGAAGGATCCCAAAACCTGGATCCTTTGACCTCATAGTCATGCCCAACAAAAAAATAACATTTTTCTTTTGGTTCTAACCCAAAACATTGATTCTTTGGAATAAGAGCAGAGGCATCATGACCAAAAGTTATTAAAAGTGAATAATCATAAGACTGACCTAACCAAACTTCTTGAGGAATTTTACAATTAATGGCAACTGAAGTTGATCTTTTTATCAAATAGAAAGTAGTAGATACTGCTCGTTCCCACAAATCCTTATGTAGGTTAGCATTGTTGATCATGCTTCTGTCTCTTTCCATAAGAGTTTGATTCGTACGTTCAACAATTCTGTTTTGTTGACGAGTATAGACGACAATTTTATGTCTAACATTCCCTTCATCCTTGAAATATTGTTCAAATTCTAAGGAATTAAATTCACTTCCAATGTTAGTTCTTAAAAATTTAATCGATTTTCCTATTTTCTTTCCCATCATATCTTTAAATTGCTTAAAAACATAAATTACATAAACTTTTATTTTCAACATATAGATCCAAAATTTCCTAGAGAAATCATCAATAAACGCTAAGAAGTATAATTCACCTCGATAAGAAATAGTAGGAGATGGTCCCCAAAGATCATAATGAATATATTCCAAAACTTCTTTACTATTATGACTTCTAGTTTTAAATTTCTATTTACATTGTTTTCCATATACACAATTTTTGAAAACATCCAAGCTCAACGATTTCAAATTAGGAAGTAATTTGTGATTCATCAGTACTTGAAGGCCCTTCTCACTCATCTGACCCAACCGATGATGACATAGGCGAGTATCTTCTTCTGCCTTCTCAAATACAGTCATTGCCTCACTGACCTGAATAATTCCTTTGAGTCTATAAAGATTTATGATCTTCTTTGCCTTCATAACAACAAGAGCACCATTTTGACCTGTAAAATCGTAACCTTCCGAGTCCAATACTCCCAAAAAAATCAAATTATTTTTCAACTTAGATACATGTCTAACATCAGTTAATTTTCTAATTGTATCATCAAATGTTTTAATTTTGACATTTCCCAACCCAATAGTCTGAGAAGATATATTATTACCCATAAACACAGGACTACCATTTACAACTTGATACGAAGTGAACCAAATTCTGTGCGGACACATGTGACGAGAAGCACCAGAATCTAACAACCAATTTTCCTAATTATGAGAAACATTTCAAAAACGCAAAGCTTCATCTACCATGCATAATTCAATAGATAAAAATTCATCAATCATACTTGAATCGTTTTTTTTCAACTTACTACTTTATTTTCCAACAATCTTTCTAGAGATGCCCCATTTTGTTGCAGTACCATCATTTGACCTTACAATTTTTGCCTTTTGATTTTGATTTGGAAGAACTTCTTTCTTTCCCTCCTCTTTCTTTCGACCGACCTCTCACTACCATGGCTTATGGCATGGAAGTTTCAATGCTATAATTCCTCTGCATTTCTTTAGATAATATATTTCCCACAACATAATCAAATTCTAAAGATTCAGTTGTGCTAAAACTGATAGAATTCAAAAGGTGATCCAAAGACTTCGGAAAGGAACACAACAAGGTAATAGCTTTATCTTCTTCTTTAAATTTAGCATCCATATATGACAATTGGAAAATAAGTGTATTAAATACATTTAAGTGTTCTCCAATTTTAGTACCCTCCTTCATCCAAAGGCTATATAGTTGCCTCTTCAAATAAATTATGTTGGTTAAAGATTTGGTCATATACAATGTTTCCAACTTCCCCCACAAACCTGTCGTTGAGGATTCTTCAACAATGTTGAAGAGAAGTTCATCTACAAGGCACAACTTGATGGTACTGAGAGCTCAGGCATACAAGTGTTCCAAATCCAAATCTGTCATGCTAGTAAGTTTCTTCCTAACCCCATCTAACCCTTTGTGAAACCCTTGTTGTACCAAAAAATCTCGTAATTCAAATATCCACAATAAAAAAATTGTCCTTACTAGTGAATGTCTCCGCCTCGAACTTAAAATTAGTCATTTTGGCCATTTCTTCCTAGGTTCCTTCAAAAGATTATGCTATAGTTTCCTTTTTTCTTTCAACTAGGGTTTTATATTTTCTTGTTTGTTTAAATTAAGGAAATTTTGATTCCACTTTTTAGAATAACAAGATAAATATCTTTTGAAAAATAAAACCAACAAAAAAATTCTCCAAATAGTGTTCTGAAAAAAATTACAAACCCCAGAAACTAATCTTCAACAATTCCCTAGCATAATTCTTTTACAAAAGTTGAAGTTTTTTTAACGAAAAGAAGTAGGGTTATTTTAATAAAAACTTGAATTGGATGCCCACGCCTTGAACTATCGTGCATCCCACTATGCCTTGTCATGTAGCACTCTTCCCGTCAACTGTGTTCAGCCTCTACATGGTGGTCGTTCAATACTCTTTTCCCACAGCACTTGACATTTTATAGTGACCTCTTCCCGCGAACCAACTCTACACCCTTCACTCAACCTATGTTTCATTCACCTATGGATATGTGGATGTTGATTATGCATGTGATTTAGACAAGAGGAAATCCACTATAGGATATGTCTTTACTCTTGCAGGTGGAGGAATTAACTCGATGCCAAATCTTCAAGAAGAAATTTCTTTGTCTACTACTAAAGAAGAGTATATAGCTGCTTCAGATGCTTGTAAAGAGGGAATCTAGTTCAAAGGTCTACTTGATGAGATTGGAAGGAAGTAGGAGAAAGTGAATGTGTTTTGTGATAGTCATAGTGCTATTCATTTCGCTACAAATCCAGCTTATCATAGTAAGACTAAGCACATTGATGTAAGGTATCATTTTGTAAGACATGTGATCGATGGAAGCAAATTCGATCTCAAGAAGGTCCATAGACAGCAGAATCACGTAGACATGTTCACAACACCAATTTTAGTAGAGAAGTTGCAATGGTGTTTGTCTTCTCTTTACTTGCAAAAGAGATGATGAATGCACATGGGAAAGGGATCAGGAAAATTATTATCAAGGTGGAAATTGTTAGAAATGAAAGCAATTAATGTTAACAATGTAATTGTCTAAGTAAATTTAGTTTTGGTATTCAAGAAAGTTTGGAACTACAGGAATTTATGTAACGAAATAATCCATATTAAATTGGGGATCAACCGAGAGGCTTGATGTAACTTGGAGAGTCGTTCTTTAATAGGGAGATCACCCTTGTTTCCTCTAAACTTTTAAAGCCAGTGTGCGATAGTTGAATTTAACTTTGATTCTAGATTTCAAAACCTACATCCATATTTAAACTTATTTTGATGGTATATTTTGAAAAGAATCCAAAATCTAACATGTCCATTGAATTTCTAGATATTTTCTAAATCTACCTATACTAATGTAATTAGATTATATCTTATTTATATATAAATATAAGGTTTTTAGAAAGTCAATATTCATGTTTCTATGATAACCCAAAGTTAGAAGTTCATATTAGAAAAAATGTTGTCTCGAATTCATAACTCTTTTATATACTAAAGTTGAAACAAAATAATTGCTTAAAAGGTATTTAAAACAATAAGGGATATAGAATAACAATATTTGCTTTGAAATGAGGCATAACAACACACAAGGTGTGAATAGAATGAAAAAAAGGCTTTTTTTCATATTGCGAGTAATGCAATGGAAAACAAGCTTTTTCATAAAAACATTTGTTCTCAATTACAATTTATTGTGTCAAATCACAGAAATTGTTGTCCAAGGAAAATAACCAATTAAATAATATATGGTTACAATTATTTATTGGTAGCCCAGCAACGCTCTGCATGGCTCTTGTCAACCCTTGAAGTTTGTTATTAAAAATTATTACCGTAACAGGAAGTGTCGTACCCACAACTAATCTCGAAGCCAGACTTGCAGGGTCGCTTTTCTCTTTAACACTATTTTTCTAGAACCAACAATGATATTTCGGAAAAAAACACTTAATCCAGAACCCTGACAAGGGTTCAACAAAAAAAGAAGGGGTTAACATGAATATTGGGACTTTTGAGGAGAATTTCAACTTAACAATAATAGTATTTAAAGAAGGGTAATATTAAAAAAAAAAAACACCTGATATCTGAGAAAAAGAGTACCAAGGGTTTATTATCTAGTACTCTCTGTCAAACTTCATGGTAGGTCTGCAATAAGTACCAAGGAGAGATTAAGAGGACAATAGCCATGCTATGAATTATAAGAGAGAAACTAAGAAGAGAAAATCCTTAACTTATCTTATATGAAACCCTTCATTGACTATTCACCTTGTCACAACAAAACCCTAATTCAACTAGTCTCTCTATAAGGACTTTGAGAAAAAGATTCCCTAGCTTTGGAAAATGGTAAACCCTTAACAAATCATCAGATTTATAATATTCTCATGAGTTTTTCAAAAGAATCAATCAGAAATACCAAACGCAATTTCAAAAGAATCAATAAAAAATACCAAACACAATGTTAATTAGTAAATGTCCCCACCCCATGAAATTTAAAATGAAAAGCGAGAAGAGTAATAACCTTGGTTAAGAGGAAAGAGTTGCCATTACTTAACAGAATCCTCTTGGGCCACCAAATAACTAAATCGAAAAACCATATATTAACCCCAAGGTGTTTTCAGTTAAATGATTTGCCGAGACAACTAATTTAACCTTACAAAGAAACTTAGCAACTTCAAAGGAAAACATAAAAAATTACGTGTAGTAAGGATGCGAAGATGTGACAAGAAGAAGGCATCAAAGCCTAACAATGAGGGAAAATGAAAGACTCTCATAGAGAAAAACCCTATCAAATGAGGGGTGGGAGCTAGATGTAAGATGCATAGATGTGTTGAGATGTTTGGGAAAGAAAACCAAGATGAATCATTGTGTTAACAAGCTCAAGAAGAAAATCATTTTTTAGTTTCAGCGACTTAAAAGAAAGTCCAAATTAAAAGTCTTAAATGATACGATAATTAAAAAAAAAAACTCTATTTTAACATGAAAGGATAATTTAAGATAAAATGAATTGTTTTGTCTACAATAAATGTTTAAATACTTGCGTGTTATATGATTGCTAAAATTCCATAAAACACAAGAAAGTTAACAAATCCACAACTGATAGTTAAACACATATCGTAAAACGCACTGGAAGGGATTATCTAATGACCAATAATGGAATCCTCTTTAGAGATATCAAAGAGTAATGAAAATATATAACTATTGTTAAAATAAGATAATTACTCTTGCATGAGGAGTTGGCTAAACATAGAGAGTTAGTTAACTAAGTGATTGAGCGATTTAGTGTTTGAGTGTTGAGTCAACTCGAGTTAAGTGATAGATGACTTTTAGCATGTGATTGCATGTGGTTGAAAGTCAAGATATTTTAGGCAAGTCTCTAGTTGGAAAAAGTTAAATACCCTTCACTGAGTTCATTGTATGCATCATGTTTTGTGTGATCAATAAAAGAGACACAACTCGTGGATTTGTGTGTGAATTCATTCTTTGTTTCCTCTGCCTTTCCAACAAATTGGTATTAGAGCGAGGTTTAAGACAGAGAGATTCTATAGCTGCACCATGCATGTGCAAGTGATAAGATAGTCAGAAGTTTCTCGGCCACTGTAGCCGAGCTTGTTTGGTTTGTAAACAACATAGATAGAATTTCTTGAAGGCTGAAAACCCATCTGTTTTGAAGAAGCAGTTGCAACTGCTGTGAACACACATTACTAGGGAAATTGAATAGTCAACAAGCAAGCAGTTGTTTAGCAGAGTAGTTAGGGTTTGCCACAACTCAACATAGAGTCAATATGTTTGAAAGTCGAAAGGTGTAGTCATGTAGGCTTTAAAATTCACGTGATATTTTCTAAACTCATAAAGCAAAGTGGGTATGATTTTAAATTTCTTCTCATGTGGTATTATCATTTGATTTTTGAAAGAGTGATAAAAAAAAAGTTTTTTTTTAATATATAAAAATTTTTTATATTAAAAAATAATAAATGGTTTTATTTTATAAAGGAAATTTTTGAAGAGAAGAGATTTTTTTTGAAAAAAACCTTTGCAAAGCTTTTTAAAGGAGAAAATTTAAGGTTTTTTGAAGAGAATTTTTCTTCGAGAAAAATGGCTTTCTCAAATTTTCAGCCCTAGTTCCCACCATTTACAGTGAAATATTATGATGTGTGGGCCATTAAGATGGTGATCACATTGTAGGCACGTGATGTTTTTTATTGTGTCCAGTTTGGGTTTTCAGGACCTAATAATGAAGCAAAAGAACAAGCGCTCAATAATATAGAGAGGGAACAATGGAAGAAAGACAAGAAGAGGAATGCACAAGTGTTGCCGCTTATCTAGCAGGGAGTGGACTAAGCAATGTTCCAGAAGATCATGATTATGTCCTCAACAAAAGTAGCAGGGGATACTTTAGAGGCAAACTATTCAGGTATGGCCAAAGTCAATATTGTTAAGTTGCAAAATACTAGGAGAGATTTTGAAAGTCTATAGACTAGGAAGATAGAGGACATGGATTCTTTCATGAATCAGGTTATAATTGTAGTAATTAGGTTAAAAATATATGGTGAGGAAATTAAAGATCAAACAGTGATTGAGAAGGTCCTCATATCTTTGTCTAACATATTTAATGTTGTGGTAGGAGCGATAGAAGAAGCCAAGGATTTGGCATCATTGAAAGTTGATGAGATCATGGGATCACTTCTATCACACGAGGCAAGGATAGATAGAAATAAGGATTCCACTTTAGAGACCTCTTTCAAAAGTCAGGCTTCTATTTCAAGAGACGGAGATCGAGGCAGAAGTAGATCGAGAGGCAAAGGATGAAGCGAAAGACATGGTGTTCAAAGAGATGACTGAGAAAAGCATGAACATGAAAGTGGAAACAACTACAGAAGCTTCAACAATAATCAAAGAGTTAACAAATCAAAGGTGAGTTACTATTATTGCAATAAATTTGGTCAATATGCTCGTGATTGCAAGAAGAAGATAGTTGATCAAGGGAACCAGAAAGCTAATGTCACTAAAGAGAGTACTAACTCCATGTTCCTAGCTTGCCATACCATGCATGAACATTCTAATAGTGTGTGGCTGTTAGATAGTGGTTACAGTAACCACATGACAAGCACCAAGGATTTGGCTGCAAATTTTGATCAACATGTGAAAACAGAGGTAAAGTTGGGGAATGACAAGACTGTGGAAGTAAATGGAAAAGGAGTGGTCAACATTCTGACCAAGTAGGGGGAGATGAAGACAATATCAGAGGTATATTATGTTCCTCGTCACAAACATAATTTGATAAGCATTGGTCAATTAACACGGAAAGAATACAAAGTTATATGTCAAGGTCAATAATGTGTTTTAGATGACAAGCCCCCAAGCAACCAACTCATAGAAAAGGTGTAGATGACGAGGAAGAGACTCTTTCCTCTAATTATGTATTACAATGATCAGACCAGTTCTTTTACAATTGCATGTTTTGATGATTATTGGTTATGGCACGTTCGATTTGGACACTTGCACTTTTTTGGTTTAAGATTGTTGCAACAAAAACATGGTCAGAGCATAACCTCCCATCAAAAAACCTGCTAGTACTTGTGATTGTTGCATCTTTGGAAAGAAACACCATGAAATTTTCCAAAGGCAGTTTCATATGGACTTGTGTGGACCTATGAGGACACAGTCTATTGGTGGAAGTTGTTACTTCATTACTTTCATTTATGACTATAGCAGAAAGGCTTGGGTTTACTTCTTGAAGTAGAAGTATGAAACTTTTGCAAAGTTCAAAGAATTCAAAGCCTTAGAAGAGAACCAAAGTGATCGATAAATCAAGGTATTGAGGTCAAATCATGGTGTAGAATATGATTCAAAGGCATTCCATGATTACTGCAAACAACATGGAATCAAAAGACGGTTTACAACAAGGTACACACCGCAACAGAATGGTGTAGCCGAGAGAAAGAATAGGACAATTATGAACATGGTAAAAATCATGTTGAAAGTAAGAAACTTTTTTAATGAGTATTGGGCATAAGCAGTTTCATGTGCTATTTATGTGATCAATAGATCTCGTACAAAAAGTGCGATGAATAGGGTACCAGAACAAGCATGGTCAGGTATGTCTTCCAGTGTATCTCATCTCAGAGTGTTTGGATTTGTAGCTTATTCACACACGCATAAAGAGTGAAGACGCAAATTGGATGATAAAAGTGAAAAATGCATATTCACTAGTTATAGTGAGCAATACAAAACTTACAAATTGTATAACCCTGTCACAAAGAAGACCATAATTAACAGAGATGTTGTGTTCAAAAAACAAGTGTTATGGAATGGAACTATAGACAAAATGGTTGATGCACAAGTTCCACTGATGGAAGAAGATGACGTAGCAGAAAATGAGCAACAAGAATCGCGGGTGAAGACACTAGACAGAGACACACCAACAAGGAATCCAATATTTTCAAAGCAGCAAGGATCTTCAAGTAGATCAATAGATTGAGATTCTCCTAGAAATCAATCAAGTGATGAATCAAGCAATGGTGAGAGAAATATGAGAATTCTAAAAGATATTTATGATGATTTCAATGTTAGTTCATATTTTGTATTGTTGTCATTCCAACCCTCTTCATTTGAAGAAACAATAAAAGATGAAATTTGGGTACAAGCCATGGTTCAATAAATTGAAGCTATTGAAAAGAATGATACATGGGATTTGGTTGTTTTCCAACTGACAAATCTCATTGATGTGAACTGGGTGTACAAGAAAAAGTTGAATGAGAAATGTTAAACTCACATATTTAAAGCTAGAATTGTAGCAAAAGGCTTCTCGCAGAAACCAAGAATAGACTTTGGAAAAACGTTTTCTCCGATAGCCAGATTGGATACTGTAAGAGCAATTATAGCCACAACATCTCAAAACAAGTGGAAAGTATTTCAGATGGATGTGAAATCAACCTTCTTGAATGGAATTCTATAAGAGGAAATTTATGTGTAGCAACCTCCAGGTTATGAAGTTAAAGGTAAAGGAGATAAAGTTTACAGGTTGAAGAA
Source organism: Pinus tabuliformis (assembly GCA_031772625.1). NCBI lineage: Eukaryota > Viridiplantae > Streptophyta > Pinopsida > Pinales > Pinaceae > Pinus > Pinus tabuliformis. The sequence goes on along the minus strand of CM062812.1, from coordinate 743,606,564 downwards.
AGCACTCTATGGATTAAAGTAGGCACCTAGAGCTTGGTATAGAAGAATCGATAGCTACATGATTAAGAATGGATTTTATAGAAGTAACATTGAACCTACCTTATACACAAAGGTAAATGAGCATGGACAAATTTTGGTTGTTTGCTTATATGTTGATGACATGATTTTTGCGGGTGATTTTGAGTTAGATGAATTTAAAGTAGCCATGATGAAAGAGTTTGAGATGACAGATCTTGGTCTCATAAAATGTTTTTTTGGCATAGAAGTTAAGCAATTTGAAAAAGGAATTTTTATTTGTCAAAATAAATATGCCAAAGATTTGTTGAAAGGATTCAGGATGGAAAATTTCAAACATGTCCCTACGCCGGTTGCAACAGGTACAAAGTTAAGCAAGGATCATGAAGGATTAGATGTCAATCCAACTTTATTCAAAATATTGGTTGCCAACCTCATGTATCTCACAACTACAAGACTGGATATCGTGCAAGGAGTGAGTTTTATTTCCAAATTTATGGAGACCTCAAAAGACACACATTGGAGTGCAGGAAAGCAAATTAGGAGATACATAGTAGGAACTAGAGATTGTGGCATAATGTATGCAAGCACAAAAAATAAAGATTTGATTGGATACACAGATAGAGATTTTGCAGGAAGTTTAGATGATAGGAAGAGCCCTTCTGGTTATGTGTTCCATATTGGTTCAGGTGTGATTTCATGGGCATCTAAGAAGCAACCCATTGTGACACTTTCGTCTGTAGAAGAAAAATATGTGGCAACAACATCAACAACATGTCAAGTAGTGTGGTTAAGAAGAGTATTTTATGGACTGAAGCAGAAACAACAAGGATCAATAGTAATATATTGTGAGAACACCTTAGTGATTGCAATATCCCAGAATAATGTGTTTCAATAGAAGAGCAAGCATATTGTTAATAGATGTCATTTTATTAGAGAACTTGTGAGCAATGTAGAAGTTTGCTTGAAGCCTTGTAAATATAGTGTTCAATTGGTTGATATAAGTCATTATCACAAGATGTGTTTGAGTTTCATAGAAGAGACTTGGGCGTTGTAAGCCTAGCTGAGACATAAACCAATAGGCATGTTTGAGTTGTCATGAGTAATGTTTTAGTTTCGCAGTCGTAATTAAGAATGAGTGTTAAAATAAGATAATTATTCCTGCATGAGGAGTTGGTTAAACATAGAGAGTCAGTTAACTGAGTGATTGAGTGATTGAGTGTTTGAGTGTTGAGTCAAGTCGAGTTAAGTGATAAATGAATTTTAGTGTGTGATTGCATGTCAATATATTTTAGGCAAGTAGCTAGTTGGAAAAGATTAAATACCCTTCCATGAGTTCATTTTAAGCATCATTTTTTGTGTGATCAATAGAAGAGCTGCAACTCATCAATTTGTGTGTGAATGGATGGTTTGTCTCCTCTACCTTTCCAACAACTATGGGATGCATGGGTTGGATCATATGCTGGGAAAGTCAGTTCAGGTTGTCAAGTGGATGCATGGTGTCCCTTCCATTTCTTTGATTTTTGGATGTGAAGTTGTCCTTATTGCCTCCTGGAGGAGCCTCACACTAGAGTTTGAGCTATCGAAACTAGTTGAGTTCACTGGTTAGGATGTCCCAACTACTCAGGAGGCCAGTCGCCTGATCTTGTATTGAATTTTGTTCTTACGATTGTGCTGATCCTTATTGTTGGTGGGGTAGGCCATGTGATGCATATGAGTAATGTTGATATTCTTTAGTACTGGTTGATCTTCTTATGTTGATCTTCTTGTTTTCCCCTTGGTCTCTTTACTCAACTCAACATCCCTTTATTAGTTCTTGTCAAGAATGGCTGGTGATAGACATATTCCATTGGTGGAAATTCCAATCATCCGGTCATAACAGAGGAGCTATGTCTTGAAATCCAAATCAGATTTCCAATACACATGCAATCTACTTTTGGTACACGCCAAATCGGGAGGCGGAATATGTTCCTGGATACCTTTCAGCCCATTCGTGAAGAAGCAGCAGGACCCCACTTACGATCGAATCCCTGGATGTATACTTTCTTGAGGTCGACCACTCACTCATCATTTCCCCTCGTCATAGTCCTTTAGATTCGCCACACGATATGCTTTGTCCCCATTCATATCTCTTCAGCAGAAGTCCCCGACCAGGACGAGATCAACTCCATTTCAGGATAGGACATGGCAGTACAGAGGCTAGTATTATAATTCACAGTCATAATAAATCTCGGGGACTTTGTCGAAAGTAAATGGCAGGACCATTAACATGTCCACCCTTTCAAGAAATGCTTCATAGGAATATGATATATTTGTTTTGGCCACAGCAGGCCAATAGAATATTAGCCACTTTTGGTCGCCATGAATTTGAAACAACAGAAATTCTATTTAAGGTAATGTAGCTTTCAATGAGATTTATAAATATATCCTCTCCTGTCATTTGCTTAGGCAAAATGTTCAGGTTTCTTTCGGATAAATTTGAAAGTCTTGTTAATGCCATTTGTTTTTTTGGTCATATTCATCTGCGACTTTGCATGGAGTGTTAGAGCGTTTTATGCAGCCAAGAATGACTTGCCGACACGCTGCTCTGATCTGTGTTTGCAGCTCTAATGTGTTGATCATGTACGTTTACTGTTTTCTTTTCTGAGTTGCAGACATTTGTTACTCGTGTTGTGGGCAAGTTGTCCTCGGCTACATATAGCGCTCTGTTTCTCATGCCAGATCTCAGGCGATCATAAATCTGTGGTTCCATCATATTCAAAAGAATGGTCGAAATATTGGTAGTGAGGCTTGGTGTGGGTCATATTTCACTATATTATGGTTTTTATTTTAATTGAATGTTTATCTCCTAAATAATAAATCTCTTAATCAGCAAGCTAATAGTGTTAGATCTCTTGCATAACCTTTTCTCCATTTGAATCACAGGTCAGTGTGATTGTTTTCATTTATATACAATTTTAAGCAATATTTATTCTTGTTCTTATAATTTTCTTTTATTTTAATGATGAGTGGAGTGTTAACTAAAGTTTGTGATGGTATGCGTTTAGTTCTGTGTATCTCATTGAAGAAAAATTGTCATCGATATCATGGCTATGAATTAATACTTCTACCCATCGACAAAATATAACAGGATAGAACAGGCTGATCCACATCCTGACTGCAACGAAAACACAGCAAATAAGCAAAATAATCAGTGCAACAACAACTTCTCCGTCCTCTGTCCATACCCATTATAATCATTGCTAAACATTTATGTGATGCGACGGTTTTTTGGTTTGACAGAGAATTCTAGTTTTAAAACATAGGATTCACCTTCATTTGGTTTCTGCAGGAAGAAGGATGAAAAAACCAATGGTATTCTCATTTTATCTTGTTGCTGCTGGTGAAAGACATGCCCATGTGAAATATTTCAATTTTTGTGACAGATGTACAATCTTCTAAAATATTAATATCATTCTCGCATTGTAATCAACATTTATTATAAACTATTTTTTTTAATTTGTTGATTTTGAATTTAGGATATCGCTACGGTGTAGAGGCAGTTGATTGTTCTCCACAGGGGCTTACAATATTCTTTAGCTCGCATCTCAATTCTCCTGCCCTGGTAAGGAAATCTTTCTTTTCAAAATCCATTTGCAATCTCATTTTAAGAATATTGTGCCCTCCAACTTTTACTGAGTTGGCAGACTCATTAGCAGTAAGATTCTTTATTTTGCAACCTTGGATTTTACTTCTTTACCGAGCATTATCACATAGGTTGTAAAGCGCGATGTTTCATTCACGTTCGGAATAATTTTATTTTTTTTAAATGAGGAAACCCGGTTGTTGTTTTAATTTAAATCACGGAAGTACGTAGTATCATATTTCAGGATATTACAACATGGTCATAGTCATATTATTGGAATTAGGGGTTATCATTAAACTTTCTCAATAATCCTGGATATACCCAGCTTTAATTCAATTCACTGAAGTTATACATAGTATCTTATTTTATTTTAGGATATTATAACATGATAAGGTTATCATTAAACCCTCCCAACTACTGGAAATATATACAGCTGGCATTTTTATTTTTTGTTTACTTCTTCTTTATTCACATTGTTGGGTCACACTTGAAAATTCCCTTTCATTGAAGGTATCTAATTGTCAAACTTAGGAATCATAAAAAACAAACATAATTGTTATGTTGTATCAAATTTGTAGTATTCCTAGTCATAAAATAATATAATATAACGGTATATATATATATATATATATATATATATATATATATAGTTTTGGTTTGTTTAGCCATCAAAGTTAAATGGTTGATGAAAATAGATTTAAGACATTCATGTGAATATTGATATGATGAAGTCCAAGTCTTTTTGACAGATGATGATCAGGTGCTTTGTTAAGGCATTATTTGATGTGAAGTCACCAATTCAATTTACTACAAAATACTAGTGATATATTAGACATGGTGAAGATATAATCATGTCAAACTTACAAAAAAAACATTGATATAATTAAAAAAGGTAATTATGATATTAAAATTAGCCAAAAACCTTAAATTGAATCTCACTTATTTGATTTTAAAAAATTTTAATAACAAAGAATAATTACCAATATTCATAATAAATAAAAGCCCAATACAAATCCTCATAATAATTTAAATCACAATATGTCATAATATTAGGAAATGAATATATTTTTACTAAATATAAGTAATGTTTACCATTAAAAAATAGTTTAAAATATACTATCCTATTTTAAATAAGAACAAGCCTATTAAGTTAAGAAAGACAATTTGACAATAAAACTTTTAGGATTGAATGTCTCTTACTCGCAAGAAAAAATAAAAATAAAACCTTTTCAATTATAAAATTTTATTGATAAAGTTCTGTAATATAAATTTAATAACAATATTTCAATATTGAGAAGGAATTTTATTTTTTTTATACAATACAAGTAATACTATTAATAGTAATGACTCTGAAATCTAAGATCAGATTCCAGATATAAACACAGATATAAACATGCCTATTAAGTTGAATTCAATTTTGTCATATGTATAGGTCTTTGTTTCTCAGGAATAACGATGCTCATCGATATCATGGCTGTGAGGAAATATGCATGTCCTCTGATGCAGATGTTAATTTTGACATGGTGTTGCTGATAAGAAAATTGTGAATAACCTCATGTCTTTAAATCCAAAGTTTGGATCTTTCACCTCTTCGGAAATCTGAATTTCTTGATTATCCCATGGTTGGCTTTCATCTCTAGCCACCTTTTTTCCTTTTTGGAGCTCTTCAATTTGAACTTTCATCTGAGAAATTTTTGTTTTAAGATAATGAATTTCTCTGTTTACTTCCGACAAAGTCAGTGATCTCACTTGTCCAGGCTTTTGATGATCCTTTTGGAATGACTTGGTGTTTCTTTCTTAAGATGCATCAATAAATAGGGGTTTCTTACCTGATTCTTTTAAATCTTTAGATTTGAGCTAATCTGTAAATGCTTCAATCAGGCGATTCTTCATGTCTCTATCCTTCATGGTTCTGATGTGTGATAAAATCTTCAGCTCGTCTTCATCAATTGCAGCCATGAGGACTTTTTCTTTGTGAGGCTTGGGCCTCTCTGGTTCTTCTTCTCAGATTCATATTGAGCATGAAAAGCACATTCTTAATCAGAACACAAACAATTTGAAGAATTGGAATCTGAGCATTGATCCATGTGAGCATGTAATTCTTCTGCTGAAGAAGTACTGAAAAATCATAGGATGATTCTTCTAGCTGGTGCTATTGTGCATGTTCTCTGATAACAAGATTTTTGCATTGCTCTGTTCTGTGTGACCCAGAACCACATTTCATGCATAGCATTGGTTCTCTTCTGTCTTGTTTTACTTTTTTAGCTTTTCTGGCAATCTCCTGAGATCGTTTTCCTCTATTTAACTTTCACTCTTCTCGTTGGGGGCATCTAGAGGAAGTGTGGCCACTCTGGCCGCGTCACCAACAAGTAAGTTTGTTCCATTTGTCCTGCTTGGAAGTGTGCAGGTGTATGTCAGTGGGACGATAATAATGGGTTTTTGGAACATGTTTATAATACCACTTTTTTCTTTGTGCTGCTTTTGGAGTTCTCTTTTTGTCCTTTGGATAATTTCTTCTGTTTTGATAGAAAGTTTCTTTAAACTCTCTTTTGGCTCTCTTTTTGGCTTTTCTCTTTTTAACCAAAGGATCATTAGCTGTAAGTCCATACTTGATACAGATGGAATTTTTATCTGGCAATCTGGAGAGTTTCTCCAAAGACTTATTTACTTTTGAGCTTGTGCAAAGGCTGACCAAAGTCTTTGTAATGTGAGAATATATCTCACCCCAAGTGTAAGACTCAAAAGGAAGTTGAAATATTTCCTGCATTCTAATGTAGTCAACAAACCTTGATGGCAGGGCAGCAAGATAAACCTGTTTCCATAACAGATTCTTGGAGTCTTTGACTTCATAGATTCTCTGCATCCAGTCTCTATGAAAGTCATCATATTGGGACATCTTATGGCACTTTAAATTCATCAATATAACCTCATTTTTATCAGCAATTTCGGTTTCACTTCCACACCAATGTTCAAGAATCATTGATGTAAGTGCGCCAATCATATTGCTAATGACTGTGCCATCTGGATTATGGATTACATCTCCTTTCTCATCTTTAAGGACTTCAGCTTCCATTGTTTCAATGAGCTTAGGAGAGGATTTTGTCTCCCACCACTTGAGGAGTGTCCTTGTAAAACATTGGATAATAGTCCTGCAAGCATCTATTTCACTTTTACCCCTAAGACACATGAGTTTATATTCTGTGTACATTATGTCAATCATTTGCCTTATTTGGCCAACACTCATGTTATCTATATTCCACTCTCTGTGGGAATCAGGGAAAAAGGTGTGTGCTTCAGGAAGTTTTCCTTTTCCTTCTATGTCGGGTGCAGGGTATTTATTGAACCTGTGCTCCAGAGGTTCATATATGGGAAAGATCTGTGTATCTAAATCTTTTTGTTCTTTCCCTTTATCTGCTTCTTCATCATTAAATAATGATGCAATGGTGATTTTATGTGTAGCCTTAGTATCGGAAGATGGCATGGCTACTTCTTTAGGAAATAATGTAGGAAACCTATCTACAGTTTTCACAAGATCCTGAATTCTTATGCTTCTTTTTACAAGGAAGGAATTTGGAACTGGTTTCTCATTCTTGGGTAGATTCATCCTTTCAACTTTGTCTGTCAAACCAGCTATTGATTGCTTAGTTGCATCAAAATGATCAACTAGTTTTTCTTCTATTCCTTCTATCTTGGTTAAAGAATCTCTAGCATAAGAACAAATAATACTGGAATCAAACTGTACATTGTTAAGACACTTATTTACATCATTAATTGATACTTGAACTGTATCAATTTGTTCCTCGACTTCTGTAGATTTTGCAACATTCATCTCTAAGCCTTTTATTGGAGTATTTGTGCAGTGAAGCTGTTCACTAGCTTTTTGAATTCTTTCATCAATGCCTAAAGCATTATCATCCTTCTGGACTAAAGGAATGGCTTTGGCTACATTCTTATTTTCTCCTAAGGTAATCTATTTATAAGGAGGAAACGTCGTAGGGGTTTCAACTATAGACCCATCTAATGCAGTCCAGGCATGCTTATTGGCTAGGGTACAGGAGGATCCAGTTAGAACATGTAATGGACAAACATTATCTTTCCAGGAGTAGAAAGATATCCAAGTGTTATTAGTATCCATATAATGTTTCCAGACCTCTCACAATTCTTTCTTTTCATGGGGAGTGTTACACAGTAATTTGTCACCATCCCTGTTACTCCTCTTGTCGTACCTTAGAGGACTCATTCCGGGAGTTATAAGAAGCGACAAGGGCTAAAAACACTTGCATTATGTTCCCCTCAGTATGTACTCCATGTTCCCTGAAGACACCTTCTGCAGATCATCCCTAAAAAATGCTCTTTTTCCATTGGCGCAAGTCCACAGTATCCTACCCGCGCCAATGATGGAGATCCTCAAAAGAGGGCGCGACCATTGGCGCTCTATCTTAGAGCAACAGTCGCGCCAACCAAATTTAGTCGTGCTTTTTGCCTTAATGCACGTCCGACTGTTGTTTCCTTCATTACATGGAGCTTTTCTGAGGATAGAAAATCAGTTTTTGTCGAGCTTTATCCATCTTTATGGCTTTTGCTAATTCCACGAAAGGTGTCCCGGTTCATCGCATCCTCCTCCCTTCTTCATCTATATAAGCTTGTCATTATGCATTGGACAAAAGGGAGAGAGAGTGTTGGTGTTAGTGTTATGCTAGTGATTTGGTGATTGAGTGATAGTAGTGATGATTATTAGTCATGGAGTGTTAGATGTTGAGTTCTTGGAGGAATGCTAGAGAGGTTATGCTGCCGGAGAAGAGATGCATGTCAAGACACACATAGTTACTCGCCCAGCCAGGAGGAGGGTTGACGTCAGAACAATGGTTGTAACTTTTCATGTTTATTAATTGATGAGCGACTGCTATTATAGTTCCAATCTCATTATCTATCATGGTGATATGTTGATTTATTTCCTTTCTGACTGAAATATAGTTGTGCCTTGGTAGTTTTTATGTTGGCATCTGTCTCTTCCTTTGCATGTGCAGGTATTCATTATGATCTGTTGGAGCAAGGGAGCGAGGATATCAACTCTGCTTCAGTCATAGCATTGGACTCCAGGTTAGTCTTCCTGATTCACCTTCGATGCATAACTAGGAACTTGTGTAGCAGCGTGGTTTGTTTGTGGCTAGTTCTGTGATAGGCTAGTGGGATCGCCTCTGTCCGCAGAGGGGATTTACCTTACCAACAAATTGGCGACTCCATTGGGGAGTAACTCTTTGATTTCTGTCTTGCATGTTAATTTTCTTCTGCTTGCTTGAGTGCATGAGCTTCCTGAGTCAGTTTTGAGTTGATTCTTTACTGTTTGACCCATCTGAGCACTGTCAACCCGACCTGAGGTCGTATCATTTATCTTTTTAGTTGGCAAGCTTAATTGGCGTGGTTATTTCTCTGACAGTCGCGCCAGTTGGCGTACGTTGCTCAAAAGCAACTCGCGCCAATTCTGTGGTAGCGCAAGTTGTAGGCTGACAGTCGCGCCAACTCTGTAAATTTTGCCTGTGTGTGGGTGGAAAGCTCATTCAGTCTCTTTATATATCTCTTTCAGCCTCTGGAACTGTGTTGAACCTCTGCTTGACTGGTCTTAGCCTGTATCCCTCAGCTGTTTGCTTATTTCCAGTGACTTTGCATGTCTAGCCTTCTGTGGGAAGTTTCGGTCTCTTGATCATCCAGTCAGCTTGTTGATTGTTCTACACCTATCCAGTGCTTTGTTAAAGCTTGATCTTCTATACTCTGAATACTTCACTTCTAGCCTCTTTGAAGTTCACTAGTTTTTGTGTTTTCCTTGCTTGCATGGTTCATTTTGTGTTTTAGAATTGGTTTTATTTCATTGACTGAACTTGGATTGTGCATATCTCTTAGAATTTGTTTACATGCATCATGCCATCTTAAAGGAAAGAAAAACAAAAAATATCTTGCATTATAGTAGTTAGCATTTATTGTTATTTGTTGCTATTGAAAAGAAAATAGACAAAATTTCGTTTCTTGTTATTAGTTGCATTAGGATCTTTGTTCTTTGTTGAAGTGATCATTTCGTTTGTGAAAAAGATCTCAACCCTCCTGTAGATAGAATTCATCGAATCAAATGATTTAATTTCGGCATATAGTTTGCATGTAAGAAGTTTTCGAGATATCACATACGGTAGGACCAAAAAACTGAAACATAATCAAAGATAAACTTTAAAATGAACCAAATGAACATAACAACGCATTGGAACATAACGCAAACACTCTAGAGGTCTAGGTTAGAGACGTGTTCCGGCGTCGTTAAACCTGGTAGTTTATCGTCGAGTGGTTGGGTGATTCCTCCACGGTGAAACGGTAGCTGCCAATACGGACTGTGCTCCCACGTACCGTCGAGTATATATTGGGAGACCCCTATAGGAATAAAGCCTTTATCCATAGGAAGCCATGTCAGCTACCCTACGACTCGCAATGTAGTGAACACAGCATTCACGAAGATCGACCACCCGTACCCTAAAAAGTATTCTGTGGTTTTGCGAAAAGTTTGGCACACCCTCTACCTAGAATTCCAGAGCAGTCACTTTTGATCCTTTTCAGACACCCTAAACGAAAAGGTGCCTGTGAGCGTCTTGTCACTTTGTGCTCATTAAATATTCGAAGGAGACTAGAGTCATCTTTTACCCTTTTCTCGACTCTTAAAAAATGAAAAGGTTAAGTTCAGTGTCTTAAAATTTATTGGCCACGATAACATCTACCCAATTAGATTTTGTTTGCGTTAGCTTGAGTAGGGTTATTCCTCGTTCAATGGCAGCCTTTCCGGTGCCCACCGGCCAAGGTGTTCCTCCTGATGGGTACCCTCGCCCATTTCCTTCTGTTGGAAATGTTGGTGTTCAGTATATCGCAACATTGTCTTTGCCTGGGTTGACCATTGGTTTACCCGTATGGTTGTTTTCAAACTCGGTGGTCTCAAGTGTGATGACTCATGTCCCACCACCACCTCCTCCACCCGAACAACACCATGTTGATTCTAAGGTGGACCCCTTCCCTTCTTCGCCTATTGCTGTGTCCTCATTTTCTACTTCGCCTGGTGAAACCTTGGATTTCACTAACCAGGTGGCTAAGAAGAAGAAGAAGAAGACCAAAAAGAAGAAGTCTCCTAAGGGAAAGGTCGTATCTACCACGAAGCTATCAGAAGTGGAACCACCTTCTGCTCCTCCGCGGAAGCTCCGGTCTCCTTGTCGATTATGCAAAGGGGACCATTTTCTTTCTGATTATCCTGGCATTCCCAAGATCCTAGATATATGGTCCCGTGACCCGACTCGCCCCTTGCTGTCGCAAATTGATGATACCTTACTAGTTGGTAACAGAAAAGGGAAGGTTCGTTTCCCTTGTCGACTTTGTGAAGGTAATCATCTCCTTCGCCTTTGTCCACTTATGGATGAAGCTTCCCGTATTTTGGCAAGTCTGTCGGATTCCTTACCCCAACTACCCGGTGGATATCAGCGTCTTGTTACACCTGTAGAGCGTCTCTCCACTAACCAAGTGATCAAACATGATTCCTCTTTGGTCCAGCTTTCTCTTCCTGAACCTACCTATTCTCCGCCTGCTCCAGACCAGTCCCTGGTCGGAACAAGTGATTTATATTCATCATTTACGCACTACTTGATCATCAAAGATGAACCCCCTGAGTCCAAACCAACCGAAAGTCCACAGTTCCAGCTTACAAGTAACCCGGTCTTTCAAAAGGTCCAGCTTACAAGTGACCCGGTTTTGCCTACAAAAGTTCCATCTTTAGCTGCTCTTACATCTGAATCTAAACCAGACGAAAGTCAAAAGGTCCGGCTTACAAGTGACCCAGTTTTTCTTTCAGAACTTCCACCCCTAGATGATCCTACATCTGAATCCAAACCAGACAACAGTCAAATGGTCCGGATTACAAGTGACCCGGTTTCGCCTTCAGAAGTTACCTCCTTAGATGATGTTATCACTGCCAAGAATGACGAACCCACCGTCCAAATTCTATTCATTGACATAGACGTTAATGATCAAGTGAGCATCCCTCTCATTTCTTCACAAGAGGAAGAAAGTCCATTAGAGGCATATCCGGCTGTCTATCCAGTCCCACCTCCGAGCAACCTAGTTATTTCCTTTAATTGGGATCAACTAGTCAATCCTCGGTTACCAGCCTCCATACCATTTCGAATTATATTTCAAGTCTATCGCATGGTTATGGCTGGTACAATTATTGATGAAGGATCTCTTGTGAGTATCCTTTCCTCAACAGCTTGGGAAGCACTTGGTTCCCCACTGCTTCTGCCTGAGATGAGAAGCCTTGTAGGTTTCCATCGAGAAATCACTCGACCTTTAGGAATTCTTCCCAATGTACCTATCACATTAGAAGGGAAGACTATCCAAATGGGTCTCATGGTAGTCCAAGGTCCGTTAGATTATAATTTACTCCTTGGACGAGACTATATTTATCGCATACGTGCTATTGTGTCCTCACTCTTCAAAGTGATGTGTTTTCCGCATGAAGGAAGAACGATCAAAGTCGTAGACCAACTTTCATTCCCCGGTTCACACTTCACATATAGCCATTTGCCATTCCTAAATGGTCTTATTTCCACAGGAAATGCCCCAGCACCCACCCCGTCATTCTGATGACGGCAGCTCACCCGGGCGCGTGACTGAAGCCCGGGGGCATCCTCCAATCGAGTATTTCCAAGTAAACCTTCATTCCATCCACTCCGTGAATGCCATGAAGCTTGGGGGGCATGTACCTCGATTGGTATAATCATGCTGGGGGCATGCAACAAAACCTCGATTGGTATAATCATGTTGTGGGCATGCAACAAAATTTTTTTTAACAAGCAAAGTTCTCCATGGTTCAAGCTTGTGTAAAAATGAACCCATTTACATCCCGTGATTGCCTTTTATCCGCTAAAATTCTGCTAGATGATCCCTGGTTGTTTCATTCCATCGCTACCATCTTTTTTGCCGATCATATGCTTTCACTTGGTTGTTTCTCCTTTCCTGAGGAACCGCAGCGATGAGTGGTCTTGTTAGCCAGCCTCTTAACCTTTACGTGTTTCAAGTAAAGTTCCACCATTACCGGAACCAGTTGATATCCCTTATACCACTCGTTCCTTCAGGACGAGTCGCCTTTACACTCTTTTCTGACTTGTAAAATATGAAAAGATTGCCGAGTATTTTTCCCTTTTTGACTCGTTAAAGAAAATAAAAATGGAGGTCCGCTTTCAGCTCTTTTCTGACCATTTAAAGAGGAAAAGATTGCTGAGTCGCTCCTCTTGACTCGTTAAATGGTGATAAGGGGCGGTCGTTTTAAGTTCTTTTTGTCGACCGTTAAAACATAAAAAGATTACCGGGTTTTTGTCGTTTCAAACTCGTTAGTGGTTACGAAACGACGTGGTTTTGACCGCTTTTTACTTTTTCAGGTCGAAGTCACTAATCATGAAAAGTACTCCTCGATCGTAATGATCGGGCGGTTCTTTCGGGTATTATTTTATACTTTTTCGGGCCTGAGAGACACAACTTTACGAAAAAGGACATCCCTGGAGTTTCCTTTTCTGCTGTCTTTTCAAACTCTCTAAACAAGAAAAGACGCCGAGTTCTTCCTTTGTCAGACTCGTTAAAAATTAATGACATCGGATTTTGTCACAACACAAGCATATGCTATCCCCATCAAGCTTGTTAAAAATAACTGGGGTACTCGCCAGAAATGGTGGGGGAAAATAAAATTTTTTGAACCATAATTGTTACCGTAATGGCAGTATGTCGCTCTTGAACATGGCACTTTTTGCTTTCGTGTCCAGGGTGGGGATATTTTCATCTCATATCTTTCACTTGCTTCCATGGATTTGGGTACCCTATTTGACCTCTCATTCACTCATTGCCTCGTCATAATGACCTTTGATACATTGATGTCAAATACTTCCAATTCCGTTAATGTGCCGCCGATATGTTCAAGAGAAGTTGACCTCTGCAAATAAACAACCTCCCTCTGATAGTTCGCACAATATTGATTCACGACATTATCTCTCTATCTCGTGTCGATGATGTGGGAAACATTATGGCCCACCTTCGATCAAGGTCACTCCCTGTCGACTTCAGCTCATTATCCAGGAAGTTGACCTAGAGACTCCCTTCCGGTGCCTTGGAGCCTGCATGCCTCAATGGCAGGTTCTTCGTGTTCGACGTGAGGCTTTCATCATTGGCCTCCGATCGAATGATTCTATGGGTGTTCGACTTCAGCTCATTAATTCACATGTCGTAGATTGTACCTATAGTACCTTGAGGGCCATTGTCATTATTGGTGGTACCTCTCGCGTCTGTTAACAGTTTCCATTATTGACTGGTAATCAGGCGATGTTCATGCATGTTCGACTTCAGCTCATATATTCACATGCTTGGACTTGTACTCTTGTTCGGGTCGAGATGGAGCGCAAGACCCTGGATTGTGTCTGTTGTAATCCAGGCGTGATTCTTGGTACTTGACTCATTCACTGGATGGCTGCGACCATACCTGAGTCAGTTCATTGATCCTAACCAGATGGCTGCGTCCATACTATGGATCCAAATTATTTATGTACTCTCTTATGGATGGCTGCGACCATGCCACGTACATCATGTAATTGAACTATCAGTCATGTCTCCTAATACAGCTCCGCGACGGCAGTAACTATATGTGCTCTTGTGTGCTCTTATGTGCGTTCTGGTAAAGCATTTCACCCCTCTCCACCTCTCGGACTTCATGCTTTAGGGGGCATCTATTACACAGTAATTTGTCACCATCCCTGTTACTCCTCTTGTCGTACCTTAGAGGACTCATTCCGGGAGTTATAAGAAGTGACAAGGGCTAAAAACACTTGCATTATGTTCCCCTGAGTATGTACTCCATGTTCCCTGAAGACACCTTCTGCAGATCATCCCTAAAAAATGCTCTTTTTCCATTGGCGCAAGTCCACAGTATCCTACCCGCGCCAATGATGGAGATCCTCAAAAGAGGGCGCGACCATTGGCGCTCTATCTTAGAGCAACAGTCGCGCCAACCAAATTTAGTCGTGCTTTTTGCCTTAATGCACGTCCGACTGTTGTTTCCTTCATTACATGGAGCTTTTCTGAGGATAGAAAATCAGTTTTTGTCGAGCTTTATCCATCTTTATGGCTTTTGCTAATTCCACGAAAGGTGTCCCGGTTCATCGCATCCTCCTCCCTTCTTCATCTATATAAGCTTGTCATTATGCATTGGACAAAAGGGAGAGAGAGTGTTGGTGTTAGTGTTATGCTAGTGATTTGGTGATTGAGTGATAGTAGTGATGATTATTAGTCATGGAGTGTTAGATGTTGAGTTCTTGGAGGAATGCTAGAGAGGTTATGCTACCGGAGAAGAGATGCATCTCAAGACACACATAGTTACTCGCCCAGCCAGGAGGAGGGTCGACGTCAGAACAATGGTTGTAACTTTTCCTGTTTATTAATTGATGAGCGACTGCTATTATAGTTCCAATCTCATTATCTATCATGGTGATATGTTGATTTATTTCCTTTCTGACTGAAATATAGTTGTGCCTTGGTAGTTTTTATGTTGTCATCTGTCTCTTCCTTTGCATGTGCAGGTATTCATTATGATCTGTTGGAGCAAGGGAGCGAGGATATCAACTCTGCTTCAATCATAGCGTTGGACTCCAGGTTAGTCTTCCTGATTCACCTTCGATGCATAACTAGGAACTTGCGTAGCAGCATGGTTTGTTTGTGGCTAGTTCTGTGATAGGCTAGTGGGATCGCCTCTGTCCGCAGAGGGGATTTACCTTACCAACAAGGAGTATAGTTATGATCAAATTCATCAGCTTGAGGATTGGTGTAAAGATCCCAATTTAGCATGGCTTTCATCCATGCTGCACTGATTTCTGTCTTCAAGCATCCATCCATGAGAGAATAGAATTTGTGCATTTCCATTACTGCAGGATTTTTGCAGTCAGAAGGAACAGAGCAAAATTTGCACTCTGGAATCAGGCCATTTTCCTGTTCAAGGTATCCCAAACCATATCTGGGCTTGGCTGGTCTCATTTGGCACATCATTTCTGTCATCCTTGGATCTTCATCTTCTAGTGTGACAATTTCATGCATCATGAGCACATGGTCTGGATCTTGCTCATGAGGAAAAGGAATATCAGCACATTTAGGATTTGGGCAAGGACTGATAGATGTGGATGGAGGTGCAATACCAGATCTAGGATTATGGTTTGAATGGATATTAGATTCAGCTAAGGTAAGCAGATTTACCAACTCTTGACATTCTGGGCATTTAATTTCCAGAGAAGAATAATTTACAAGTTGAGCTATATCAATCAAAGAAGTATGTTTACAAAAAGACGAAGTAGAACAAGCAGTATCTACTGTACAAGGGTCTCTGTAATATTTGGATGACTTACAGGTGGCTTCAATTCTTCTATGGTCAATAGTGGATCTGCGAGGGAAAGAAATAACAGCAGAGTTTGGGTTTTCTATGATATTTGCAGAGGTAATATTTCTTGGCAATAATGGCTTAGGATTATTGACAACCCAGTGTTCTGGAAAAGTAAGATGTTCCCATTTAATAGTCAGATGCTCAATTTTTTGGTTTTTGGCATCAGTGAGAACGACTGTACTGGATTTTGATTCACGGCTGGGTGCATGGCGGATGGCTGGCCAAAGAGTATTGGTATGTCGGAAACAAGCTTTGACCTGGATACCTAAGTTATTTCTCTTTTTCATCATATCGAAACCAGTAGTCTGTATTTGAAGCTGAAGGATTTCATTTATGGTTTCATCATAAGTATACATAGAGAAATTTGGAAAACAGTCAAAGTAGACTGGTCCGTCAGACAAAGGTGCAACAATCCCGCCAATCAAGGAATCTATGTACTTATTGTGCATGAGATCTCTCACAGTGGCTAGCACAAAAGTTTGTAATCCTTTATGGATCAAAGGTTTGATTCCTACCTGAATGCATCCTAAGTGCAAATAGTTTGTTTTCAACCTCTTTGCTCCGGCCTGTAGTTCTTTAGGATTCAACAGAGCAATAGTCTGGATACAGTCAGCATTTTCCTATATCTGACTAGCAAATTCTTTAATACTTATTCTAGTTGAGGCTCTTAGATGAAACGTAGATAAATCACTATAGACTTGTGAAGGGTCTATGGCAGGCAGTGCCCATCTAGCAGAAGGTTGTGATTATTCATACTCAAGTTCAGCGGAATTTAGTACATGACTAGAACTTGACACAAACATATCCCTCAAAGGTTTTTCTTCTTCTTTAAACTCTATCTCTTCAATTTCTCGGAAAGAAACAAAATTTCTGAAAGGCTCCATTCTGGATATGAGTAAAAAGATTTGAATACCGACCTTTTGAACCAGATGTTACTGGCTCTTATACCAATTTTATGCAGGGGCTCCTGTCACGAGCTTGCTACTTCGTTTGGCTCTGCAACCAACTCCTGGTGAACCTACTGGGAACTTTCATGTTCTTGCGGCTTTCTCAACGGCTTCCTTGCTTACACAGCTTTAGCATCCCTTCGTTCCTTTAGAAAACGTCCTGCGAACTTCAAACAAAGATACAGAGGCAACTACTACCTTAGCAGACAGTTTTGATGCACAGACATAGTATTCAGATGAATTGGGTACTCATTTTATTCCAGAATGTATGCAATGATTACAGAGAGGAGGATATTTATAGAGATCGACTATCTTTGCGTTTATCGGACTTATGCCATTCTCAAGGAACTAGCAATACCGAAGGCTTCCTGGCGATAGATAGACTCTGCCTCATATTCCGACCACACACATTTACAAACTGATGGATAGTCTAAATGATTCAACCACTTTAGGTTCTCACGAGTGCCGAGCACACTGATGCGCAGGCTTCCAAATCACCTAAGGACTTGAGTTCTTCTTGTGGTGCAAGCAGATCAGACATGATGTCTGCAGATGCAGAGCAGGAGAGATACTCGACTCAGACACAAAACTTAGACTGACTCTCTATGAAACTCTAAATGTGAATGCCTTGGTAATGAGCCTTACCCTCGTTATATAGGAAAGGAGGGGGGACAAACATCACTGTAGGACATTCGTGACTTGTCCTAAAAGTGGAAAGAATCATTACTTTCAGATAAGACTGAGACGACATCCGCACAAAGATTCCAGTCCAATGGATGGAATAGTTGCTTTCGGGTAACGTCAAAGTAAATCATACTGGTAGATTTCTATCCGAAATCAACATTATTTCTAGGCCCCACGCACTAGGCCGACCAAAACAAAGTGGATGCTTTTTCCGTAAAAGCCCACGGGAAAGACTAGGCCCCATCAAGCATTGGGCTGACTAAACAAAGTGGATACTTTTTCATGAAAGTCCACGAGAAAAGAATATTTACACAGTGAATGCTTTGGAACAGCAAAGCTCACGAGAAACTGGCCACAATTAAGCCCTTGTGACTGGTACTTATTACAGTGATCAAAATACGGTTAAATTAGGGAATCTATTTCTTCTATACAGTAAGTCATCACAGGCTTTAGTATAAATCCTGTGGACTATCATTGGCTTCCCCAAGATAATTTGATGTTGTACTTTGGTTAAGACTAACCATTCTAGATGTTGCCTCATGTATTCTTGGAGTGAATATGTTATATACCTAGGGGGGATAATATGGGGTACCAAGGGAGGTACCCAAGATAATAATGTAATAATGGGATGGGCCATAGTAATAAATAAGGTGGTTAACCCATGTCATGTAAGGGACCACAAGTAGTTAATAACAATGTAATGGGCCCATGGTAGTAGTTTGATGGTATGAGGGAACCATGGTAATGATCCATGGTATTGTATGTATGAGGTCTATATAGAGGCTAGAGACTCCACATGGGAGAGAGTCAAGGATTATTGTATGAACAGGCATATGGCTTGTGGAGTGTTCTCCTTCCTTAAGGAGTGAATTATGGTGTTGCCCTACCTTAAGCGTTTGATATCAATAAAGAATCATTTCATATTATTTCTGGGTTTATTTGCATTATTTTACATTTTCATATCAGATCTATAGTATTTCACATTAGAAATATAACAAGTGGTATCAGAGCACTTTCTTGGGCACAAAAGTGGAGAATTTTTTTTTTTTTTTTTTTTTGCAGGGATTTTTGGGCGGCGAGTTTGTAGATCAGATATGTACATTTTGGTGGAAGATATACAAAATCTAATTGCAGATCTGGATTCTACGTGAAAAAATACCCGATTTCAAAGAAAAAATCAGTCGAATCGGAGTCCAGATGAAGGAGATATTGCTAATCTAAAAATCAGTGGGGTTGCAAACAATTTTTCAGGGTAGCAAGTTGGCGGCGCATATCTGGACATCCTGGTGCAATTTCTGCAAAATCTAATTGTAGATTTGGATTGTTTGAGAAAAATTACCCAATTTCAAAAAAAAATCAGTTGAATCGGAGTCCGGATGAGAGAGATATCGTTGATTTAAAATCAGCTCTTTTTGCATAAATTTTGGTGACGGCGGGAGAGTTGCAGCACAAATCTGAAATTCCAAGTGCCTGGATCAAGATTTCTATCACATGGGCAGATGCAGAATGGTTGTTACATTTCCAAAAATAGTTCATAATAGGGATTCTGAGTAATATTGACTAAACTGTGACAAATTCAAATTTTCGCCATTTTTTTGTGATGGCGGGCCCAAATCAGTATTTGAGTAACTTGTATAAATTTGATGGCTCTCATCCAGCTAGATGGCTAGCACAAATGGAGCAGTATTTCAATCTGAATAGAATCTTAGATGATGAGACTCAGCTTATGGTGGCAAGCACGTACTTGGACAATGAAAGACGACAATGGTGGCAAGAGCATCAATGTTCCAATAGAAGGTTTTGGACTTGGGACATATTCACAAAAGCTATTATGGACCACTTTGGCCGAAAAACTATTCTTGTTGATAAGCTCACACAGACAGACACATTGCCTAGCAAAGATTTTATTTTTACAGAAAAGAAGGAAACCATGGAACCTAAAGGGTTATTTTCTACTGATGTTTTCTTATTGCAGGTTCATGGATTGATTCAAAAAGAGAAGATCATTGTTTCTATAAATCCTAGTTGCAAGCATAATTTCATCAATGCTAATTTGGCAAAAACATTGCAAGTTCCTGCAAAACACATTGAAAACGCCCATGTGCATTATGAAGATGTTTAATTGTATAAGGATTTGAAGATTTCTATGGATAAGTATGTGTTGCAGGGTGATTTTTATACTTCAGAGATGGATAATATGGATGTTGTTTTGGGATATCCTTGGATGGAATCTGCGGGTACTATCAATATTAATGTGCAGAAGAAATTCCTGAAGCTCTGGTATAAAAAGAAGAAAATTACATTACATGATATTTCCATCAATAAACAGGTAGAGTACATGGAGGCGGAAGCAGAAGATGTTCCAGGGAATGACATATCAGATGATGAGCCTTTGATGATCGACAATCAAACACAAACAAAGGTTGAAGCAGATAAGGTTACAGGTACATCAGATGAGAGCTCAGTGGTTGAAGTCATATTGGAAAAGAAGACACAACAACAGGCACCACAGCAGGGTGAATTAAAGAAAAAGTCATCGTGGGTTAAAACTTCAATATATCATCACCCACATCACCCCGCAAGACAACCATCAAGATGGCAACCAATTAGCCACGTGGACAACAACCCCCGCAGGACAGATAGAGAGGAGCGAAGATCCACCTACTACACATCAACATTGCAGAGCTACCACAATCAACTTCCATCTCAAGCGAGCGAGGCACCAGCGAGACCGAGGGTTCACCTTTCTCTTGGATGGCTAGATCCATGTGCATGGTACCAGTGGACTACTCTCTTGAGTAGATCTTATTATTTGTGTTCTTCCCATGTTTCTGGGATGAAACATGCAAAGGGGGGTGCAATGTTATATACTTAGGGGGGATAATATCGGGTACCAAGGGAGGTACCCAAGGTAATAATGTAATAATGGGATGGGCCATAGTAATAAATAAGGTGGTTAACCCATGTCATGTAAGGGACCACAAGTAGTTAATAATAATGTAATGGGCCCATGGTAGTAGTTTGGTGGTATGAGGGAACCATGGTAATGATCCATGGTATTGTATGTATGAGGCCTATATAGAGGCTAGAGACTCCACATGGGAGATAGTCAAGGATTATTGTATGAACAAGCATATGGCTTGTGGAGTGTTCTCCTTCCTTAAGGAGTGAATTTATGGTGTTGCCCTACCTTAAGGGTTTGATATCAATAAAGAATCATTTCATATTATTTCTGGGTTTATTTGCATTATCTTACATTTTCATATCATATCTATAGTATTTTGGGTTAGATCTATAACAGAATAATTTAGTCTATGAAATGGATCCCACTCCTTAACTTTCATTTCTTTGACGGATTTATAGATGGTGTGAAAACATACTCTAATTCCATGTTCAGGGCACCATTCACAGTATTTTCTTTCATATTATTCATGGTATACTGGGTCCATAGCAATTCTGCTTACCCCGTAATCACTCCACCATTCCCGAAACCACTGGCACTATTGATTTCTCTGTGAGGCTGCTAGCGTACTAAACTTCATCTTTGTATAGTGGGTTTCTTCTTTATCGTCAACATTTAGGAAATCCCACCATAATTTTTTATAACCTGCAAAATCATAAATAGTATCAGGAAAAATGATCTTGGGATCATTTCTCGGCCATCTTGCACATGGATGGACCGGCCAATGACCTTGCTCATTCCAAAGATCCCTGGTCCGATAAATACAAAAGTATTTTTCATAGATGCCCGTACTGCGTCCTCCATGGCACCAAATGCCAGCAATATCATGAAAGTTTTGTTCGAGGGCTTGATGTGCAATCCCAGCATCTCTTTTAGCTTTATCATATATCATGTCATGGATCCACTTGCGACCCTTAGGGTACACTTTTCTTTCAGGTACAAAGTGCTGGATGTCAGTGTGGGGCTGCAAATTAGCATCTAGGACTTTTGTGTTTCGCAGCTGCCATGTGGGTCTCCAATTGTTTTTGTATGTTTCCCAGTCTTGGTCATCTGGGATAGTCCTTAAGACTTCTTGTTTCTGCTGCTGGTCCCACTCAGTAATGATCATCATGACATGATCTTTTTCTTCTATGTATTCTCTGCTCAAGAAATCAGGCAAATTATTATCTTTACCTCTAATGTGTTCTACTTGAAAATCAAAATTTGCAAATAAAGCTTGCCATCTGGCAAACTTAGCTTCTCCGGCTTTCTTGATGTCCTTTGTCAGGACTTTCTGCAGGGCAGATGCATCAGTTCTCAGAAGGAAAGGTTTATTGATAAGATAAACCTTGAACTTGCTGATGCAGTTCCATGCTGCTTTCACTTCTTTTTCAATAGTGGAGTAGTTCAGCTCGGCTGGATTCCACACACCTGAAGCAAATTGTACTACTTGTTCTTTCTTTCCAACCTTTTGCTTAAGAATTATGCCCCATCCTATATTGCTTTCATCAGATTCAACAATTTTGGGTGCAAGATCATCAGCAACATATAAAATAGGTAAATATTTTACCTTGGCCTTAATGTTCTTGACTGCTGCCGTATGCACTGGACTCCATTCAGGAGGATTCTTCTTTAGCCTCTGATTTAGTATCTTTCTGTCACTGGCGCAGTCTTGATAGAAGTTGCTGACATAGTTTAAGCAGCCCAAAAACCTCTGAAGTTGGTTCTTTTCTGTGATTACATCCGGGAATTTATCCGCAAATTCTAATGCATGTTGTTGCAGAGAAATCTAGCCATTGCAGATTGTATGGCCTAGAAATTTGATAGTGGTTTGGAAAACCTCTATCTTCTTCTTGCTAAGCACAAGACCATTATGTTTAACCAAATTTTTGAATATACGGACATGCTTAAAATGGTCTTGAATGGTTCTTGAAAATATTAATACATCATCAATGTATACTATCAACCAATCAAAATATGGTCTGAAAATATTGTCCATTACCTTCTGAAACTTTGATGGAGCATTCTTCAACCCAAAAGGCATGACATTCCATTCATAATGTCCAGCTGGTATACTGAAGGCAGTCTTGAACTTGTCTTCTTCAGAGATGGCCACTTGCCAAAATCCTACTTTCAGGTCAAATTTTGAGAAGACTTTAGCTCCTGCTATCCTCCTGATTAGATCACCTTTATGAGGAATTGGATAAGTATCATCAGCTAGGACTGTATTCAGAGGTTTATAATTTATGACCAGTCTGGGAATACCTCTGATTTGTTCAGCTCGCTTGTTTACATAGAACCCATAGCAGTTCCAGGGACTGTCGGATTCTCTGATCAACCTTTTATTCAGGAGCTATTGGATTTCATTTTGGCAAAGATCTCTGTATTCTTTGCTCATTGGGATGGCTCGGCTCTTACAAGGTTTGCCTGTGTATCCTTCCTTGTAAGGGAGCCCAACAATGTGCTGCTTTCGATGCCAAAAAGCATTTGGCTCTTCTGAGCAGCAATCATCTTCAATTTCTTTCTTCAGATCTTCAATCTTTCTTCTGACCTGTGGCATTTTGAGTTGTTCTTCTACTCACAGAGTAGATTTTAGATCTTTTATATCTAACAACCGAGCTTCAGCTTTATCCATATTTTGTACTCTCTGGACCATTATAGAAATTTTGGGGTGTGAAATATAAGGAAGCTCAATTTTCTTTCTAGGACCCTTTGATGTGGGGACAGAGATAAAATATCTAGCTTTCCCACCTTTGAGCCTCAGAGATCCATGTGGTTCTATTGCTGCTAGGAAAACATTTCCCAGTATACAATCTACTGGTATATCAGCAACTGCAAACTTGAGATAAACACAATGTCTATCAAAGCATAGTGAAGCTTCTGGTACTTCATATTATAGTCTTTTATTTCCTAGACCAACAATTGTTCTTTCTGTACCAGTCAATTATTTGGCTGGAATATTTTTCATGTTAAGGATATTAATGTCTGCTCCTGAATCAAGAAGAGCAGCCATGTTGAATATCTGTCCTTTGATGCAGATGTTAATTCTGACATGGTGTTGCTGATAAGAGATTGTGAGTAACCTCATGTCTTTAAATCCAAAGTTTGGATCTTTCACCCCTTCCCATATAATGTATGTAATTGTGTCTGTGTTTCATTAAAGAACATTTGTTACTGATATCAACTGATATCATGGCTCAGTGGCCATGAGGAAATATGCATGCCTTTCCGATATTATGTGTGTAATTCTGTTTGTATTTCATTAAAGAACATTCGTTGTCGATGTCATGGTTGGGAAAGAATCTTTATTGTGTGGCTACGTTTTGAGCATAGAGTGACACGACTATTTGGATTATAAGATCAAATGATTGAGGTAGTCTGGTCCACTATTTGGTACTCACTAGATATGATGGATTTCGGAATGATTTTTTTGTATTTTATTATTATTGTTTATTTTATAAACTAAATTTAGGTTAAATATTATCAATTTAGAAGTTTAGATGTAGCTAGTCTCAATAAAAGTAATTAGTTTCTTTCAATTCCAGATGCAGATTGAATAATGCAGGATACCACGAAGCCATCGTGGGTCTTTGTAGTTATTTAAGGCTTGTTATTGCATCATTACAACTTTCTTTCTTCTTTGGTTTTGTTGGCTACAATTAGCCAAAAAAAAGTTTACTAGAGAAATAATTTTAAAATAAAGAATCAAAAATATAAAAGCATTTTATTACTCATAATGTTATGTGAAAGTATGTAGTTTTTTTATTATATAATTATAATAAATGGATATATCCAAATTCTTAGGTGAGTTTTTAATTCACTATAGTTAATTCTTTGGGAGAGGAACTATTGGAAAAGGCAACACTAACTTTATCTCTTAAGCGAAACATAGGGACTAAGTAAATAAGAAAGAAAACAAAGAATGGGTCCTTGCAATAAAGCCTGCTAAGGTACCCATGTTCAATCTCTCATAATTGCAAAAAGAGAGAAAAACATGTAGGAAAACCCCTCATGTAGATTCCATGATGATCCACTAAATGGAAAGAGCAAAGAGGCCCACTCCAATCATGAAGTATGAAATACTAAAGTACCAATACTCTGAAGATGAGATCCATGAAATCTCAACGAGGTCGGTCTATCTCTGAAGTAGAAATGTTGTAGAGGGACAAGGGCAACAAACAGTGTCAATTTCTCCAAAAACTCTCTACAGAAAATAGGCACTAGTAAGGCACCACGACAAAGGCTTCAAATAGAAGCAACACAATCAACCAATAAACACACATTGAGGCTTGTAAATATGGCAACCTCAACTCAAACATGGTAGAAAAACACTCATGAAGTTCTTTGAACAACATCACCATCACATTGATCAAATGAAAAAAATTACAATAGTAAACAAAGCAATCACAACAAAAAAAGAAGTGAGATCAGTAGTCCCCATTGTCAGCAAATTCCCCCTTGAAACCAACTAAACATAACTACAAAATGAGTGAGAATCAATAGTCCCCATTGTGAGAAAATTCGCCCCTTAAAACACAATTAAGGGAACAATGGAAATCAAGAACTAACAAGAGGAACTTTGTATGACTGCACAACTAATGCAACACAATGATATGAATTCTACAAAAATTGGTTTAAATGATACCATGACCATCCATCGATCCATCCACAAATAATCTAGATAGTGACTACTATGCGACCAAGAATGTGGGTGCTTGGATAATTTCCACAAACAATGTTGATAGTTGGCAATGGTCCACCTTTCATTATTTCATGTCTTTTATGTAAAGATTTGAATGCAAGACTACTATGTGACCAAAAATGTCAGTGCTTGGGTAATTTATTCTGACGAGGATGTGGGGATGGCTCAATTTTTGTTTATGCAGACTCAACATTTAGTGCAACAATACTACCCTTTGGAATTTCATTTGGATCCATGTTGTCGATATTTTTATCACAATGAACAAGAGCATTTGCTTCTGTTTATCACAATTAGAAAGAGAATTTTCTTCAAGCACCTATCTTTAAATTTTAAATTTCTTCGACAACAAATGGCACCTCCCTAGTCTCCACTATGAAAATACATAACTATCTAAATTATGGATTAAATCATGTGTTGGTGAAGTCACTGGAGGTTGTCAAGCGAAAGCATGGTGTCCCTTCGATTTATTTGATTTTTGGCAGTGAATTTGTCCTTGTTGCATCCTAGAGGATCCCAAAACTAAAGTTTGAGCTATCAAAACTAATTGAGTTGGCTGCTCAAGATGTCCCAACTACTGTGGAATCCTAGTTGACTGATCGAGTACTAAATTTTGTTTTTACTATTGTGGTGATCCTTATTGTTGTTGGGGTAGGTCATGTGAAGCATATGACTTATGTTGATCCTCTTTAGTACTCATGTCTTGACCAAGGTTGACTAACTCTATATGATCAATCAAAACATATTGGACTTTAGTCCCCTTATCTTTTAATGTGCTCTATTGTTATTTGGTTTCTTCTTTTGTCATTGTTTACTACAACGCAAAGGGCGGTTTTAAGAAAATATTTAAGACAATTTTTGGGTAAATTGTCTTAACTTGAGACAAAAGAAAATATGTGTATTGTCTTAAATATTGTCTTTAAACGCATGTCTCAAATTAAATTGTCATAAAATATTGTCTCTATAAAGACAATATATATAACACAAGCATTTTTGTCTCTCTAGAGACAATTTCATTTTTGTCTCTCAAGAGACAACTTCATTTTCGTCTCTTGAGAGACAATAGTTGGGATTAAGGACATATTGTCTTTAAAGAGATAATGTCTTTGATCCTAACTATTGTCTCTCTAGAGACAATAAAAAAGTATATTCAAAGATAATACAACATTTTATTTTGTCTCTTTAGAGACAATATAAAATAATGAATCTAGAAAAATATCTCACCATTGAAATAAACCAATACTAAAAGTATTTAATTAAAAATAAACCATAGTATCATTGATTAATTCATATTAGGATATGGTGGAATTGGACCACCAACCTCCTGCTTTTAAAGAAGTTGCTCATCCATTAAGCTAGCATCCTTTAAAGAATTATGTGAGAGTTATTAAATAGTTTAAATAAAAATACATCCAAATTAAAAGCACAACAACTGAAATTATATCAAAATCACTCTAAAAATAAATTTAATAAAAGCACTTTACAAAGAAGTCGCAAATATCACTAAATTGAAAATAATGCTTTTGAATGGAATGGTTGAAAACACAATGGCTATATTAACTTTAAAGTGAGACCCAAAACAATAAAACAATAAAAAATCTTGCAACACAAATATGCCAATAACTTTGCAAATAATGTAGGCATGATGATCCTTTATTTTTGGTGGCTAATTTTGCACTAATGGTGAAGAAAAACATCATCAACATCTAAAAACTAACTCAAGGTGGAAGAGAATAATACCTACTCTCACTACTAGGTTTTTGGCATCACCATGATCATGTTATAGTACTTAGTCTTGCGAGGAGTTTCCAGAATCAATTCAGTACAGGGATTTAGTTGAGGTTTAGACTGCTAACACCTTGATTCCAATCCAATTAGTTCAATTGCCTCTTCATTTTCATATTGTCCACCTAAGGATGATTCCATTAGCACCAACACATTCTTCCCTCATATCAAATCTAAGGCATGGAAGAAAAGTTCCCACATCATAATTCCTGACATAATTTCAAATAACCATGGAGAATGGCATCGATAAGTATCACCGGATAAACTTCTACCGGTACTGGACATATATGAAAACGAAGGTAAAAATACCCTTTTTCTATCTGTCCCCAAGTATTGGAGATGGAAACCAAAACAGGGAAGGAAATGAGTTTTCGTAAACAATAACACTCAAGATAATTTTTTTTAGGAAACTACAGGAAACGAAGGTAATGCCAGGAAACAATTTTGGAAAAGTTAAAGAGAAGATCTTTTCATTGAATTTATTTCCCTTCACCTCCCATAAAATATCTTATTTGTTTTACTTGATATTTCATGTTTTAGAGATATTTATTTTGATTTAGTGAGCTAGGGAAGGATTAGAAAACCCTTTATTTCCTTCTTTCTAATTTTTCAACTACAACTTCTAAAAAAATAATGCAAAAACACTGAAGGCTCCCAATAAATTGCCAAAAACCATTGAGGCATTTGTAGATTTTTGGAAATGATTTCTCGCATCTGGATTATTTCAAAAACCAAAATACTTTCATTATTGGCTAGAAATAGTTCCGAGAATGCACTACTGCTTTTAAATCCAGTGAAAAAAACATATTAATATCAAATAGATGTTGAAAAACTCTTGAACAATGAAACATAATAAAGAAAAGCAATCATAGATTACAAGATGAAATGCTATAGGAAGTATAGTCTATATAAAATGTTTCATATCCATTATTATTATAAATGACTATGCTATGAGACTAGTAGCAGTAAGGAGAGCTTAGAAAATTATTAGAGAAACAATTTATAATTGTAATCTTTGATTCTCTTGTAATGGTGATGACAGGAACAGTAAATGTATAACATATGCTGGAAAGTACTAGTTGATTGGGAATAATAGGGTTGCAAGATGGCAACTACAACTAAATAAAAAGAACACAAATTTATGGATTCAAATTTCATATACAATTCTAGCCACCATATTAACTTTAAAAGTTAATAACAGATTATAAAATCTTACATATTTATTTGCCCTAATTTCCTTTTTTCATCTTAGCTTCATAAAATGGTAGAGGTGAGTGGTAAAAGTAGGATGAAATCTAGATTCATTGAATATTTGTGAACCTACAGTATCCTATATGATGAGAATACAACGCACATAAAACAACAATTGATCAAGTTAAACAA
Organism: Pinus tabuliformis; assembly: GCA_031772625.1. Lineage (NCBI taxonomy): Eukaryota > Viridiplantae > Streptophyta > Pinopsida > Pinales > Pinaceae > Pinus > Pinus tabuliformis. Next base: position 743,577,998 of record CM062812.1, on the reverse strand, counting down.
GTAACAAGGAAAAATGATCAAATTTAAAAGAGCAATGACTCAAGGCTTTTGTTGTTTAATGAAGCTGGTACCTTTTCCTTCAATGGAAATGTGAAAATGAGAGCCAGACATGCTTATGCTACTTGATTGTATCTTATACTTTACTTTTGCCTACATGAAGGGAAGAGTTGAGAGGATGTTTGTGTGAAAGGGATTTGAAAAATTGTAGCGTTGACCCACAATAAAAGATGAAAGTAGATAAATAACAAGTGTGTTTTTGGCTATCATAGAGATAGATAGAGAGAGAGTGTTATGAAACCACCTCACAAAAATATAGAAACGAAAGATAAACGCCTTAGAATTCAACCTCTTCGAGGGGGCAACCTGCTTTACATTACACAAATGAACAATTCTTGGATGATACAAATTACAAGACCTCCTTTCTATATATAGGAGTCTAAGGGGTCATAATATAATCAGAGACGACATAACAATAATAATGTAAGGGCACAATAATAACAATGGTGGGATTCTATGGGGCGCAATAATAATAATATGGGGACTACATGGGCACAACAATACAATAAGAGGGTTGTATTAATAACAATAAGGGCTTACACTAGTAGTATAGGGACCTAAGATGGCCCTCTCCTTACAAAGTGTTGTCCTCAATGCTTGGGTAGTTCTTGATGCTTCTGTATGAAATTCTTGTCCTCCCTGTGGAATCTTCAGCGGGTAAGTTCTTCCACTTGATGAGATACTCTAAAATTGATCGATTTCGTAGCTATCAAGTTCTTGTTTTTGTGACTGCTCCGGGCTCCAATATGATTTTTCCTTCCTCGTCTAGTTCTAGAAATATTGTTTGAACTAGGATCTTCTACAAATTTTGAATGAGTGGCCACATTTGTTTGTCCTTCTTCCATTCATCCCTTGCTTCGTTTATCCAATCTGATTGGATAACGAAAATAACACAAAACAATTCTTCCACATCCTCATCCTTTCTTGAGCGTGCATCTGCAACAACACTTTGCTTCCCTATTTTGTAGATGATTTCAAAGTCATAACCCAACATATTTGTGACCCATTTTTTCTTTCTTCTAAAGATAATATTTGTTCTAAAAAGTATTGAAGACTATCATGATCCATTTTACCTTGAAGTGTCTTCCAATTAGGTAAGGTCGCCATTTCTTAAGTGCATGTATCATTGCCAACATTTCCTTCTCATAAATAGATTGCTTGAGATGTAGCATTGAAAATACCCAATTGCCACATAGAAAAATCTTTCACTGTGATTTTGATCTTCGTGTTGTTTCATTCGATTATGCACCAAAGTGGCGTTATCCTTTAAAAGTTGGAGAACTTATTGTTGATTCTCGATGTGATCTTTCACTGATTGACTCTTTTTCTTCTTGATATGTCCTTCTATCTTGAGAGTTTGAGGAGTCATAATTTCTTCGAATGCATTACAAGATATGGTTGGATTCATTTCTTGATGCTCGATGTGATGTTTCACTTCTTGAACATTTTTCTTCTTTATATGTCCTTCTAGCTTGATAGTTTGAGTGGTAATTTCAACCAATGCATTACAAGATATGGTCATATTCATTTCTTCTTTCTCGATGTGATCTTTCACTTCTTGAACCTTTTTCTTCTTGATATGTCCTTCTATCTTACGAGTTTGAGGACTGGTAATTCTTGCCAATGCTTTACAACATATGGTCAGATTCATTTCTTCTTTCTCTAGGGTTGGTTCCTGTTGTATATCGTCTTATTTTGATGTTTCTTAATCCTTTTCTTCCTCCTCTTCGTAATCTATGTAAAATAATTTCTTCTCAGCACACTTATGACCTTTAGTGTATTTTCTATCACAATTGTAACAAAGCCTTTTTTCTCTTTTTTCTTCCAATTGTTGTCATGTAAACATTGTAGGTTGAGGAAGGCTAGGAGAAAAAAGACTTCCATAATTATAGTCATGAGTGGTGGGATTCCTTGTTTCCATAATTTTGCTTTCAATTTTTCTTGCCAGCCAAAATGCCTTCTCTAATTGATCAGGTTCCCAAAGATGAACTTTATGTTGAATGTTATCCTTTAAAGTCCCTATACATCAATCCCTTGCTTCTTTGGAATATCATTTATCTTTATATTAAATTTTTCAAAGTCCTCAATGTGCTTTGCCATTGAACCCTTTTGTTTGATATTTATCAATTGGCTAAAGAAGGTGTTACTCTTTGTATCCTCATAATGTGCTATCATTTCTTCTGTGAAAATTGACCAAGTGACAAGGTCTTTAGGAGAAAAAATCCCTTTATACCAAATATAAAGATGCAATATGTACCTTTTGTAACAGTTGAACCTCATGTAGATCAAAATATTTCTCCATCTGTAGTATCCAATTTACCAGATCCTTGCCATCAAGCTTCATCATATCGCCTTTTCTTGATTTTAGGAGCTTGATCTTGAAATAACTATAACTTTGTACTTTCATATCTCCAATTTTTTAAATTTCATCCTACAGTAGCCCTCTGAGTCCTCTTTCTAACCCCGTAATTTTGATCAGAATTTGATTCTCCAAGAAAGAGTTATGCCCAATCTCCTACGATGACCTGATTATATAATGTTTCAGTAGAGAAAACTTTTACAACGTGCCACATGTCTGTGTTTCAACCTGTGGATCGGAAATATATAAACAAAAATCTAAATTACGTCCTCTTTCTGTAACTTCTTACAAAATTTCAATTTGTTTCTCAGAGAAAAAGTTATGACGATTTTCCCAAGGTCACTTGTTTAGAATGGAATTCAAGAGTCTACAAAAACCCTAACTTCCTCAGTTTATATATCCGAACATATAGCGAGACAAGATCTAAGATTTGGACTCAAGCTTCACCAAGATTTATGCTCAAATGGGCTTTAATTTCAGAGTCTGAACCTTTGTATAAAAACTGTTATGGTAAAACTTCCACGATGACCTGTTTGAGATGAAATTTTGGAGCTTGCAAAATTCCTAAATTCTTCATATCATATCTCAGAAAATGTAATGAGACAAGATCTGAAATTCGAACACGAGGTTCAAACTGATTTCTTCTCAAATTTTTCTTTTTTTTATCTTCTGAAACTTCGTAGCGAAAAATTTATAGCGAAAATGCCATGATGACCTATTTGGAGTAGCAAAACCCTAGAATCCAAAGCTCTGATACGAAATGTTATGAAACCAGATCACAAAAAGATAGAAAAGAAATATAAAAGCCTTAGAATTTAGCTTCTTTGAGGGGGCAACCTCCTTTACATTACATAAATGAACAATTCGTGGAGGATACAAATGACAAGACCTCATTTCTATATATAGGATTCTAAGGGATCATAATATAATCAGAGCCAACATAACGATAATAATATAAGGAAACAATAATAACAGTAGTGAGATTCTATGGGGCACAATAATAACAATATGGTGACTACATGGGCACAATAATATAATAAGGGGGTTGTACTAATAACAATATGGGGTTAAACTAGTAGTATAGGGACCTAACAGAGAGAGAGCATATACATCACTAGGCGGGATGTGTTTTCCACTAAGAAGGTCCAATAGGACTGTCCTGTAGCTATATATTACACTTTCGAGAGTTACTCTGCTTGCATTAATGAGAAGGAATATCCATTAAATAAATTTAATGCTTGCATGTCACAAAATAATTTCCTAGAAAGATTTCTTCTTGAGAGGATGTTTGTGTGAAAAGGATTTGAAAATTTGTAGCATTGACCCACAATAAAACATGAAAGTAGATAAAAAAAAGTGTGGTTTTGGATGTCACGGAGATAGAGAGAGCAATCATATACATGACTAGGTGGGATGTGTTTCCCACTAAGAAGGTCCAATAGAGTTACTTTGCTTGTATCAATGAGAAGGAATATCCATTAAATACATTTAATGCTTGTCTGTCACAAAATAATTTCCTAGAAAAACTGTCAGTGTTATGCACAAGAAAGGGATAAAATTAAATGATAAGGAAGATACATTAAATACATTTATTGATTTCATGTTTTCAAGCAAATCTTGCAATGTTACACATAAGAAAGAGATCACTTGAATGCTAGATGTTGAGCTAATAATTATTATAAAGAGAAAATAATGAAAACAATCTATCAGCAAAGTCCACATTTCCTCTATAATGAGAATTCAACATATAAAAAACAAATATGGCAGGGATGGACAAAGCTTGAAGACTAAGCAAGATCAATTACACATATATTACTCGTTTTATAAACAGAAATAATAGGACAACTGACATTAAATAATATATAATGAATGAAAATTATAATAATATTAAATTAATAAGATTCATTAATCTCTAAATCTATGATGTTCAGAACATAAAGTAGGAACTTTAAATTCCACAAATTTATATTTCAAATTATTGAAATGTGAAATTATTTTACTAACATGATATGTGGTGGATGAAGGCAAAGGGAAACGTTAATAATGAAAGAATATATATCCAACAATGAAGAATTGCAAAGATAAGAGATTCCATCTAAAACCAAAAATATGGTTGAAGTGGAAAAGTTTTCAAGTTTTCTCTCCATCATGCATTATTGAAAATATCATGTATTGAAATCCCCTCTATACAAAAACATATAAACCATACTAGTGAAATTCCTTTCACCTAGGTTTGAAGTAGAAAAAATTATTCTAATGAGATATTGCCATCTGCACAAATGAAAGGTACCTCTTCCACACATTGGGAACACATCATTATGATTGATGTGTGGAGCTCATGTGTGGAAAACATATTTAAGAAATACTTTCTTATCGAAGAATATTCTCGTAGAGGAAACAATTCTACACCATCATCTTAGCCAAGTCCAGTTCCCACCTTCTCTTCACATCAATGATTTTCCACAATGACCATACTTCATAGGATACAATGCATCACCAACTCTTACTTGAATCACAACAAACCTCGATACGTAACACATCAATCATTAATGCCATTAGCTATGGTCAAGGCATTGGAACTAGTTGGTAGGTTAAGGTTACACTTCTCCTCCAACATCTAAACCTGGACATTGAGAACCCTCTCTCCCCACCTCTTTGGTTCTCTATTAATGCCCTCTATCTCATTAGGATAGATGGTAATATACATATTCAGGAGAAGATATAAAAATCTTATTTCAAATTCAAATGAATTGCACCATAACAGCCCATTTTCCAGAACTTCAGGTTGACCTTATCCACGCCCTAGCGTAGTTCATATACAATTACATTATAGCATAAGGGTCCCAAAGGTGGGTGTCTTAAACCAGAATGTGTTTCCCAACCAATATAGGGGCCCCTCCTAGGTTTGAAACTTGGTTTATCTATCTAGAAATGCTTGTGGGAAGTTGGAAGTCCCATTGACTCGATCCCAAGTCTTCTCAAAGATAGGCATTAGGTCTACCAATTCTCCTAATTAAAAAAAAAAATTGACGCTTGTTATCACCAATTGTATATTGAGACTGATCATCATCTTCAAAGGGGGCACAATATTTGTGCATATTTTTTATTTGGCAACCTGAATCTCAGGATCATTTTGTTCTTTTATGTGCTATAAACTACAAAAACCATGGTCATCGCCAATGTTTCTTTAGCGATTCAGATCATGCATTCCCTCTATGGGACTTCTCTATAGTAAGAAAACCAAAGTTGTCTTGTTCCTTTGCAAGGTGCTACCCCTTAAGAATAATTCTCACAAACAAGACCTCCTATAACATGAATTTGATGTTAATTTCTGAATACCAGATCTGATTTATGTCCCAAGCAATTTTTTATAACCCAGAAATTTAATTTACCCAATAAATCTTTTATGAAATTGTTGAATAAAAATACTTTGGTATTTTAACAATAAAATTGACAACAAAAGCACAAATATCAAATCAATCACATGCCAAAAACTATAAACCCTCTAATTTATCCTTCACTTTTATTTCTCAGAATAAATAAGAAGATGGCACAGAAAGAAATATAAAATTTTTACAGCAAATGGAACTTAGAAATTTGACTCCCTAAAAAATATGAACTACACCCACACTGCCTTGCTTCCTCCTAGGCATCATACATGTGTCCCATGTGTAGTAATATCCTCACATGAAGGCTATGAGAAGTATTATCTACACATTCTACCTCCCTGCATAAGTCATCCCGTGCAACTCTCCTAGAGCTAGATCTAGGCCATCTGTGAATTTTGTGCTCAGTAGCTCATATTGTCTTAGCCTCCACTAAGTTTCCCTCTCTAGAATTTTCCAGTTACAAACATTTTTTTCTCTTCAGCCTTTGAGTCTCTCACTACTCACTTGATGAAATGTCTCTCAAATATGCAAATTACTTGCAATTGTAATGTGTCTTTCCCCTTCCCTTAGAATGTATTTATAATTATCCATTTCGCTAGATCCATAACTCTAATCTCAAAAGTGGTAGATAGATAGGATTACATAATTTTTACAACAAATGGAACTTGGAAAAACTGTCTCATACTGTCCACATCATTGTCATTGATCTTATCGATACGTGCTCCTAAAAAAAAAATAAAGTCCCTGTAGGTCTGGAATTACTTAATATAGCATAAGAGAAATACATATGCCTTAGTATATAACAATAAGGACCTCATCATTTCTTAGATAAAGCTCATAATATATTAGAGCTGGCCTATGAAAATAGTCAAAATATCCATTAGGATTCGATATTTATGCCCACTCTGGGAGACCATGCTTGAAAGGAGTCTACATAGTTTTAACTTTACTAACACCATGGCCAGTTGGTTTCTTAAGCTTATAAGTGATTGGAGCTAAAGATGTTTCTTCTTGTACATTCATTTCATACCTTAAACTTCGCATAGTAAAAAACTCATACAATCATTGACATATCATGCCTACTTACAACAAGAATGCACGCCTACATGGATTACAGTGAAGCTCAGTGCATAAGATAGCTATAAGGAAACAAGGTTGAAGTTCACAAGTGTGGGCATTCACTAGATAAATATTGTTGGCTGGACAACCAAACCAAATCTGCACAAATAACAACTTTGCAAATGAAGTTAGAACCACAACATTCCACTTTCAAACTTTGACTTCACTAAAACAATGCTAGCAATAATGCTACAATCAAAATGTAAGAATAAAAGAGTGCAGGACGTCTACAAGTTAATGGAGAGTCATAGCAACACAATGCTTTCAGCATCTAAAAAACTGACATCAAAACTGCTTGCTTCCTCTATAACTCTATATAAAAAATCTGAATATGAGCTTGCATATATATTTTGTTTCAGCATGACAAGCTACATTATTTTATTCAAGGTATCATTTCTTATTTCACATAAAATTATTGCAAGCCATAACTAGGATGATCGTTCTCAAACATATCCTTATCTCACATCATAAAAAGAAAAGATGGTTGCTATAATATACCTTCAAATATCCATGCAAGTATATCCAATGCATTACATAAGAGTTATATGTCACCAAATAGAAAATTAGATAATTTACTTCCAATGCATGCTACAAGAAATAAAACTCCACCACAAAATATATTCCGATATAGCATGCATTCGAAGGAAAGAATGGGTTGGGGTTGCAGTGCCACTGATCCAAATATGGAAAACAAGTAGACTAATGACCATTTCCAATGACTTAACCATATGCTCAAGAATTCCTCTACTCAATAGATTTCATCCTACACATGGCCATTCGAATTAATATTGGCAATGACAGACATCCAAAGGAATTGCATGCGAAGCATATAAACTTAATCAATAACCCATTTCCACCATACTTCAACAAACAACACAGACTAGTATACATCTCCTGATGGCCCCCAACTGAAGACCAAGGCTGAGTTCTGCCATAATATTTCTTCAGGAGTATTCCCAACCAATTGGATATATACATATACAAATAGAGAAGCCACATCTAATACAATACTCACTCCATCACCCTCAAAAGACAAACATAAAATTGGCTCACATGGGTGCCAGAGCATTCAAGGCTGTGTGTATGGAAACTACAACCATATAAAGGTTATTTCCCTATTGTCACCTAAAACGTGGGCGAAATAAAATTGTTTAAGGCTTTCAACAATCTTGAGGTCGTGGGTATGTGCATGTTATGAAACCAGCTCAAGAAAGAGATAGAAAAGATAGATCAACACCTTAGAATTCAGCCTCTTGGAGGGGGCAATCTCCTTTACATTACATAAATGAACAATTCTTGGATAATTAAATGACAAAACCTACTTTCTATATATAGGAGTCTAAGGAGTTAGAATATAACCCAGCCGAGCTAACAATAATAATATAAAGCCACAAAAATAACAATAGAGGGATTCTATGGGGCACAATAATAACAATATGGGGATAATAGGGGCACAACAATATTAATAAGGGGTACAACTACAATAGTAATGGGGTAATCACTAGTATTATAGGGACCCAACAGTGCATCAGCCAAAGGATAAGCCAATTGTTTGAATGGTAAGTCGAACAAGGGTTTCCCAATTCAAACCAAAGTCAAATAGAAAATCCTATGGAACAATCAATTTCCACATATGGTTTGACCCATGGGCACTAAATTTTCATGCAAGAAAATGGGCATTATACCCATCATATAATTCCCGTGCAAGATGGTCACATGTAGGCCTTTGCATGGCTTGGCTAATGGGTTTGCAAATATACTTTAATAAAATGATAAGAGGTCAAATTCATGGAAGAAGACATGAGAATAAAGAGGCTAAATGAGGGAAACAAGGCACCCAAAAAACACTTCAAACTCATGGAGAAAAACATTCCAAATGCAAGAGAAAAGGGGGATTTTAAGAGCAACAGAGCCTACACTTTTTTCTTCTAGAGGTGGCTGGACTACTTTCTCCTTCTTTGATGAGCTTGCCATGGCATCCGCTTCCTTCAACTACAAAATTGATATCCCAAGAGGTTGTATTTATGTCTTTGAAATCGACGCTCAACTAACTTTTGGTTTTCTGATAAAACAAGAGAGGGTTGAGATAAACAAATAAAATATTCCTTCTTCTCTTCATAGCTAAGACCTTCCAACAAATGCGCCTATGCCTGCAGAAACCACCACAAAAATGGGTATCCAATGGTGTGAGAAGAGTTGCATTATGGATGTTACATAGGTAAGGATGATGGCCAAGTGCAGGCTGATCCTCCACAACAATGTAAACCTTAAACTCAAATCAATTCCAAATGAGCCTAGGTCGCCACCTTGTGATTCGTCTCTAAATCAATGGTCGAGGATGGAGATGCTCAGTGCATGTACAAGGTTGTCGTATCCACACTGACTTTCGAGCAAACTTTGGCTATGCAATCCCAAGGTTTATTCCCTCACCAAGGATCGAGGTCGTACCTACCCACTTTGATTGGTGGACATGAGTGATTATATGCCTTATTCATATGTGATTTAATAGGCCTTTGCATTTCATTTTGTTCACATGTAGGGCTAGAAAAAAATGATATGTTTGGAACCATGTTAGTGATACTCTTTAGGCATAATTTTGATGTATTAACCATGTGTTCGTTTTTCTTCACGTACACAAATGTTAGCTCAAGCAAGTAGTATAATAAGTATCAAGACCATCAATCCTAATAATTCCAATGCTCAATCACCATAAGAAATCAAGAGAAACTTGAGCATAAACTATATATAACCAACTTCCTCAGCATATAATAATCCATGACATCATGAAACCAATCAAATTGTAACCAACATGTAATGATTGTCATCATAGCAGCAATCATGAATAACACATATATATATCCTTCCATGCCTTTCACTGTCGAGACTAGGTGTGGTAAATAACAATATATCCTTCCCTGCCTTGGTGGGACCAACCCTTCTGACTTCCTAGGCATGGTATGAACTAGTAGAAGGTTGTATGAATGGGTTATGAGTGGTGGGTCTTGTACTGATTTGATGGCTAGAGGTGTGGTAGGTATGAGTAAGTCAAATATATCTTTAAAATTCATACCTTTCCTGGCCTTTCTAACCCTTATCTTAAAGGCAAGGGATGTCAGAACATTGAATAAACTCGGGTCTTCCTCTGTTCTGCTTAGGGGAACCACTACACATATTTCACTTTATAGTAGATATAAATGAAAAACAAATTGATCAATGATCACCCTAATGAAAGGAGTGAGGTCTTTGAGATTTCCTACATTTTCCATGTTTTCTACTTCAAAAATCATATATAAAAAGCTATCAATGTCGATAAATATGTTTTTTATTGGAGCTAATTCCCTTCCATTATAGGAAAAGAACCAAACGCGAACAAATTATAAGAAAATTTCCAATTGCAAATCACTTATAAGAACAAAATGGCACACAATAAATAATAACATAACCAAATGTTGGAAGATATCCTGAAACACCACTAGGAACATTAGAATTCGTACACTAATTCCCTTACTTGTTCTTTCTAGTTAGAGTAACAGCTTATACTGACGATAGAGTTCATCTGTGTTGTCTAGTAGTATATATTTGGTATTCATATTAGTCTAGGTGTAGATGGAGTAGTACTTAGCCTTAGTGGGAGGTGGTGAAGTGGCCGACATCCCAAGCCCCATATTGTAGTTTGGTTTATAGATAGATTGTATGACGAACTCTATAGAGTAATGGGTGGTTCGGGCTTATCCAACTATCCACGTTTTAGGTTCTCTAGGTCCATTGGGCTGATAACTACATAGTGATTCCTTTTCCAGAGGTATATTGTATAGGTAACTTCATTGTGATTTGTTTCTATATACGTAATATGTCATATTACTACATCAAGCACACATATTACATCTATAAGTCGATGATCCTACAAAGGAGTAGAGGAGGCAACAATAATATGATGATGTCCTGGAGATTAAGAAAAGGAAGGATAAGAATCACGCATACGAAATAAGAATCCAACCTTGATAGATAATTTGACAAGGATAGGGGGCCGCTTCTAACGATGCGGGGATGACAAGCTTCACTTTGGATGATGCAGTAGCGAGGGTTCTTTCTATTGCCAACTCTGGGAAATAAGAAAACTTTAATGAGTCAACTGGGTATGAAATGGGTTGTGCTCATGCCTTTGACTTTATTTCCCCTGGATAATAAAAGGGAACAAAGGCTTATTCCAGAACATAATCTCTCTACATAGTTCCATCTACTTCTGCTAGCCTTAGGTTAAGGGAGATCTATTTTAGGGGAACTAGACCTATGTTTCCCAAAGCGTCATAAGTGAAAGGGGGTTATTTAATAAGGAAGGATACCTGAAAAAATTGAGTTGCACCCAAACGACCTCCCTCCCTCCTAGCCATCATACGTGCGGCCTACGTGTAGAACTATCCCCACATGCAGACTCTGAGCAGTATTGTTTACACATTTCTCCTCCCTACACAAGTCAACCAGTGTGACTCTTGTAATGCTAGATCTTGGCCATCTGTGAATCTAGTGCTCAACAACTCATATAGTCTTAGCCTCCACTGAGTTTCTTTCTCTAGAATTTTCCAGCTGCAAAATTTTGTTTCTCTTCAACCTTTGAGTCTCTCACTACTCACTTGATGAAATGTCTCTCAAATCTGCATATGTAATGTGTCTTTCTCCTTCCCTTAGGTTTTCTTTATAATTCTTCATTCAGCTAGATCCATAACCCTATTCTCCAAAGTGATATATAGCTAGGATTAAATCCTAACCCACTTGAGATCAAGAGTTGAAATAGCATCAAGAGGGATCAAATCTCTTTTCACTCTAAGAGAGGTTTGTGCTTGAAGATATTTGATCCCTCTCGGTGCTTGCCATATCCAATCCTAACAAAAATTAGTTAAAATAAAAAAAGGAAATAGAAAATTTAAGAGCAACTAATTGAAATGATGATTGCAGAAATACAAACATGTAAAAGGCACTTGGTTTGGGCAAGGAATAAAAATTGTGCATCTTCAACAACTATGACATGCTTGAATTAGAATAATGGGAAAGAATTTTTTCCTTAAACTATCACACAAAAGACAATGAGAGAACTAAATACACTTAAATCATATCATTATGCATTGTATACCTAGATCCTCAAAATATATACCTCCGCCCACCAAAAACAAAGGGAAGAGAGAAGAGAGAATTTGTAGTTTAATATATTTCTTTAGATTAGAACTAAGCTTGAAGGTACTATATAAGGGGTGTGAGAAATCAAGATAACATAAGTTTAAAAAAAAAGAAACATAAGACAATATTGCTCCTATTAATCCTTTGTATTAGAGGAGAAATTAAATGAATGCATTGTCCTTTTAACAATATTAGACATTCCGCAGCCAAAAAAAATATTTTTTCATCTGATTTAGCTTATTTCTCAGTTATATATGAAAAAAAAAAGCTTTAATAGCCCATGACAATGACCACAATTAGTTTCAACTTTCAAGTTTGTTGTGACTAAGATTTTCACCGTTACATGGGAACCATGATAAAAAAAGGAAAATATATTACACTTCTGTGTAATTTTTTTTTATGTTACACTCAACTCTTTGATGAAAACTCCAAGTAATATCAAGCATATTTAAAATTTAGAAGTAAACTAAATTTTAAACTTATCTAAATTGAATTATGTATGAATTGACCCCTTTCAATGGTTTCCCTATGCATTTTGGTGGTTTATGGGTGTATATAATAAATTTGTAATTGTGTTTTTCCATACTATTTTTCTGTTTGCATTTTCATGGCTTATAAGAGTATATACTATAAGTGTACTTGTGGTTCTCCATACCATATTTCATTTGTTTTTGTCGATATTTCTCACTTTCTTTTTCTCTACGATGAACTAAATTTTACCTTTTTTAGAGTTAATAGTTCAATTCCCATGTTTTAAATGTGTTTACTTATAACTATGACAAATAAAAAAACACACTCTCTTATTTTCACCAATCTTCAATGGAAAAATGAGTAATAAAGATACATGAAAGTCCCACACATGACATTTGTCTATGCATGCATCCCTATGATTTGATATGCCTAGTCATTGTTACCCTCAAACTGTCAATCACCAGCTATGATTTTTACCCCACAAACTCATTTCACTTATACGAAAACCATTATATGGATGCACTCAATAATGGGACATCTCTCATCATAGGGCCATCAAACTTACTAAGGATACATGAGAGTAATAGGGCCACGCCCAAAACAAACATTATCCGACTACTTGTATGACCATTTTGAAACATAGAAACTTCCTTTAAAACGTTTTCATAAAAAATTCTTGGAGTTTCACAAATTAAAGTTGAAATTTATCTTGATCACAACTTGATACCCTGACTAAGTTCGAGATTTATCTCAGTTGCATCTCGGATACCCTAATTAAGTTTAACTTTATCTCAGTTGCATCTCAAATTCCCTAACTAATTTGAAATTTATCAGAAACCCTAAGTTGTAATTTATCCGGTCGCATTACATATTCCATGCCTTGGTAACTGATAGTAAAATCTACCATTTAATTTCAAACTTATCATAAGTTATCATTTTATTTTCACCAAGCCACACATAACCCTTAGATTTTATGAATACGTTTTGGCATGACTGAATAGATTCATTTCACCAACACAGAGGAATGAGTTTTGATACTCTCTCAAAGGAACAATACACAGTGGTTGGAATGGCATATGGCTTCCTTTACTTTATTTATGGGTTTTTTGTTGGAGTGGGTTAATTCCTCGGACAGTAAGTTGGAGCGTGACATCAAGGAGTCCCTCGGAGGTTTCACACCCCTTTGAAGAGGCCAGGTTCAAAGTCACGGTGGCTCTACATTTAGGCATTAGATCAAAAAGGGGTTTAATCTTCTAACTATGAGAATGGTTCCATCGAAAATCCCCACAAAATATTGTATCGAAGATCTTTTAGAAGGTAATGAACTACTCCTACTGACATTAGGATAACGTTTATGTTGATTGTGAAATGTGGTGTTTGTGACATGTTGAAAAAGCGCAAACTACATGGTGGCACTCTCTGAGCCCCTAAACCTTGACACAAGGATTTTTTCTATTTTTGTTTCAAGAAGATTTAGACTAGCTATTGCCTCCCATGGCTCTCTAAGATCACCTTATTGATGTTTCCTTCATAGGTGAATTTCACACCCAATTAATCTTCGCAATGATGTTGTTCTAAGTGGGTGGAATGCCCCATCCCGCCTATGTAATTCCAAGGATTTCTAGATTGCATCTATGGGCTCCTGGGGTGTTATCCATAAAAAATTCTTAAGGAATTTCTCTAACTAGGGTTGGGACAAAGTGATTCGAGGATTTATAGATTGTATTTATGTGCCTATTGGGGTGTTATCCATAAAAATATCTCAAGGAATTTCTCTAAATTAGGGTGGGGAAAAAGTGATTAAACATCCAATGAGGCACATCGACCTCCAAAATCCTTATTTTAGACTTGGCCTTAGAATTCAAGATTGTCCCATTACCATTACACTTAATTCCCCAACTAAATTACTTCTACTACTTAGAACCAATACGAAAATGTCTATCAAGGCAATAATAAAGGTGGGTTCATGTCACCTGAAATAAGTAGAACTCTTAAAGCAAGAAAGTGGTGGTGGCCAAGAAGGCCCAACTAGCTAAGTCGACCACTACAATAGTGTCAATTGCCAACAATCCTATGGTTTGAAAACTGGGGAATATTTGTAATGAAGAAAGGCTCCTAATATGGACATTTGGATACAAATTTATAGACTTAAAGGCATGGCTTCACCAAAATCCTACAAGGTAAAAGAATATGGGCTACGTCACTACCTCTTGAATGCTAAGAATGTATGCACCCCTATATAAAATCCATACTTCATAACATTAAAAATATGATCCATAGTTTAGATATTGTGTTTAGAAAAGTTAAGATAGCTATCTTTTTACTTCAAATGGTCCTTAATGCTATTTCCAATTTCGTTAAATTATTTCTAGTCATAATGACACCAAGAGGCATCCTTTTGCTTTAGTCTCTCCAGCCTAGCTTTAGTTGTGGGGTGGCGTAGAAACCCATTACAGAGATTTGTACAAATTATGTTGAACTTACATGGTCAAATGTTCAACCTCGCTAATATTTATGTGCCTACTGATGCAAAGGAAAGCATTGAATTTTATATCTGGATGAATGACAAGTTATGAGATTGTCAATGGGTGGTTTGCAATAACTCCCATAGAGTTGAACTCTATATGATAATTAATTTATGTTTCCTGGCAAAATTCCCTAGGTAGAAAAGGTCACTAAGTGTTAATATCATGAGAGATAAACAAGGATCAAATGGAACCAACAACAAACCCTAAATTAGTAAAAACCACAAACACATAAAGAGAAGAGAAGACCATGAAACACCACATGCAGCTAAATAATTTGGCATAAGAGAGCACTTATCTCCTGATTAAACATTGTATTTGTACAATAAATGTACACACTCTAAAGTGGAACATCGTCCCTAAGAGGGGTTACATGCCCACTAATCTAGGTTGGCCCTAACCACCTAGATATAATATAATAAAGAGTTGACTAGGATAGATTTTAAGCGAAAACCCTTGCTACACTTGAAAAATATAGAAGATAAGTTAGCCCATGATCCTATATACCTATGAATGGAAAATACATCAAAAGAGTTGAGAGTAGTGACCCATTGTAAATAGGCAGCATAGGCTTGTTAGATCCAATATGAATCACTGTAGATAGCTAAGTAGGGCTCATATGACTAAATATAATGCCTAATAGAAAGGTACCAACCCTTTGAATATATGAAGAATGTCTCTAAATAAGGTGGATTGAATACCAAGAACATCACCATCTAAAACTGCTATAGTCCAATCTGCAAAGCATACAACCATATGTGTACCATAAGAACAATCCATATAGTCTAGCAGATGAAGTGTCCATGAGTCTTCAAGAAAACCCACTAAAGGGGCCAAGAAGGGTTTAAAGCCCTATAATAAAGGTGATCTAGAAACCTTAGTTCAATGGCCCTTAAGGAAAATGCCACTAACCACTAATCTCACATATTAACTGAATAACCCAGAAAATCCTCTGCCAAGAAATTATCCATAACATATAATTTCAATTGGGCCCTCCTAGGAAGCCCTAAAAAAGGAAGAATCCTTAAAACCCTTCAAAATTTGTGAAAATAATATTATCTATTCACTTATTGGTCTGTGTTGTAGGAAGCACTTGAAGATGAATGAAATCCTAGGAGAAATGAGATAACCTGAAAAGGAAAGATGACAACCCTTAGGGCAATAATATACACCAAAAACTTTTGGATCAGTGCCAAATAAGGCTGGAAATGACTACAGATGCAAAAAATACCAACACGAGTAGCCAAATTTGTGTGCCAAAATGACTACAGATGCAATAAAGTTGTGTGCCAAAATTTCTATACTTAAGGTAGAATATGGACACAAAGCAACCCTAAATAGGGATTCTTCTAGCCAGGAAACAAAACCATAGAACTACCCCAAAACTTCTTTAATTTAGAATTTCAGCCTTCTTCCACATACAAAAAATACCAACAAGATCAAGAAGAAACCCTAGAATAAATATAAGTTCACCAACCTCTGTGCAATCTCAAATAGGAGGGAAAAAGTTTAAAACAACCATTACAAGTGTGCATGAAAAAGAAGGATATAGTCCATCAAATATATGACATCAACCTTGTAGTATATGTGTGAAACAATCATGTAATAAGTGTTCCAAGGGATGAATGATTAGTGCAACAAAAGAACACATAAGATACAAGGGATCCAACAATAAAAGACAAATACCAATCACATGTAGAATACCAAGCATAAAAATAGAGAACCACTGAATAAGGGAGAGGAAGCTCACACCCACTCCAATACTATGTTGAGATCAGAAGAGATAAACAAAGATCAAATGGAACCAACTAGAAAGCCCTTCATCTACATAGACCATAAACACATACAGGGAAAAAAATATGAACCCATGAATAAGAGAAACACAATATGTGGTGCCCATACGCTAAAGAATCACACAAGAGAACATGTAACCAATGATCCAAAAATGTATTTGTAAAAATGTTGGTGTGTGTGTATTTATACACACTTTAAAATGGGGTGCCCTCCTAGAGAGGGCTTAAGGACTCACAAATCTAGGTCAACCCTAACCATCCATATATAAAATAATGAAGAGTTTGACTATGGAATATTTCAAGACAAAACCCTATACACACTTAAAATACACACAAGACAAGTCAACCCATGGATTTATGTGAAGATTACACATCTCCAACACTCGAGCTACATTAAATCTATTAAAATAATGTGGAATCTTCTTCCAAGATTATAAATGAGCAAGATATGTTATTTTGGAGGCAAGATGCCATTGAAAACTATCCAATTCATTGTTTTCCTACATGGATATAAGAGACAAATCACAATTGTCAAGCATAAGTTCCAATATGAAGGATGAATTTGAATAACTTAGCAAAAATATTTAGTTCAACCTATTTGATGAGGAACTTCAAGCTTATGTAGCCAATCTCTGTCAATTTTTATAGGTTACAAAGTTCACAAAGCTTGAGGGACCTAATAACAAGCCAAAATTGCATTGGATTAAATATAGCAACAAATCAACATAGGCTTGTTTTAAAGTGCATTGAAGCCATTAATGGATAAAACAATGCCTTCACCTAGTACCTATTTTTCGGGAACCTCTAGTAGAGCAGCGTATAATTCAATTATCATTGTGATAGGAAAAAAGTATCTGCCTATGAAACAAACAAAACTTTAAAGCATTTTTATAGTATTGTGACGTTGTGAAGTTTTCTTAGGACAAGGTGTCTAAGCTCTATAGCCAATTCCTTCATATTCCCTAGAAAGTGGCCTTATTAGGAGACAAACTCCCTTGAACCATCGAATTCAGTGTAGCATGGAAACTCACTAGAATAGAAGTTGTCTTTTTTATTTGGAAAAGAAGCATTGGGAATAAAAATAAAATAAAAAAATATCCATTTGCAAATAACTTTCTAGGTCCATGAGGTCAAGAAGGATGTGGCACATTTGTGCAAATCACTGGAGTTCTAGGGAGGGAGCCTACACTATGAGTAGGGATCATCTTACTAACCTCTTGTCTCCCTCATCCTGCTACCAATGGTCACAATACTCTTAAGGAAGGCCTTTCTATTATGTCAGTAAGGAAGTGAGAGAACAAAAAGAAAGGCACCACAACTGCACTACTAACCACTACAATAGAATGACATATACCATTGGCTAGAATTAGCACTCTTTAAGGAAAAGAAGCCTCCATCATTAAACAAGGAAACTGATAGCTGGAAACCCCAATTTCATGGAGTTGGATCCTACAATATTGTTGGGTGCCACCCTTAATAGTATATTTCTCAAATAAATAATGTTTTTGTGAAACAAATATAAAAAAAAACTTTACAATGTATAATATACTTTCCTTTATAGGCAAGATAGATCCAAAGCGGGGATGATCAAATATGACCTTGTCTCCCTTATTTAATAATATATTATCTATTAACTATCCAACAATTAATATGAAACAACATAACAGTAATTCATAGTATATAATCTTCCAATATAGCTTCTAGAAGCTAGGATTTCACCTCTTGTGGAAGAGGAGAATCATGAAACTCATGAAAAGAATATTGAGGAAAAGCTTTTCTTTAACAAAGGTAAAATAGACTTAGAGAAAAAATAATATGAAAGAAATAAGGAAACACAGAAAAAGGCATCCAGACCATGAAGACTAGAACTATAGAGTAGGAGCAACTATTGTATTTCAAAATGAAATAGGCAAGACAAAAAGTAGTCACCTTTTCTTGAAATTCAAACAAACACGAGGTAGATATGGAAAAATAAGGTTATATTGAAATGAAAAATGACCATCCCTTTTAATCATTAGTACATATGAGACTACCAAAAATAAGCTACATTACTTGGAATGCTCCACTTGTCCTTTTGAATCAAACTGAAATCATGGCTTGATAAAAAGGAAATGGCGTTTAATTGATTACTTGACTAGACTTAATAAAACACTTCCTTCAATAAGAGGATATGAAAATATATTGAGTCAAATTCTTAAGTGAAGCGAGTGAAATCCTTTGTCGATGAAGGATTCAATCCCACACTAGTTACCTGAAATAAGGCAATAAAAGTCTAAACCAACCCCATTATTATCAAACAGAGTAGAGAGTGTAATTGATAGAGAAATATAATCTTTTAAATGGGAATCATGAAGAATAACTATTTTCAAATGATAATCAGGCATAAAAACTCACCAGCATAGTTCCATAGCCATCTTCCACCTTACAACTAGGCATCATAAAGAGATCTTTCTTATCTTTAGAAACCTAGAAGAAAATTGTAGTCATAGCCTCATGCAAATGTTCCAAACTTTCACAAGAAAATCACTGCTAAGAGACAAACAAGGAAAGTACATACAAATTCACTCTCCCCACTCATACTGGATTCATGGATCAGCAAGGAATGTCTATTAATAAGAATGACATCTGCAAGGACCTGAAAAGGAGAGATAAATATTTTAGAGGATAGTTATTCAATTTATAAATGAAGCAATACATTGATGGAATTAGTAGTAAGTATAGAAGCAAGTTCAATATACTTGATCACTAGTATTGAGAAATACAACATCACCCACTACAAGGTCAAAAATGGAAACTGTACATCTTCTTCCTCCTAGCTTGATCGCTTAAAATTGCAACGGAAAACAATGTTTGATCATAATAGAAAATTAAATATCAAGAATTCCACATATGTATATAGAAATGTAGCTACAAAAAAAAAAAAAAAAACGAGAAAATTCAAAGACTAAGGCAGATGGTGATACGCACCTGAAATTCAATGTTCCTCTTCTCCTCATTCAAGTTTTGGAATTAGATAGATTATATGTAGTAACTAATTGCTGCAATTAAAAATTCATTATAATCAACATGTGCATAAACATATTATAAAATGAAATAACAAGCATTAGGCAAATTTAAGATAATCTAGTTAAACGTAAGTGGTTTTTTTTTTTATGTTCCAATGGATTTTCATGTTATGTCTCAACTTTCTCTGCATGTATCAACTTCTTTTACTATACCTTTAACTTGTTTTAGAAAAGATGATAAATGGATGAAATGATGTTCTATAAGCTTATGTTTTGAATGAAAGGTTAGCTAAATAGTTTTTTGTTTTGTGAAATATATACATTGCACAATTTACTGAAATAAAGGGTTAGAGTTTGGTTATTGAAGTAGTCAAATTCAATTGTGTAATCAAAATTTACAGTTGCAACTGATTTAAAAATAATATCAATTATAACACGACAACAAGGAGAATTGGGAAAAGAATGGAAATTTTAAAAAAATGTTAAACATCATTTGGTTTATTAGTTTTATTGAGGGAAATTTAGAAAGCATGGATGTGGACAATTCATTGTTTTTTCTTGACTGTAAAATTTGAAAGGAACAATTATTCATAGTCTTTTGTTGAGACCAAATCCAACAAAGCATCAAAACCCCAAGACACCATGACTGTGGAATACCAACACACCTACAAGACTTTAGTGCATCTGCTTGTATACTATAAAATAGTCAACAAAGGGCCCAAGGGACCAAATTGTTGAGGTAGATGAGAAGATAGAAGTCTAAATTTGATTCACAGTGTGCAACAGAGGAAATACATGCCATTCACAACAAAAAAATCCTCAATAACAATTCCAAATTGATCAAGTTTGCTATGTGTGTTGTCAACAATGTACAGCTTCTTATCTTAAGGAGAAACATTGATGTTTTTTCCTCATCAACTCAAATGCAAGCCTGGTTACAAAGAATTTCAAGAAAACTTGGAAGGGCAAGAAGACCTGCATGGTTTCTTGGAGTAAAATTCTCATAGTCTCTATAAGTTATCAAAATCTATTATGATGAATAAAGCATTGAAATCAATACTACAAAATAGACCATTCATACTTACTCATTCTACCTTTGTTGGGTCAGGTGCCCATGTTGCACATTATACAAGAGACAATGTTGCAACATGGAATGATCTCTCGTACTCCATACCTACAATGAAATTTTTTGGATTGTTTAGAATCCTATTGGTAGGTGCTGATATTTGTGGAACTTTACAAGACAACAAATCGATTTGCAATAAATGGATTCAACTAGGTTCCTTTTATCCTTTTTCCAAATATCACTCAAACAGGAGAAAAAGACACAAGTATTAGATTTACCTATGGGAATTAGTCACAATGTCTTCAAAGAAGGCATTAGGTCTTAGATACAAGCTCATTCCTTGTATCTACACATTGTCTTTTGAATTTCACGTTGATGGGAAGAGAAGCTTGTATCACACTCCTTTGAAGGTGCCAACAGCTAGAAAACTGAATATACCGTTCAAATTCAAATGGAATCAAATTGTTGGAGATATAAGTATGCATGATAAATGGGTGGAATTCCCACATTTACACCTTGTTTTAAAAAGCCTAATGGAAGGAATAGCTTCCACATTGGAGACACAATTGGGTTCCCAGCTAAATCCAAGCTACACCCCTGCAAATGTGAGATCCTTCAAAAATGTAGATGGCAATGGGGAAGGCTCTGTCAATATCAAATCTGGAAAAAAAGGGTCTAAGGTTGACTTTGTACTAGGATCATGGCTTCATTGTAAGCATCCATTTGGAGCTATAAACATGGGTACAATTATAGGCATGGTTAGTCATCTAACAGAAAAACCACATCTCCTGTTTGAGTTTATTTAGAGCAGTCCAAGCTCACTAGTGCTTGTTCTTGACTTTCTCCCAAGAAAGGATCTAGTTCTTAAGCCAGAGTACTTACAATGGTTTTACGAAGACACCAAACTAGATGTCCCAAGACAAACCTTGGAGAAAGCTCCAAAGGCACAACCATATGTTTCATCCTCTTTTTATGTTCATAGTGTTTTTTAACCCACTATAATATTGATCTTAACCCACTATAATATTGTTTAATATCATTAGTGAGTTACAAGTTAATGAAGGTACAATGAATAGTGTGGACAAGGATGTCAAGGACATAGTGGAACCAATAGTAGAACAAGGGAGGCTGCGTAGCAGCTAGTCCCTACTTTGAGTGGGAAGCAGCGCTGGAGCTCGTTGTTAATGGAGTTTATGTTGGATTCTGTGCACAAGTGATACATAATTAGAAATTAAGCATACAGCACGCCCATCACACGTATTTCTCATTCAGAAATTCTGCCCTCAGCAGGTTATTGTAACTTTAAACGCAACAACACCATCATAATGATACATCAAGCTAGGGTGTTCTCTCAGCCTCACGACTTGAGCATCTTCGCAAACTCTCTATCCCAATGAACAAATGATCAAGGTCTGGACGATTCCAATAAACTGAGAAGTTGAATGAGCGTCATCCACGACTCAAATATTATATGATTCCCCGTAGGAATTTTCTGAAGTTATGATCAGAAACGTAAGCTTGAAAATGACAGTGAAATTGTTTAGTGCACTATTTAAATGTTTATCACTGTTGCAAATAATTTATGTTAATAATTTGATAAAAGGTTCAAGTAACGTGTAAAATTAATCATGAAAATTGTGTTTGTCTATCTTGATTTCAAACAACATGTAGTAAAAATTTCACAATTTTTATAAAAGTTTCGAGTAAGGTGTAAAATTAATCATGAAAATTATTTTTGTCTATCTTGATTTCATGTAAAAATTTCACAATTTTTGCACACTGCAATTTTTTCATGTGAAGAGCAATATTTGTTAAGGGAAGATGGCCAGCCGCCATTTGTTTGGACTGCTGTTGTTCATTAAATTGCATTCGAACTTGCTAACCACCCGATAAGAAGCTCTCTCCCTTGCCAAACTAGAGATTTCCTTCCCTACGACGATCAAACCCTACCCTAAGAAAGGGGCAAGAGCATAGTCATAAGTAGCAAGCGTAAAGGTGGGAGAGAAAGCAGATAAATAGCCATATTATTCATATATTTTCGTGTGGAAAATCATGAAAAGAGAGAAATCCCAGGCGCACCGATCATGTAGTAATCCAACCTAGAAGAAGGTAGAGGAGAAAGGGCACGGGGAGAGCCCACTTCCAGCCAAGTCAAAGCCATCCATCCAATCGTCGTAGGGTTACGGGAAGAGCTGCCTATCCAGCAGGCGCCAGATGATTGGCCGATTATTCAGTTGTACTTTAGCAGGATCTAGTATAGGTCCCGAGATAGAGAATAGAATTATTCTGTGTCGCCTTATCCTGCCAGTAAGATGGTTGGACACCTGGAGGGGCAGTTTGCCTTTGCGCTATTTGACAGATGCACGAAAATGAAAACATGCAGTTATTGCATGCCACCCACTTGTCCTGTACCTTTTGCCATTTTAAGCATTTCTACACAGCCCTTCTCTGGTTTGGAATGGACGGAATGGACACTCCCGATCTGATCCGACGACAAAAGTCTTGACTGCATGAAGACGGTTTTAAACGAGAAATCTGTTCGATCGATCAAAGATCCTTTCTTGTCCAGCGCTACAGCTTCTACACGGTAAATAACTCTTCTGCAACTTTTAATTTTGGTTTGTTGTGAGTGTTTGGACGGAAGCTTCAATAGAAAAATCTTGATATTCTTGCTCTCGTCCTGACAACATTTCAATGTTCAATTGAAAACCTTAGACTGAAAGATGGAAAAGCTTTGAAGTCCAGCGCTGTAAATGTTGCAAATATGGCAGCGTATATTGTCTTAATCTTTTGTATTAGACGTGTGTGTTTACGGTGGAAGAGAGGAAATCCAAAGAACAAGAGATCTTTGCAAATTATTACTGAGCTAGATTTCAAGTTAAATTGTATAGTTTGGTTAGATAGCAAAAATACAGAGAAGATATGTTTGGACGGAACCCAAGACAGGTTGCAGGTCGCGCCCTACAGATACAACAGAGTTGTGAATTGAGATTTCGATGTTTTGGTTGGGGTCTGCTCTTCCCCGAGCTGTAATTATGTTCATCTGCCTTAGGAAAATTCTGTCTTTAAATTATGTTCCGTATGTATCTTTTGCCACTGACTTGTCTTTCAAATTTTTCTTCCATTACCAAGTGGGTAGAGAAGATTATTAAACTTTTAGTGGTCAATTTTTTCTGTAGATTGTACATTTCTGGAGCCTGGATAAGCCGAAGGAAGATGATTTTTGTTTGGAACTATAAGTGGTTCGAACCTTGGTCTCTATAATTGATGCAGGTTGAAATCCCTTTGCATACAGCGAAGACTAGAGGTAAATTCATGCTCTGAAACCGTGCTTATCATCATTTGTTTTCCCCAGTTAGATGCATATCACAATATTTGTGTTACTTCCAAAGTTTTGTTGAGAGCTGAATTCTGCAAACAGGTGGAGGTCGAAGTGATGATTGTAGGAGTTAAGGACAAAGGTCCAACAATACTTCAGCAAGCCAAGAAGCTTCCTATTCTAACAAATTCCTACTCACTTTCAATTTCAAAATTTGGATGATAAGTTAGTTGTGAGTGCGGATGATAAGTTTGGCTGCTAAATGGATGCCTTTTTATCAGCAATGGTGTGGTGTTAATGGGAAGTCCACACGAGAACGACAGCGGCGACTTTGTGTACGGTCGACGGCGCCAACTCTTTTACAGTTCGGCGGTAGAAGCGACTGGAGAAACTGAACAACACGAGCTTATCATTGCTAACTTTTTGAAACCCATTGAATCGAACGCATATTCGCGTGGATAGAGGTTTTTGGAGTTGCATATTCTTTACATCCAAGTCAAAAAATATATTGTTTATATGTTTATGTGAAAAAAATATTGTATGTATTTTTTTTTTTGTTATTTTTAAATAATAAAAGTGTAAATTGTATTTACTAAAAAAAATAGTTTAAGTGTGCAAGTAATAAAACAGAAATTCATGCTGCTAAATGCAGAAAACTCAGTACCATTATTATATTTGCAGTAAGGCAATATAGTATGATTAATACAATATATGATTGACTGATCATGTAATTGCTAATAAATTTGAGATTGTGTGCAGACTGATAAAAGCCGAAGAATGGGAGGTTATCTTATCAGTACCAAGAGACACAAGTCTACTTTCCTGTGCGTTGCGCTACAACAAAATGTTTCTCTAGCTCCAAGATCGCATCCCTAAGCATATATGAAATATTTCAGGTTTCTGAATTAACATTGATTTCATATTTGTCCTTTTAAGAATTTAAATATCTCAGTTTTTCAGAGAAATTTGTATAGATTTAATATATGTTTTTTCAGGTTATCGAATCCATACTATCAAATATCTCAAATCTTTTCAAAGCACTGATTTCATAGAAATTCAAATTCAAACTTAAATGGCTCAGGATTTTGATTTTTTATTTTTGTATTTAAGATTTTACATATTGCAAGTAAAGGTAGGAGAGGCATCAATGAAAGAGATAGTTTGTTACCTTGTTTGAGTTTCAATTTGAAAACAGTTCCAGGAGAAAATTGAATGAGCTAAAGAGGAAATTCAAGCTCCAGCAATTGCCTTGCCGCTGAAGCCTATCCACAGGAAAATTCTATGATCTTCTTCTGTTCTTCTTTTCTCTCCAGCTTCAAAAAGAGAATCAAACTGGAAGAATTCGCACCTTTCAACACTTTTGAGAATCAAACTGGAAGAATTCGCACCTTTCAACACTTTTGAAGCAGCAGAGTAGGATTTCTAACCAGATAGAGATTCTTCAGTTGTTATACCACTAACTGTGAATCCAAATGTGTCACTAACCTACGAATACCAAGAGCAATGGCTTCGGGTAGAAGTTCAATGGCTACACTATATTCCACAGTGACATGCAACAACGCCACAGTAGACACAGTAGCAACAGGTGGAAACTTCAAAGAAAAAGCAACAACAAGTGTCATAGCAGGAAGGATGAAGGATGTACTGGAGTAAGGGTGTACCTGGGAAGGATGTATGAATAAGGATGTACTGTTAGCATTTTATACTGCTAGACTAATGTTAGCATTAGTCTAACCAGTCCAAAAAAATGAACAAATGAATAAGACAAAACCAACATAATATATGCTTTCTCGCCTTTGGCCTCAGGAAGAGGCCAAATAAGATAGTAAAGGACTATTTATCAAAAAAGTTTCATCATACTCGATTAAATAGCAGTCACAAATAGCTCGCAAGCAGCTCAATTAATGTTAAGTTCATCCGATCCGATTACTATAGTCCCTGGCCATTGCCAGATGGTAGGGACTAATAAGTTGTTGGGATTTAGTTAGAAGCAATTTCATCTAGAGGGAAGTCTTTGCAGGAACATGAACAAGAGCTTCTCTTGGGAAGAGATAACATGATTAAAACAAAAGGTGTTGAAGTGGATATGAGCTCTAACATGCCTAGACTCTTTGTACATGATGTTTCTAATCGTGTAGTAGCAACTTTCCAAAAGGAAATCTAAAATCCTATTCAATGAGAAGCATGAGCTCTTAATAAGGTTAAAGCCAAAGCCATAGAGGTAAGAATTTAGCATCATATTTCAACAGTAAATTTGTATATAATCATGCACATATATTACATGTTTGATGATTCCAACTTTATTTCCATGTAACATTAGCATGGTACCTCTTCTCCATGAAGCAATGTTGAAGGAGTCTTAATATACTATAGAGGCTCAATTATGGCTCCAATCATTTACAATAGAATGGATTTATATAATCTATTGGATTTTATTAGTATTTTCTTTGGAACTCCAAGAGTGTTAGTCTTTAGATACAAGCGTCTTGACCATGGCATAAAAATATCTATTAGAATTAGTTCATGCTTGGCCTTCACTAAATGAAGTTAAGAGTGCTTCCAATTGTTAATAAAGAAAAAAAACTCAAAAGAAAGATGTGAACATTTTGTAAACAACATACAATGCATGCTGAAAGAGATAGAAAGGGGCAGGCAGAGCACACCCATCTTGGGTTGATGAGACCACTAATTTTATGTAATAGTTGTGATAAAATGAAGTTTCTATGTGCATTGAATTGGTAATTTGTTGTGTATTTTTGTGACTCAGTTTATGTGTGATTAATGACATTTGAGTGTGAATATATACACATAAATTTGTATGTGTCCAACTCTGGTAATTGGTTCAACAACTGTGATTCTAGTAGACACTAGCTACATGAATTTTCTATAGAAATTTTTTAATTGTATTTCGGAATCATAATCAATTCCTTCTGGGCTGTTGGTGAGAGATTTAACCATTTGTTTGAAAATGGTTTGTCATTAGAATGCATTGAAGAAGGCATTGATGCTATCTACATTAATTTCCAGTGAAAGGGTTTGAATATTGATCAAAATTCAGATGGTTGTAATGATAATCGAGCATAGTTGCATTGGCACTTTACGTTGGAAAAAATAGTCAAGTATCAACATTGAAGAGCAAACCGAGCAACTAGTCATAGGAATGGTCAAAGAGTGAAGGAAATTCACCACTTGGGTGCAGAGTGATTGAGGCTCTATAATTTAAGGTCTTCGTGGAGATCTAAAGAATCTATGTTGAAATTGTGGAATTAATTTTCTGCATGGAAAGCTTGTGAAGGAGGGTGTTGGTTCTCCTCTGCGTTGTAATGGAAATATGTTGAGGGCCACTTTGTTCTCCCTAAAAATTTCCTAGTCACAAGTTGTGGCGAAGTGTTGAAGGAAGGTGCAGATTCCATAACTATTTCCAAGGATTGGATCAATCATAATAAGTATTGGCATTTTTTGTGTTGGTTAAATCTTAGTTGTAAGGGAAACATTGTCTTAGTAAGGAGAATCGTGCTTGCTTTTTGGAAATTTGCTGCACTTCTATGACATCATGGGATTGGTATGGAATAAGAGGAATGTGCCCAGATCAGTGGGGATACATTCAGTATTGAATAAGAAAAGGAAAACTCTGTATTTGGAAACAAATAACTATTAAATTGAAAGTCAAGATGCAGATACAAACTGCAAATTTGGAATAACCTCTTTTTGTGTTTGCCAAAAAAGCCCCTGGGAAACATGCGTTGAAGGAAAGGGGGATTGATGTTTCAGTATTCAGAAGCAAATTAGTATGACGCGATCTTCCTAGTGAGTATATCACTTGATGAAACCCAAGAAGTGGTCTTATGCTATTGGAGAAAATCTAGAAATGAGGTTTAAAGATATGGCACCACTACAGAAAGATCTGACAGCGCTTCTTAATAGTTTTGATAACTATTTGTTTAATTTTTGAAGTAAGCTTTCTCATTTGATAAGATCTCGATGCTAAAAAAATTATCATTCTGTTGGTGACATTGACATGAACCTACGAACATAGGATTTTTTCTAAGTCAAATAAGCTACCAAAAAGCTTACGCATGTGAACCTTGAAACTCTGCACTCAACCATGGAGAGAGTTGAAACAAATACGAGACGATGAATGTGCTCGAGGAATTGTTGTTGCCGAAGAGTAAAGATTCGGGTTCCTTTTGTTTTGCGAATGATGACCCGCCTTCGGCTTTGTCTTTGCAGAGAGAAAGGCACTTGTCCAAAGAACAAAAAATGATTGCACAAGGTTTTGGACGTAGTTTGATGGGATCCAAGGGCTAGGATGTGCAATGACAAGCTTTTGTGTTAAAATGATGAAAGGAGTGAATGAGAAGAGAAAATGAATTTTAGACAATCCTGTAGTAGATGATTTGTTGGATATCAAATAGAACTGGAACTCACTGCAACTAGGTTGTGAAGTGTGAGGTTTATAGAATGAGGGGAATAGCTAGAGCCTAGCAACATTAATAACATACCAGTTGTCTCGTAGCGCATTGCTACAAGTCTAATTAATCAATAATCCATGGTAGTACATGCGTTTTGAAGCGTTGGAATTTTCGCAATCGATGATAAATGGTCTTCAGAGGAAGGGGAATAGATTATGCACTTGATAATAATGTTTTCGCACAATTGCAATGACCCAGATTTAGGTAGGGGGAGATCGGAAAGGGGGAGATCATGAAGGAATGTTTCGATGCGCTCAGGTGGTGTAGATGTCCCATGCTTATATATGTGCAATGAAATCGTTCATTCCTTCCCTGAACGACTTGAATATGCATTGGTTCCTTAGTCGTTTTTAGGAGAGCGCCCTTGTAAACCTTGCGGAAACCCCCATTCCCTAGAGGATTTTATTCCCAAAACCCGTCCATCGAAGTGCTCAACTCCTTGAGAGTGAATCTATGTACTCTGCTCCCATTGTGCATCATTTCCCTATACTTTGTTCGTATAAAAAGCATGGCTCCAACAGTCATCGGTTTCCCTATTCTTCTGAGAAGCACAACATCTTCAGTCAACGAGAAGATAGCAAGAGCGTAAACCACTCATCCGCTATGAAACCTCTCGTTTTTTCCAACCCTTGCAGAACAAGGAAGAATAAACCAGCGATACCAAAAAGATGAATAAACAAACTCTAGATATTTACTAAAAAATGTTCGCCCTTGTTACAAACAGATATCTCGATTTTGAAACTGATGGTAGTTAATAAGATAAACCAAAAACATATAGAGATTTTTAGAGTTGGTGTGGCACATATAAGTTATGATCATTGATTTTGATAGTTTTTATTCTCATGCATTATGAATTATTACATGAAAGGTTGATCTACAAGTTAAAGTTAAAGACACATTAGCACGCAAAAAAAAATCAAAATTCTATTATTGAAATGCAATTAATTTTCATTAGTATTGAAATATCGAGTAATTGAAATGAAATTAATTTTCTGAATAATATTAAAATATTCAGTTCATGCATGTATTGTAGTATAATTAGTTAACTGGTTTTTATTATTCTTTATAAATGATCTAATATTTGATTTAATAATAAAATAAATATTTCAAATATTAAATATAATTTGATCTAATATTTGATTTAATAATAAAATAAATATTTGAAATATTAAATAGAATTTAAATATAAAATTATGATAACTAGATTCAAAACCTACATTCAAAGATAAATTAAGTAACATAAATTATATATTTTTTTAATATATTTTATTAGAATTTTTGTATATCCATTTTAAATTATTCTCTCATTTTGTTACCAATATATTTTGAACTTTGAATATGATGGCTTTAAGAATTTTTTAAATCTCCATAACATGTGGATTAAGAATAGAAAAGGTTTACAATTTATTTCAAATTGTGTATATAATAATTGGGATGGCAACATTTTTTATAGTTAATAAATTTTAGTTAAAAGGTAACTCCATAATTTTATTGATATCCTTTTTGTTCAATTTTTTTTTTCAAATGAAAATTGTATGTCAACAAATCTTACTTAAAAATGAATATATTATTTTCCTTTGAGTTCAATTCTTTTTTAATTTATTATTACTATTGATATCATCCACATGGATTGTTATAGTTCTTCTTTTAGAAATCATATTTAGTATGAAAGGAAGAAAAATATGGTATATTTATTGAAGCTCAATAATAACATACATATGATAAAAGAAAAACATTAACCTAGCTTTTTCTAGTCCCTATGATATTTTGATGATTCATAAATAGCTTGAAAATCATTTAGTTGAAACCATAGTTTATCCTTAATTTTTGTTCATTTTCTTCCTTTGTATTTGAAGTCCTTTATCTTAAGAGGAACTTGGTAGATCTGGTGTGGTTGAATCCAAATATTTTTCAACCTAAAGTTTTATCGCTTTCTAAATTCATGAATCATCCAATAAATTTATAATAGAAAGAATCACATTCTTATGATCCCATTTAAAAGTCCATTATGTTGTAGAGTGATGGAAATAATAAATAGATATAAATTTTTTTGGGAAAAAAATGTTCATTTTTTTGATGAAACAAGTTACATCATATTTTACCCCTCTAGTCTTTATAATGGAGAAATATGGACTTTGAAGAAATTTTGTTTTCCATAGTAAGGTCAAATTGGAGTCTAGAAGTTGCAGGTTCGAAAAAGAGGTTGAAGAAGAAGTTGTTTCTATTGAAAAAGTGATTTGATTTTGCAAAGAGAAGCTCGTCAACATGATGTTGGAAATATTGGGGGGGGGTGAATCAACATTTCTTTTTCAATTGTTATTTTTAAGTCAGTTAAGATCACTTATAAATTGAACACAAAATGAACAATGATATAAATAATTTTATTAATCAATGATGAGGACTCCAATCCTCTTTTTACAATGAATCGAATACAATAATAAATCAGGGCTCCAACCCCAGTTGAAGACTGCAATCTTCAAACTGCCATGCTCCAACATGTACTCTGCGAAGCACATACTTGGACTTCACGAGGCTCAGACCATTAGGGATCCAACCCTATATTTATAAGGCTCCAACATCTATGGATCCAACCTTGTCTTTATAAGGCTCTGACCTCTCCACGGGCCCAGGCTCGAGCATGTTATTTTCTTAGGGCTCCAACCGAGTCAACTCACCTAGGATTCGACTTGGTCTTCTATGAGGGCTTCAACCCACAACTTCTAAACAATATAGGGTTTGGTGAGACGTCCAAAATGTCTTCAATAAGTATCTAACTTGGTCCTTATGAATCTCTAAGAATATTTTCACTGATCTTGAACAATGCATGGGGATCTTCTCCAACAATGTAATCCAAGAAAGGTCTCCAAGAATACATTCATTCATCAATGACAACTTTGACAATCACAAATATGTCTTCAATGCTCCTTCTTCAATATGCTTCAATAATGAATTCTTCTCAAGTATTCAATGGCTACAAGGGATCTTCTCCACTATGATCAAGGAATGCAAGTCAACATCATCTTAGTTCCAAAAGATGTCTCCATGACTCTTCATCTAAACGAGAATCTTCTTCAAGGTTAGTTCATTTGGGCACTTCAACAATGTTGTTACAATTAGGGTTTCTTATGCCTGAACTTCAACAACTGCTTGCAAAGACTACTTCAATATGACTTCAACAAGGTTACTATCTCACAAGTCGAGGGCTATCTCCAGCACAAACTCAAAGAATGTTCTTTACTATCCGCAAGGTATGATCAAACTACACATATTTCAAGCAATCAGTATCCACTGCACTAGAAAGACTCCAAATACAATTCTCCACAAGATGAAGCATTATGTTATGCAAAAGAGGTCTAGGATCCAATCCTAATGTCGTTTGTTTGCTTCAAAAATTACTCTGTCAAATATTTTAGGGTGTCCAATAGTTACAAGTCTAATGTATTGTAACATGACTGAATATTGAGTTTTTACTCACGAATTTAATCCACTTTTAAAATTGTCCAAGCTCTTTTATTCCACAAGATCTGCAAAGGTCCGCAAGTGTCTGAGGCATTGCCACATGTTTGATGTTGTAGGTCTACTTCAAGTATATAGAGCAAAATTTCAGAGTTAGTTAGGATAAAATTGTAGGCCTATTAGGGCCGAATTTACAGGCCTGAACATAGATGAGATTGCAGGCTTTGGTTGACAAAATTTGCAGGCTCCCACAGGTTTGAGTGCATAGTTTATGAGCCACAGGTACAAGCAGAGGTCACAAGAATAGATGTTTGGACAAGTCCAAGCTGCTACAGTTGTAGACTTCAGATGATCTACTCATAGTTCTGAGGAAACACACCATTGTTCTGAAATTCCTTCATACCATAGGTCCAAAATAAGGGTTTGTTTTAAGCCTTTGAATTCACCCACGAAATCACCTCAGAAACAAACTATTCTTGCTTGAATTTAGTGCTCAAAATGAGGAGGTCTAGCCCCAATATATACTTATTCTCTTATGTGAAAAGACACATCTTTTATCATTAGGAGCTGACATGAGTGTGTATGTCAACATTAACATATTTATAAATATTAATTTTAATTAAAAAAATTAATTGTACAAGGGTTGATCTGAAGTGTCATGTTGTTGTCATTTTTCCTAAGATGTTGCACCAATAAATGATGAGAAAAATCCTTATATAGAATTCCATTAATATCGACTAGTAACTTTGTCAATTGCTTACTAAAAACTTCATTCATATAGGGACAGAGGGACAATTTGAAACAAGGATCATTTCACATGATATATTAGTTTTCTGATTATAGGATGAAGGGACCATAGTTTGATACTTTGTTTGATAGTATATCCCATGTTAACCTTATTTTTGAAGCTATTGTCAAGAAACTAGACTTAGAACCTATAGCTCATCCTAAAACTTATCCTTTGGGTTGGATACATGACAATGCCAAATTGCAAGTGACAAGAAAATGTAAACATAAATTCGCCCTCACTGCAAGCTTTATTGATAAGGTAGAGCTTGATGTTGTACCACTTGATATATTTGTAATTGTACCTAGGTGTGATACGCCAACCTTAATATTCCAAAGTGTTGTGTAATCCAATGGTGGATGAAGCATCAATGGATTTAGCTATGTCTCCTCAAGGATCCTTCTGTTTTTTAAATGAGTGGAATATTGCAACAACTTATGGGATCTACAATAGGTACAAGTGTTAGCATTCATGAAGCATCAAGACTTAGTGCTTTTCTTATCCTAGAAAAATTTTAAGTGAAGTGGCCTCGTCAAGAAGCAATTTTACAACCTCAACATATTGTATATCGTGGCCTAATAAAACTAGCTATGTTGCAATTGGATCTCACCATCCTTACTCTTGGTGGTGGGATAACCATGTGAGCACTAAAAATTCAAAATGCCTTCAAGAAAACATGAAATATGGATATCAAGATCTAAGCCATGTTAAAGTTGATTAAAGATGAGGGAAAATTACTTTCCAAGCATGTAGAGATGTTCTACAAAAAGCAACCAATGATTGTACATTTTGTCAAAGAGTTTTATAGATCATATCAAGATTCAGGAAAACTACATGTATTGAAGTCTTGTTTCTTAATGCATTGGTGAGATAGTTTTTCACCTACTTAGGAATTCATGCCCTTATTCAGATCCAAATAGGGAAAGGAGCCACAACATATCACCATCCAGTTCGTACTGCAAATGATGGTTAATTTCCTAAGAATTTGTTCATTTTCTCCCAGTTAAATCTCTTAGTTAATTAACGTGCAAAACCATTTTATACCACACTTTACAAGGAAAAGCCACGCATCCAGGTTGCAGAATGGAAATATGGGAAGGACCAAGTTATGATGATCAATGTCCATCACTCTTTTCCTCGGAAAGTGCATCAAGAAGCCATTGTGGGAAATTGGGCATAGGATACCTTTTGCAGATAAAACTCATGAGGTATCAATGGTATGTACAGTTAAAAACCATAAGGTCTATGAATTACAATTACAAGGAAAAACCCTCCTAGGTTGTATCCATTAAGGATTGACCCTGCTTCACCTAGGGTCCATACATAAGCATCTAAGAATAATAGAACAATTATCTAGGTATAGTTACACATTCAAGTATGATCAAACATCATCTCGTTATGATTCTGATTTATCTTACTAGCTGAGATTGTTGTCTGTGGTCATGGCATACCATAGTATTCTTGGTTATCAAACAGTTCGGTAGGTAGGCAACATGGTTCCTCATTATGGGCAATAGTTAAGGATTGTGGTTACACACACCAGAGTGTTTGTGATGTTTTTATACCACCTTGGACATTGAAGCACCTCAAAATGGGCACAGGGATAGGTTACCTAATCACCTCCCAACCATTGACATCTTCTTCTGTGCAAGTGTCACCTTCCAATGTGAAACCAATCCCAATATTTAGGCCAGGGATTCGAGAGGTTGTCCCACCTCCACCGTTCTCGAACACATAATTTCCAAAAAAACTCTATGGGACTCCAGGGGGATATATATATATATATATCCCCAGCCACAGTTGGTAAAGGATTCTAGGGATGTATACCACCCAATGTATAGTCAGGGAATCTAGAGGTCAATGTCTCCACCCTTTGATCAAAAAGGGGCTCCAGAGATCAATGGATTCACCCTTTAGGCATATCCTCACCCATAGTTGGTAATGGGTTGAAGGGATGTATATATCCACCTAATGTACAACCAGGGACTCCAAAGGTCAATGTCTCCACCATTTAGGCATATGGGATTCCAAAGATATCACTCTCCACCCTAACTTCTTCTAATTGATCACTATAAAGTGATTTCATCACATAGCTCTGACAGGCTCATAAAGGAGGATTCCTAGAGACGTAGTGATGAATTTAAAAAAAAATGTGAGTGAACTTGGACCAAAATGGGTCTATCTCGATTTTGTCCTCTGGCTTAAAACTACATATGTGGCCCTATATTTGACATGCTAATGCATTGTAGACAATAGGGGTATTATGGGCTGGCCGTCTATGAAAATTCATAGTAAAAATTATAAATGCGAACAAAGAAGATAATTGTAGGCACATGCAATGACTGTGGGCACATAATCAGCAAGAATTTCTCACAACAAAAAGACTCGGTGATACTAAATCCTTCCATTCAAAGGTCCAAGAAAATTGATATCATGTACCATCACTTGCGAAATTGTATGCGGAGGAGAATGATGATGCTACATTACATTCCAATTGAGAAGCGAGATGCAAACATACTGAAAAAGTCATTGTCAAGAGGTGAATTCAAATTCCACAGGTGTAGGATATAGGTGGTGCAAAATCCATTTTTTGCTAAGAGGGAGTGTTAGAGAAGGTAGCAAGAAAGGATAAATTTGACTTGTTCCTTACAAATTTAGTAGTTTGATTATCCAAATCGCAATATGACTTGGATGGCAGTTAACTTGTGTGACATGGCCTTATCTACTTGTTTACCGAGTAAATTCGAGTTATAGGCTGGAAGTAGAGTTGTGCATGTAGTGTTACTAAACTTTAGCAATATAATTTAGCTATTGTCAGTTTAACTCAGTTAACTAAGCTCAAGCAACTAGTCGAATTAGTTGAAGGAAAATCGAGTAGTAGAATCATTGATAACTCAATGACCTCTTAGTTAAACTAGTCAATCAACTAAAAATAGCCTAGATATGCATGGAATATGAATTTCGAGATTGAAGTGGAGGAAAATGCACATTGTAATTATTAATTGTATACTAGTTGAGTGTACATGTTGTGCACTGAGGTAGGTGATCAATTACTTGGGATTTTAATAATGAAATATTGAATTCCCCTACTATTTAGAATCCAATTTCCTCATGAATTGTGCAAGGAAATAGGAGAAATATGGGGCTTTGAATTGACTATGTGTTGGCCAGAGTAGGACAATTAGTAGGAAAACATGTTTACAGTGCAGGGTGTGCTTTAGGATTGAAGCAAGGCATTGTAATAGTTTCCCATTCTCATATGATTAATGAAAAGTAGTGTAATGGTTTTTCCCTGTAGGGTTTCCCTATAAATAATTGTGTTCTTATGTCGTTTTGATGGTTGCATGTCATTGCATGTGTTTCTAAATTGTGGTTTCCATTTCACAGAATAGTAGAGGAAATTTGTAATCTCTTGTTTTTAGTTCGAATACATCAGTAGTAGCAAATTTATATTAATTTATACACTCTTAAGGTGTTGTAGGGTACAAATATCTTAGCGATGGGTGACTGAAAATGTTCCCAACACTCCCAGTTCTTCCTGGACCACACTCTTTGCCTTTAGGATTCTCACCCAAAATAAAACAATATTTGGCTAAGTGTATAGACCCTGCCCTTACCTCAGATTTGATCACTGCGGTTGATGGATTATGTTTGGTGTCTATACACACAACATGGTTCCACTAGGTTGTGGTTTCACCAATGCCCACTAGGTGTTGGACCTGCTAGCATGTCAACAAGGTCGTGTTCTCCCACTTCATCTCGACCTCGCAAACATAGCGTATATGGACTAAAAAGAAACCTAGGTTAGGTTCATAAAGCGGAATTACAATTGTTGTGCACCCACCCTCCTGCAGTTTCGAGACTCATGGCCCAATTCCTAATATGTAAATTCTCAGTTTTGACATAATAACTAGTGTAGGAATTGGTTAAACTAAGTATACCCACAAATTTGGAAATCAACTCACTGAATATGAACACATAATTGCACATTCACCACACACATACTAATGAATAACATATTTTAGGTACAGTTTAAAATTCATGTGCATACATGACACTGTTCTAATCATGAAGATATAGTGAGCGTCAAAACTGAGACACTCATTTACATTTACAAATAGACAAAACCTTGCAACATTCACAATGTAACAAGATTCATCACACTCCATAAGGCAATACACATAAGCAATGTACAATTATCTATGTGTTTAATGATGACTGAAAAAATGAACGAATGACTTCAACTCTCCACCAATTGTAAGCCAACCACATTGCAATCTTTCTTGCAGCTGATTACCCTAAGCTATATCCAAAGTCTGAGGGGATGCATATTAAGGGAAATTCAAATTTGAGGATTAATCACATAATCACGACAAGTAATCCACTGTTTAGTTAGATTATCAACTGTTATGCAATAGTAAGCACCAAAGTGACTCACCGACTGAATGCAATGACAGACAAGTTTTCTCTAATCGTATCAACAAAGATCGAAGGGACATAAGTTGAATTAATGTCTAGGAAATCTTGCCAAGAAAAGTTGTCGCATTTTTCAGAGTCATCTACCCCCACAAAATGAAGAGCCCAATAAATCATTGCCTTTATATAAGATAACGTGAATGGTAAGTGAAATAACAACCTCAATATAGGTGCAGGAAAGTAGTAGCCTACAAGCTAGGGGAATGTGAGAGTCAATTTTGCACTTGTTAGATAATAGTCTTAAAATATATATCTTTGTCTTAAATGAGTTTCGTCTTAAGTAGTCATTGTCTTAAATATAAAATTTCTTCTTAAAATAGTTTTGTGAAAAATTGTTTTTGTCTTAAATATAAAATTTTATCTTAAATTGTTTTTGTATTAAATATAAAGTTTCCTCCTAAAATATTTTTGTCTTAAACTATGTTTATCTTAAATATAAAATTGTGTTAAATTATTTTTGTCTCAAATAGTTTTTGTCATTGTGTTAAGCTTTATATTTAACACAGTTCAATTTATATTAAATATATATATATATATATATATTTTTAAAAAAAAGTCTTGAAAATCTCGTGGTTCAATCTATTGGCGAGGACTCAGCTTTCAAGTCGGTTGTAAATGCACCAATTGTTTTCCCCATGGTCTCTTTACTCAACTCAATTTCCCTTTATTATTCCTTGTCAAGAATGGCTGGTTATAGACATATTCCGTGGGTGGAAATTCGAATCCTCCAGTCAAAACAGAGGAGCTATGTCTTGAAATCAGAATCAGATTTTCAAAACTCATGAAATCTACTTTTTATACATGCCAAATCGGGAGAAGGAACATGTGCGTGGATCCCTTTCAGTCCATTCGTGAAGAAGCCGTAGGACCCCACTTACGATCGAATCCCTTGATGTATACTTTCTTGAGGTCGACGACTCATCATCTTTCCCTCGTCATAGTCCTTTCGATTCGCCGCATGTTATGCTTTGTCCTCACATGATATCTGTTCAGAAAAAGTCCTCGACCAGGTCCAGATAACCTCCATTTCAGGATAGGACTTGTCAGTAAAGAGGCTAGTATTATACTTCACCGTCATCATAAATCCCGGGGACTTTGTGGAAAGTAAATGGCAGTACCGGGAACATATCCCCCCTTCCAAGAAATGCGAATATGGTATATTTGTTTCTCCCACAGCAGGCGAATAGAATATTAGCCACTTTTGGTCGCCATGAATTCGAAACAACAGAAATTCTATTTAAGGTTTTCTAGGTTTATATCTTCCCTTGTCATTTGCTTAGGAAAAAGGTTCAGTTTTCTTTCAGATAAATTTGTAAGTTTTGTTAATGTCATTTGTGTTTTCGTCATATTCATCTGCGACTTTGCATGGAGTGGTAGAGCGTTTTATGCAGCCAAGAATGAGTTGCCGACTAGCTGCTCTGATATGTGTTTGCAGCTCTAATGTGTTCATGTACGTTTACTGTTTTTTTTGGTGAGTTTCAGACATATGTTACTCCTGTTGTGGGCAAGTTGTTCTTGACTACATATAGCGCTCTGTTTCTCATGCCAGATCTCAGTCGATTAGGAATCTGCGGCTGCATCATATTCACAAGTTTGAGAATGGTCAAGATATTAGTAACGAGGCTTGGTGTGGGTCATGTTTCACTATATTATGCCTTTTATTTTAATTGAATGTTTATCTCCTACATGCAAATAGTAAATCTCTTAATCAGCAAACTAATAGTGTTAGATCTCTTAGATAACCTTCTCTCCATTCGGAACACAGGTTAGTGTCATTGTTTTCTTTTTTAATTCTTCCTATTTTTAAAATTGGGTAAGACTCTTTATTTTCGATTTTATATATTCATTATTTAAAGAGAGTAGTATAAGATTCCAACCTAAAATTTCAAGTTCGATGAGACTTCATTCCACTGTAGTTGCTGCTTCAGCTACCTTACCCTATATATATAAATTAAATTGAAAAAGCAAAATATTTATCGTTATTTTTATTTTAATGATGGGTGGAGTGTATAGATTAGACATTTCAAATTAATATACAATGCACACAATTCAATTAAAAAAGAGAGGATCTCTCCATGTTGTAATAACGTTTGTGATGGTATGCGTTTTGTTCTGTATATTTCATTGAAGAACAATTGTCATCGATATCATGGCTATGAATGAATACTTCTAACCATCAGATATTGATAAAATAGAACAGGCCGATCCACATCCTGACTGCAATGAAAACACAGCAAATAGGCAAAATAATGAGCGCAACAAGACCACCTCCATCCTGTCTCCATACCCATTATCTAATCATTGCCAAACATTTATGTGACGAGGCGGATTTTTTTTTACAGAGAATTCTAGTTATAAAATATAGGATTCACCTTCATTTGGTTTCAGAGTTATTCTGCAGGTAGGAAAGGATGAAAAAGCCAATGGTATTCTCAATTTTTCTTGTGGTTTTGTGAAAGATTTCGTTTTTTTGACAGATGTACACATGTTACACATGCCTCAGATGGGTCAGTGGAACTACAATCTTATAAAATATATTTTTTTGTAAGCTTAGGTGGGAGGAGTTTTAACATGTCCTTTATTCACCCTATTTCCAGGGAGGGTAGCACATGAATCGAACCCAAGATATCCGATTCGGTGAGACTTCATTTCCACGGCCATTGCCACTTGAACTACCCCATGCTGACACAATCTTATAAAATATTAATATCATTCTCGGGTTGTAATCAACATTTATTATAAACTAGCTTTTTTAATTTGTTGATTTTGAATTTTACGATATCGCTACGGTGTAGAGGCAGTTGATTCTTCTTCTCACGGGGTTACAATGTTCTTTAGCTCGCATCTCAATTCTCCTGCCCTGCTAAGAAACTCTTTCTTTTCAAAATTCCAGTGCAACCTCGTTTTAAGAATATTGTGCCCTCCAAATTTTACTAAGCTGGCATACTCATTAGCAGTAAGATTCATTATTTTGCAAGCTTGGATTTTACTTATCTTCCGAGCATTATCACATAGGTTGTAAAGCGCAATGTGTCATTCATGTTCGGAATAATTTTTACTTATTCATCCACATTGTCGGCTCACACGTGAAAATTCTCTTGCATTGAAGGTATCTAATGGTCGAACTTAGAAATCAATTTAAAAAAAAAAAAACATCATAGTTATCTTGTATCAAATTTGTAGCGTTACAAATTATAGAAAATAGTATAATGGTAATGAGAGTCATATATATTAGTTTCTGTTTTTTTTGTTTAGTAATAAAAGTTAAATGGTTATCAAAATAGTTTTAGGACATTGATGTGATTTAAGAAAGATAATTGTGATCATAAAATTGGCAAGAAATCTTGGGATAACTTTCTTCTAAATTAATAATAAAACTAATTACAAATTTTAATAATAAATTAATAAATTTGATCACTACGTTATAATTTAAGAAGGAAAAACTTTTTTTATTAAATATAAATAATATTTATAATAAAAAAATATTCTAATATATAATATTATATTTTAGATATAATAATTGTAAATTGATTTTAAACCCCAAAATTCTAAACAAATTTATTAAATTAAGAAAGACAATTTAATAATAAAACTCTTAAAATTATGTAAAAAACAATTTAATAATCTGTTAAGGAGCGTTAAAAAAATTGAAATTTAATGACAAATCTTTATAATCTAAATTTAATAACAATATTTCATCTCATTGAGGTGAAAAGTAATTTTGTTATTATTTCATATTAGCTAACACGCTGATCAAGTTGAATTCAAGTTGAATATAATGTATAAGTCTTTGCTTTTCTGGAATGACAATGATGATCGATAACATGGCTGTGAGGGACTATGCATGCCCTTCCGATATTATGTATGTACTTTTGTGTGTTTTTTATTAAAGAACTTTGTCATCGATATCATGGTTGTGAATGAATCTTTATTTTGTGGCTGGGGATTGAGCATAGAATGCCGTGACTGTTCGGATTATAAGATTGAACGATTGAGGTAGTCCCGTAGGCAATTTGGTAATAGTTCTTTATGATGGTTTTTATAATGAGTGGTATGTATTTTGAGATTTTGGGTTTAGTTGGGATGGTTTTTATAATGAGTGGTATGTGTTTTGAGATTTTGGGTTTGGATATTTTACAGTAAGCATTTTTATGTTGTCTATGTTTAGAGTCTGAAACTAAACTTATTTTCAGGAAGGAATTTACAAAGAAAAGAAATGGGCCTTATAAATATGATATGGAGTGATGTTAAAATAAAAAGTCAACCAGCTCAAGGTCAATAATTACTTATTTTATTAAGATAAAATTTTTATTTTATTTATTATTATTGTGTCATATAATTAATAAATTCTATTTATAAATTTCTATCTTATTTATAATGATTTTTATAAAATAATGCCTTGTTTTTTGTTAATATATATTTTAATCTAAGTTATATTATACTCACTTAATATGACCCTTGGTATTATTCAATTTATTACAATTTTTTTATTAAATTTTATGTTTTCAATGTATTGTAATAAACTTTTCAATGTATTGTAATAAATTTATTTGTAGTCTTCTTTAATAAATTTCACTTTAATTTTTTTTTAATTGAAATTTAATTTTTTTATTTGTTGAAGTAATATTAATAATACTTTATTAATGATTTGAATAGTAAAGTAATTTATGTTTCCCATGTATTGTAATAATATTTTTTTAATTTCATTTTTATTTTAATTTAATGAAATTATGATTTAAATAGTAAAGTAATTTATGTTTCCCATGTATTGTAATAATATTTTTTTTAATTTCATTTCAATTTTAATTTAATGAAATTATGAGTTCTTTATGATTTTTATTTGTTGAAGAGTAGTATTAATATTATTATTTTACTAATAATTTGATTTTTGTATTTTTAGGTCTATGTTATTAGCTTATTGATATTATGTTTTAGTTTGAATCTTAACTATACCTAAAATCAAATCATGTTATGAGATTGTATAAGTAATATTACTTAGTATTATTATTAGGGGTGAGAGAGGTAGAGTTGGGTTAACAAAGGATTAGGTCAGAGAAGGGAGGGTTCAAAAGGGTCAGGCTAATAAAATTCTCAGGGGTGGAGCGTGAGAGGGTGAAAGTGGAAAATTTTAGGAGAAGAGGGGTGTGATATATGAGAGAATTGGGAGGAGCAGGGGGCAAGGTGTGGGAGGATGGAGAATGGTAAGGATGATGTGAAAGGGACCATTTTATTCATTGTGGGGTAGAAGGGAAAGCCAATTTCTGCTAACTTTCAGGCCTCCATCCCTATTGAGGTTGTGCTGGTGCTTGATGATTTGAGTTCCTCTCGCACTTTTCATTTGAAATGATGTTTTACATTGGCAATGAACTTAGTGTCTTCCAGGTAGATATGGTGTTTTGTCTTGCCTACATGCTCAGCTAAAGCTAAAGAAGGAGTTATTTCATTACGGATATCTGTACCATGCTCTTTAAGCCTGATCTTAATAGGCCTGCCTATTTCCCTAGTGTAGTACTCTCCAAAAGAACAATTGATCCTATAAACACCTTTCTATTAGAGGTGTTCTAGGTTGTCTTTGACTTTAGCTAGCTTGTCAATGACTCCACGAATATATGGAATGTAGGCATTAGTAGATGGGGGGGTTTTAGATTTATCTTTCTTGCTCCCGGATTTGGCTTTCTGGATGGATATGATGATGTCTTTATTATTGTATCCTAAGCTTGTAAATACTTTTCCTATGTAATTAATATCCTCTTCAGTGTGGATCTCATCCGATATTCTAGAGGCTCTAGTAAAGAGGGTTTGAAGTACTCCCATTTTTTGAGCTGGGTGGTGGTGCGAATCTACATGAAGATAATTATTTGTATAAGACTTCTTTCTAAACACTTTGTGCCCTAGGGATCCACCCTTATTTATTGGGAGGAGGATATCAATGAATGGGATGCAATTATTCTCCTCAACCTCCATTGTAAATTTGACGTCATCTGATATGCTATTGAGATGGTTTAGAAGATGATGCAGGAGCATCAACAACCTAAGTCAAAATCGAATTTTGGAACCTTCCAAAAGAGAAATCGTGGCATGAGAATGAGATTTCCTCCAAATCTAATTGAGTTTGTTTGTAATTTGTTATTTTATGCAAATTTTGAGGGATGTGAGCAAAGATAGGGATTGATCAGATCTCACTTGATCCAATCCATATTGTGTTACTCTACTTTAACTGTAGGTATGAGTGCGTAGAGGGGAGAGGATGATGCAATGTAATACCAAGGCGAGTGTGTGTGGTCTGGCCCATCTTGGCCACATAGTTGTAATCGAGCTCGAAATATTAATTAAATCGATGTATCTTTATGTATTCTCATTCAATTATTATTTGTTTGCATTTATTGAAATAAGTTTAAGGTTTAATCAGATATTCTGCGTGAGGGTTTTTGTAAGGTAGCAGCGTGGGGTGAGGTCTTAATGTGGTAGTTGTCGGGAAGTGTGACGACTCTTTGTATTGAATTCGGGGTGAGCGATCTGCTAGACAGATAATGGAGAAGCTTCGTGTCAACACTGTGCCATAGTGCACTTCGCATGAATTTATGGTTTAATGGTTACGAGTGTAGCTTTCAACTTGTGGGCAGCGATTGTGATGAAGCTATGTGGACCCTATAGCAGAGTGTTACACATACATATAAAGAGGTATGAGCAACTTCGCACATTGCTCTAAATAGCATTTACCATTGAGAGTTTGCAAGTTGATTGGAATAATTATGGAAAATTTCGTCCAAACGTGGGCCCATAACCCATAGGTCCATGAATTGAGAAAAGATGCAGCTTTGTTGCATCAAAGTGGTATCAGAGCAGCAGAAGTTTATGTGTACAAATGAAGGAGGTACAAATATGTTTTAAATTCGAAAGTTTTTGGTATTTATATTGTCGTACAAGTAGCGACAGAAGAAGGTGAGAATATTGCAGCAGCCTAGAGCCAAGATTGCTCAAATGGTTCCAAATAAGAGACAATCAGAGAGATGCCGAAAGACTGATCCCAGAGGAGAGAAGCTTGGTGAAGTATCGGGTAGCAGGGAAGACTTGTTACTGTAGAGGTTTTGTTGCAGCTCATAGAAAGACCATAAAGGAAATCCCAGAGAGGATGTGGGTAGAATTACTAAGGGATGAAGGAGGCATATGACCAGGAGGTCATAAAACTTTTGTACCTCTGGAGTCTGATGCAGGAGCATCAATGACCCAAGTCAAAATCGAATTTTGGAACTTTCCAAAGCAGAAAGCATGGCATGGGGACGAGATTTCCTCCAAATCTGATTTAGTTTATTTGTAATTTGTTATTTTACGCAGATTTTGAGGGATGTGAGTGAAGATAGGGATTGATCAGACCTCACTTGATCCTATCCATATTGTGTTACTCTATTTTAACTATAAGTGTGAGTGCGTAGAGGGG
The DNA here is from genome assembly GCA_031772625.1 of Pinus tabuliformis. Classification (NCBI taxonomy): domain Eukaryota; kingdom Viridiplantae; phylum Streptophyta; class Pinopsida; order Pinales; family Pinaceae; genus Pinus; species Pinus tabuliformis. The sequence continues at coordinate 743,533,094 of CM062812.1, read as the reverse complement.
AGATATCGATGCAATGTAATACCAAGGTGAGTGTGTGTGGTTTGGCCCATCGAGGCCACATAGTTATAATCGACGTCCAAATATTAATGAAATCGATGTATCTTTTTGTATTTTGGCTCATGTATTATTTGTGTGCATTTATTGAAATAAGTTTCAAGTTTAAACATATAGTCTACGTGAGGATTTTTGTAAGGCAGCAGCGTGGGGTGAGACATTAGTGTGGTAGCTGTCGGGAAGCATGACGACTCTTCGTATTGAATCAGGGATGAGTGATCTGCTAGATAGATAATGGAAAAGCTTCTTGTGAGTACTGTGCCATCGCACACTTCGCATGAATTTATGATTTAATGCTTACCGGTGTAGCTTTCAACTTGTGGGCAATGATTGCGATGAAGGTATGTGGACCCTATAGCAAAGTGTTCTGCGTATAGACAAAGAGGTATGAGCGATATTGCATGTCGCTCTAAATAGTGTTTACCATTGAGAGTTCACAAGTTAATTGGAATAATTATGGAAAATTTCATCCAAACATGGGCCTATAACCCACACGTCCACAAATTTTGAAAAGATGCAACGTTGCTGCATTAGAGATTTTTTAAGCTCTTCATCCCCATGAGGCCAATCAACATTGGTGTCATCCACGAACCTGATCCAAAACTTAGGTTTTAATGGGTAGGTGTCAATAGATTTTATTATTATTATTTCCTATAAAATAAATTTATGTTAAATCATATTATCGTTCTAGTAGTCCATGTAACTGGTCGTAACAGAAGTAAGTTTCTTTCAGTTCCAAAGTAAAGAGTTGATTAATGCCTGAGGCCATGAAGCCATCCAAGGCGCTTGTAATTGCTTGAGGTTTGTAAAATCACCATTATAAAGGTCCTTTTTTCTTTGGTTTTTGTTTGCTATAATATAACCATAAACCATTGCAATAGAAACGATTTTAAAATGTAGAATCAAAATTTTAAGAGTATTCTATTATGTTATGTAAAAGTACATAGAAAATTTTTATTATATAGAAATTGACTAGGTTCGATGTCGGTTAAGGATGACCATAATAGTTAGGCATATAAAAATCTTTATGTTAGGTTACAACTCACTTTAGTTAAATCTTTGGTAAAGTAGGCTTTGGAAAATCCAACTCTAACACCACCCCTTAAGTGAAACATAGGGAGTAGCTAAAGAAGAAAGAAAACAAAAAATGGGTAGGGGAAACAAGTTATGCTAATATTCCAATGTACAAACTCTCATAAGTGGAGAAAGAGAGAAAAACAAGTAGGAAAAAAGTAGCCCCCACCCCTCCAAAAAAAAGACAGAAAGAGGCTAGTGCTCTAATAACCATGGAGCTCAAATTGTAGATTCCATAAGTATCCACTAAAAGGCAAGAACAGAGGCCTAATCTAATCAAGAATTATGCAATGCTAAAAAACCAATATTATGAAGATGAGAGTGGTGAAATCTCAAAAATTTTAGTTGATCATTGAAGTAGAAATGTTGTAGAGGAGCAAGGGTGGCAAACACTGTGAATTTCTCCAAAAAATCTCAAGAGAAAATTGGTGTTGGTAAGGACAAAGGCTTAAAATAGAAGAAACACCATCAACCAATAAACAAACATTGAAGCCTGTAACTATGGCAAACTCAACTCAAACATGGTACAATAACACTCATGAAGTTCTCTGGACACCACCACCATCACAATGATCAAACGAAAAAAAGGACAAAAATCAACAAAACAACGACAATATTATTTGTCACCATCTAACTACCCCACTAAAACACAACTACAAAAGGAGCGATGATCAATAGTCTCCATTGTTAGCAAATTTCCACCCTTGAAACACAATTGAGGGAATAATGGCAATCAAAAGCTAATAAGGGGAATGTTGTATGACTGCACAACTAATGCAACATAATGATATGAATTCTACAAATGATGACATTATCCATCAATCCATCCACAAATAATCACGATGTCTGACATTGGTGCCTAGTTCATCCTCTTACACCTCTTATGCAATGATTTGAATGCAGAACTACTATGTGATCAAGAATGTCGATTCTTGGGTAATTATTTTGATGAGGATGTAGAGATGAATCAATTTTTTCTTCTGTAGAATCAAATTTGAGTGCAACAACACTATAATTTAGAATGACATTTGGAGCCATGTCGTCAATCTATTTTTTACAATGAACAAGAGAATTTTATTCAAGAATTGCCTATGAAATTCTATGACAACAAATGGCACCACATGAGTCTCAACAAAGTTGGATGTAGGCGATGAGGCAGCAAAAAGATTGTATCCAAGACTTGCTCTTGATGTCTGCACTTTAGGGTTAATGGGAAAAAAAATTCTCTTCCAATCTTGCCAACTCCTCCTCCATTATATCTCATTTTTTTCAGTGATCGAGACCTAATACTAATAGTATTTTTTTCAAAACTAGGTGTAACAAAACATGTGATGAGTCATTATCATTAGCTTCAGGTTTTTGAGAATCAACATCATGAAATGTGGAAGAAGTTGAGTGTGGTAGCTTAATAGTCTAGACAACTGATCCAACATTTTTTCACTTATAGCTACATTAGAATTGACATGAGTTACAATGCTTAAAAACCATAAAAACATAAGCATGAAAAATGAAGAGAAAGAGACATCAACACAGGAGATCATGACACAGAGATTTGATTACGTAGTTCATGCAATTTGGACTACATATCTCAGCCCCCCTCAATGGTGGGGATGCCTTCTTTTATTAAGTGGCATGAAAAGAGAGAAGTACAAACAAATTTTTACATAAACATCCTTATACCTCCAATCAAGAAGATAGCTAACAAATAGAGAGCCCAACTCTATAAATAGACAACAACACTAACTTCCTGGTGAAAATAGTGTAAAAACACCTATCCGAACACCCCATTTGAATAATCGTGCCTTCTGCAACCTTCTCGGAACATTCTAATCTCTGAGATAAGGTCCTAGCCAACTACCAAGAGCAGGTGCCACTACTCTGCTCTGCAAACCTGTGCTGCTATCTACTCTCCCCCTTCTTCACACCCAAATAGTCATATATATATATATATATATATATGCTGGTGTGGCAGGATCCTTCATAATCTGAGCAGTTTAAAACCATAGACCAAGTTTAGGCTGAAATGATAACTTTAGGTCGTTGGTTTTAACTATAGTCTCTGAATGGTGCACGGGGAACAACCCTTTTCAAGCATAGTAAAGAAACCCACCGAAATATAGTCTATTTTTCCACTTAATTCCTTAACTACAATTTAATACTTCAAATGGCGGCTTTAAAGGGTTAACACCAGTGGACAAACCTTATAAGCTTTTTGCGATAAAGGTAGATCCGACATAGTTATTAACTGAAATAGATAGATTTTCGGATCCACAGAACCCCATCGCAATCGTAATTGCTTAGCCAAGGGTGATTTTCATATATAGGACTGATCGCATTGCACTATGCAATCTGCTGAACTAGCGGAGCCAATGGGATATAAACTGCAACCTGTAAAAATATCGCATCCAGATCCTCCTCACAAATCACAATCGGTAATTTGAACCATTGGCACATCTCCATACTTTGTGGTACCCATGGACCCGATGGGAATATACAACATATCACAATAAAACATTGCATCTGGCACCAATCGCAAATCGTAATCGAAGTTTTCAGCCAGGATCGCATCACAACCATCCACCATTTTCTGCGATTAAGATAGGCGATAAATTGCATCGTAAGAGGGGGTTTTTCGGGGGTCAATTCTAACCCACTTGCAATATGTTAGGCAATTGCATTGCAACCTGTCTGCATCGGGGTCGATTCTTAACCTGTACCTTTGTTTTTCTCAATATGTGATATCTGGGGGCTTAATGGTAGCCTTCCATTTCACGCTTCCTCATTCGTTACAACTTTTTCTAGGTCATCTTCTCCTCCCAAAACTTGAACTTTGACTTTCTCTACCTTCTTCATGTGAAATCATATTTGAGTGTCATTCGCACTGTAGGAATCAGGGTGATGAGCACTTTGATATGATGTTGAGTTCATTCAAAATATGAAACTTTACGTTTTGAGTCTTTCTTCCATGCCGCCGGTACTTTAGAGAGATTCACCTGGACCAATCCTCCTAGATCCTCCTGGATAAATCCTCCTCACTAGGAGAAAATTTTGGTCCTCCAAAACAATAAATTAATCTGCAACTATTATGTACTCTGTCTGCACCACAAGTGTCCTAAAAGATCATCCTTCCTTCTCCTTCACCTGTTTCCTTTGAAGCCATAAGCGATGAGCCAACACCTACATCCCCTGTAAACTTGTAGTACAATATCTTGCAAACTACATGTTTAACTCTATGACCAAAAAAATGAGCCAAGCATCCCATACTTGCCACGAGTTTATAACACATACTCTGTGGTCAAGTTTACATAAAAATGGAAACAATACTCCAGCTATTAAGATAAGGCCAAGCATCATTGTTGCTTCAAAAAGTGATGGAAAACACATCATCACTTCCACAGTTTAAAATGCAACACAAAATAAGGTCAACCATCATTGTTGCTTCAACAAGTGATGGAAAACACATCATCACTTTTACAATTTAAAATGCAACACATGAAAAAATAAGGCCATGACATTATACCACACCTAGAAGAACCATATCTCACTTATCAAAGTGAATGGATGATCTCCCTGTGGCGCATTCATCGGTCGAACAACTGTTTTGCGTAGTTCATGCTCGAATGTTCTTGTCCTTGTGACGTAGCTCCAGATGGAGCCTCCAACATGTGGCCCTGTGATGACCACCTCTGTCGCAATGACTACAATGAGCTTTCACCTTCCAGATCTTCTTGATCTTCTTCTTCTTTGCCTGTTGTTTATAGGGTCTTCTATGCCTCACCTTTCTCTATGTTATCATTCTCTTCCAACACTCAGCAAACAAATGGTTATGAAATCCAAAAGAATTGCAAGTCCTTCTATACCATGATCTACATCCATTATTGACAATGCGATTGTAGTCAAAATGAACATTAAAATACCGAGACTCGTTGTACCTTTTCTATCAGTCTCTGGTATGATCATGGGAATAAGAGCTTGCCTCAACTCTGTCTTTGCTATGCATACTGCCATAGGTTGATGGTGATGTGTCCCCATCATCCTCTTTCCTCGACGGTCTTAACAATGTCATGGAAGCTTCTGACATCATTGAGCACTATCCTTCAGTGCACCCCAACCTTGCGAATCGAGGTCTTTGCTCAACCTCCAATGGCTGAGTTATCCCTTGGCTCCTAACACCAAGTTCTTCTTCCTTATACCTCATCATGGTAAGGAGTCCCATATTTGTCCCTGAAATTGGTATCTCCACATTTCCAACAGATATTAAACTAGGTGAAGATGAAACTGAAGGGATTCCAACATGTTTTACCTCGACAGTCGATTTGGAAAAATCCAATGAGTGCTTCTCATCATTTGTCATTGATGGTTCACTAGCTGTAATAGTGCATTTCTTAGCTTCCCTCCTGATATACCCAAGTCCTCTTTGATAGGGTAATTCTTCTACTTTGATGTGATTGACAATGCATTGGCCATTAATGCCCAAGCCTTTTCCTTCATACCCCATTTTCTTCAACACTTTAGAACCTATTACCATGGTATGATTTTCAAAAGAAGAAAATTCAGAATTAGGAATAATTTTCAGTGTGGAAGAATTTACCTCACATGGATAACGCTGCATCTTTTCCAAGGCTTCATATTTTTCTTTCAACTATTGTAGCATCTGTTGTTTCTCCTCTTTCTCTTGTTGTAGGAGCCCTTTAATTCTTCATTCTTCTCTTCAAGCCTTTGAGTAATCTCTACATTCGAGGAAGGCAATGATTGAAAAGAGCCGGAAGAGGTAGATGATATATTGCTCTCTAATTCCTGAGTCTCCTCTTGTTTGCGCTTCTCATATGCTACATACATAATATCCACTATCTTGGACATACAAAGGAAAGTATCATGCATTCCCTTGTTGCACTACATGGCTGCACACTTAATCATCCACACACAACTCTGTCATTCACACTCTCTAACAACAATTATATCATATCTCTCCCCCATGAGCCTCAGTACTCGCCATGTCTCCTTTTTTTAAGATGCTCATCCTCTAAAGCCTTTCTTTGGTTAGCGCACTCAGGCAATTCACATCACTTAAGCTCTTCCTTGATACCACAGACCAAGTTTAGGTTGAATTGATAACTTTAGGCCGTTGCTTTCAACCATAGTCTCTGAATAGTGTGCGGGGAACAACCCTTTTCATACATAGTAAAGAAACCCACTGGAATATAGTCTATGTTTTTGCTTGATTCCTTTACTATGTTTTAATACTTCAAACGACAACTTTAACGGATTAACACACACGGACAAACCTTATACCTTTCTGCGATAAAGGCAGATCCGATGGAGTTATTAATCAAAATATATAGATTTTTGGATCAGCGAAACCCCACCGCAATCACAATAGGCTGGTTGAGGGTGATTCTCATATACGAGACTGATCGTGTTGCAGTATGCGATATGGCGAACTGGCGGACCCGATGGGATATAAGCTACAACATATAAGAATATCACGTTTGGATCCTCCCTGAAAATCACAATCGACACTTTGAACCATCGGCGCATCTCCATACTCTGCTGTACCCGTGGACCTAACAGGGAATATACAGTATAGCAGAATAAAACATCCTGGCTGGCACCCATTGCAAATCACAATTGTTTTTTTCAGCAGGACCCACATCGCAACCATTCCTTGTTTTTTACGATTATGATAGGCGATAAATCGCATCACAACTAGGCGTTTGCCAAGGGATGATTCTGATCCAATTGGAATATGCAACGCGATCGCTTCGTAATCTGTCTTCGTCGGGGCCGATTCTTAACCCGTACCTTTGTTTCTCAGTATATGTGATATGTGGTGGCCCAATTGAAGCCTACCACTTGGCGCCTCCTCATTCGCTATAACTTTTGCCATGTCATCTTCTCTTGCCACGTGGACAAGTCAAGCTTGAACTTCGACTTGCTCTAACTTCTGCATATGAACTCGGATTTGAGTTTCATTCACACCGTAGGAATGAGGGTGACGATCACTTTGATCTGATGTTGAGTTTATCTAGAATCTACCACTTTGATTTTTGAGCCTTTCTGCCATGCCACTGGTACTTTAGAGAGATCCACCTGGATCAATAACTATTCAAGTTATTGTTTAGACTCTTGCAACTTTTGAATAATCTCATCCTTCTCAATCCACTGTTGTGACAATGCATCATTATATATATATATATATATATATATATATATATATATATATATATATATATATATATATATATATATATTGTTCCAACATTGATTCTTTCAAATAGTTAACCACCATAACCCGTTGATTATTTTGCTTCTCTAGTGTGTGAAGTTGTTCCCTCAAATTTTCAATGCTTGAGTCAGAAAAGGACTCCACTTCTTCCTCCATACTGTTGAGGATGTCAATTTTCTCTTGGAACTCCTTAGCAAGCATCTGGAAATATGTGCCCATGGTTGAATCTAGATGGTCAACCATCCTGATTTTCTCAACTATTGTAGTTTTCAATCTATTCTTAAAAGTTTCATTCTCTTCTTGCAAAAGAGCTATGACTAACTAACTACAACTGGATGGTTTCATTACAAAGTTGATTTGTCATCTTCTTTTCATGAAGCTCCTGCATTCTTTTACCCATTTTGATAACACTGAGGTAGCAAATATACTAGACACTGAAACAAGCTAAGACAACATAAAGCTGATAGTGACAAGAAAAATTGCTTTACACTTCCAATCAAGAGAAAATAAATACCTCAATCGACCTAAGATTTCATGAGTAGCAAACAACACGTATTTCAAAATTGCCAATTAAATATATCAACCAAACATATATGCGGTCATTCTCCAATATGTACCATTTTCATAGAAAGTAATGCAAAGAAATTTTAAGAATTAACATCCCTCTTTTAAAGAATATGTGTGCTGAAAAACACAAATTCCTTTAAAGAAAAAAAAAACTTACGGAAAAAAGGATCTGGAGCGCAAAACCTTATCACAAAAAGTGTGTTTCCTATTGGGTGTGAAAGAAGTGAAGGTTCAGCCTAAGAATGGAAAGCACACTCCAACCATAATCCCCACAATAACAAAGGCAATCTCTTTGGTTCTCATGGGAAAAATAGTTGTAGATTTGTGTGTTGGAAGTTTGACAACTAATTATGTAAATTTGGGTAAAATATGTTAATTAGTAACAATTTAGTTTTATACCGAAACATCGGTTATGTAACTGAGGAGGCTCATATAAAACTAATGAATGCCCAAACTATTGTATTGAGAATTTTTATTGATTGAATAGAGATTCCAATCCCTTTCCCCATGGATGTTTCATTGATACCCTGTCAAGGTTTTACCACGTAAAATCTTGTGTTGTTACTTGTGTGTGTAAATTCAATTTTCTAGTCAGTTGCCTTCTTTCTTGGTTAATCTATAACTATATATGCCTTTTTTCTTGACTAATTAGTAACTCATTGAACTACAAATGGTATCAAAGCTAATGAGTTGAGTTTGAGTCCTGCGTGTGGAGGCATTTGAGTGTTAATTTTTTTTAAGGCTACGGTCCTATGTTATTTGCATACTCTACGTCATTACTGGAATGAGGCTGTCTACATATGTCATTGCTAGATGTAAAGACCAAAGCTGACTCGGTCGTGTTGCGTGTTAAGTTGTGAGTACTGCGTGACCAGATCTTAAGTTGAGTTGTTGCGTGTTAACACATTGCCAAAGGCTAAGGAGAGGAGGATTGCCCCTAGACCAGAGCGAAAATTGATTGTCGAGGCTCTATGCTGCATGAAGCAATGCTTTGTTGCATGAAGGGAGTTAGAAATGAAGACTCTTCATCCCTACGTGTGAACCCCTCATTGCCTATGGGTTGACTGGTGGAGTTGAAGATGCGCTAACTGGTGGAGTTGAAGACTCTGCGTTCCTGCGTGTTAACCCCTCATTGACCACGCTGCTACAGTGGTCCTTGTGTTTTCAGTGGAACCATCGAGCTAGAGGTTCTCACTTTGCATTCTACGTGTCACTGACCATAGACTTGCGTTCTGCGTGGAAGAGCAACCGAACCAAAGGTGAGCGTGTGTGGGGTCCATGCTGCCAAACTAGAACTCATCGAGGAAGCTCCTGCCCCTGTGTGAAGGGAAACACTGTTGTGGTGGAGGAGCCTGCATGCTGCCATAAGTGCTGTCAAAGCAGAGCCTATGTGCTGCCAGAGGCCTGACTTGTGGATCCGGGTAATTTTTTTTTTAAATTTGAGAGAAATTTGTACAAATTTGGAGTAAATAAAACAAAGGATTTTCATTAATTTGAAGGAAAAATCTTTTGAAGGGTTGCTTGGAAAAATCTGTTGAAGGGTTCCTTTGAAAGAATCTGTTGAAGGGGGGTTTTTTTTTGTTTGAAAAAAGGGGAATTATTTTTTTTTAATACAAAAAGTTTTTGAAGAAAGCAAAAAAATATAAACCCTAATTGAAAAACTGATGACTGAAACCCTAGGAAAAAAATAGCCAAGATGTCGAATGCAAAATTCGAGGTGGAGAAATTCACCAGCAATATCAATTTTTCTCTTCAGAAACTGAAAGTTAGGGATCTGTTGGTGCAACAAGGGTTGCACAAGGCATTGGACGGGGCAACTAAGAAACCTAAAACCATCACTGGTTCTGACTGGGAGGACTTGGATGCCCGAGCTCTCAGCACCATCAGGTTATGCCTAGTGGATGAAGTGAGCTTCAGGTTTATGGGAAAAACTAGAAAAACTCTGTATGACAAAGTCGTTAACCAATAGAATTTATCTGAAAAGACAATTGTATAGTCTTCGAATGAAGGAGGGTTCAAAAGTTGCAGAACATTTAAATGTTTTTAATACACTCATATGCCAATTAATGGATATGAAAGTTAAGATTCAGGAAAAAGACAAAGCTATAACCTTGTTGTGTTCTCTACCCGAATCATGGGACCACTTCGTAACTTCAATCAGCTTGAACACCATTGATTCTTTGAAATTTGAATCAGTTGTGGGAGCTCTCTTATCTGAAGAAGTACGAAGGAAATCCAGTACTAAAAAAACTGCATCAGAAGCCATGATAGCTAAAGGACAGTCAAAAGAAAGGGGAGAAAAATCCAGGGGGTCTTCTAGATCTAAATTGAAGGGAAAGAAGTGTAAGGAAAAATGTTGGCACTGCAATAAAATTGGACACCTGAAGAAAGACTATTGGAAACGAAAAGAATTTGATAACCCGAAGAAGGAAGCAAATCAGGTCGATTCATGTATGGTAGACGAAGTTTTATCTGCTGAAGAATTATGTATGATAGATGAAACTTCGCCTGAATGTAATGTCTCTCAGGGTTTAGAAAGCTGGCTATTAGACTCTGGTGCTTCTCATCACATGTGTCCACACATAAATTGGTTTACTTTGTATGAAAATGTAAATGGTAGTTTTGTGTTTATGGATAATAATGTATCATGTTAGACTGTTGGGATGGGAAATATTAGGATTAAAATCTATGATAACATACTTAGAACATTAACTAGTGTTAGACATGTCCCTGATTTGAAGAAAAAATTGATTTCTTTGGGAGTGTTGGATTTGGATGGTTATAAATTTACAAGTCAGAATGGCATGCTAAAATTCTTTAAAGGCTCCCTAGTTGTTATGAAAGCAAAAAAGGTTGGAAATCTTTACAGACTCAAAGAAAGTACTCAGAGCAATGAAGCAGTGAATGTGTCAGAAAAAGAAGAAGTAGGTACTCGTCTATGGCATCAGCGATTGGGTAACATGAGTGAGAAAGGTCTTCAAATATTGATGAAATGTAAATCTCTTCCCGATCTGTAATATTTGAAGTTAGAATTCTGTAAACATTGTGTGTATGGAAAACAGTGTAAACAGAGATTTAAAACTGGAAATCATAATAGTAAAGATATTTTAGACTATATTCATTCTGATCTGTGGGGACCATCTCCTATTGTATCATATGGAGGTGATTTATATTTTTTAAAGTTTATTGATGATTTCTCATGTAAAGTTTGGGTATTTATGCTAAAAAAGAAAGCTGATGTATTCAATGTCTTTAAGCAATTTAAAACAATGGTAGAGAAAAGAACAGGCAAATCAATTAAAAGTTTAATAACTAACAATGGTGGTGAATTCACTTCAATAGAATTTGAACAATACTATAAGGATGAAGGAATTATTAGACACAAACATGTTGTTTATACTCCTCAACAAAATGGTGTTGTTGAACATATGAATCGGATTCTTATGGAAAGAGCTAGAAGCATGATTAGCAATGCTAACTTGCAAAAGGATTTCTGGGCAGAAGCAGTATATACTGCTTGTTATTTAGTTAACAGATCACCTTCAGTAGCAATTAATTGTAAAATTCTTGAAGAAGTTTGGACAGGTCAGTCTTGTGATTATTCAAATTGAAGAATATTTGGCTGTGATGCTTATTTTCTTATTCCTAAAAATCAACGTTCAAAATTAGATCCAGAATCGAAATGTTATGTCTTTGTTGGGTATGACTATGCAATGAAGGATACAGGTTGTGGGATCCTACATTGCAGAAGATAGTCATTAGTAGAGATGTAACATTTGATGAATCTTCTCTTTTAAAATCAAATGTTGAGAGAATTGAATAGGAACAAGTATCACCAAATCAACAAGTTTAGTTGGACGCTAGACCTTTCGGTGAGAGTCAAAAGGAAGAAGAGACTTCTAGAGGAAAAGGTGTCGAAGATACAAAGGAAGTTGTTGAAGTTTCTAAACTAGTTCAAGTTTTTGAACCATTTCAGCAACCAATCACTCTAAGAAGGTCTACAAGGGAAAGAAAAACTCCCAAAAGCTATGAAGATTCTGCTTCATCTTTTTCTTTGATTACTGAAGATGGGGAACCTTCTTGTTATCAGGAAGCAATAGATGATACAAATAGCGAAAATGGAAAACAACTATGGAAGAAGAAATGGATTCCTTAGCCAAGAACAATACCTGGGATCTTGTAGAACTTCCTGAAGGGAGAAGTGTTGTTGGATGCAAGTGGGTCTTCAAACTGAAACGGAAAGTTGATGGAAGTATTGAAAGGTATAAGGCGAGACTGGTAGCAAAAGGGTATTCTCAGGTTGAAGGTATTGACTTTCATGAGATCTTTTCACCAGTTGTAAAACTTGTTTCTATTCGTACTGTGTTGACACTAACTGCATTACTTAACCTTGAGTTAGAACAGTTAGATGTTAAAATAACTTTTCTACATGGTGATATGAATGAAGAGATATATATGAAACAACCAGAAGGTTTTGTACAAGGTCGTAGTAGAAGATTAGTTTGCAAGCTCAAGAAATCATTGTATGGTTTGAGGTAGTCTCCCAGACAATGGTACAAGAAGTTTGAGTCCTTCATGGTGAGCCAGAACTTCATTAGAAGTGAGTATGATAATTATGTATACTTAAAAGTTTCAATGGCATATTCATTATCTTAGCTTTATATGTTGACGATATGCTTATTACAAGAAAAAGCATGGAAGAGATCAACAGGTTAAAGGCTTAGCTCTCTAGGACGTTTGATATGAAGGATCTTGGAGCAGGAAAACATATCTTGGGCATGGAGATACACAGAGACAGGAAAAATAGTAAGCTTTGGTTATCACAGCAGAAGTATGTAGAAAAAGTACTTGAAAAGTTCTATATGAACAATGTGAAACCTATTAATGTTCCATTAGCTTTCCATTTTAAGCTTTCTTCGGTTTTGAGTCCTAGAACTGATGAAGAAAAGTAGTATATGTCTCATGTAACACATGCAAATGTTGAAGGAAACTTAATGTATGTGATGGTATCTACAAGACCTCACATTTCACATGCAGTTGAAGTTGTCAGTAGGTTCATGGCCAATCCAGGCGAAGAACATTGACGAGCAATGAAATGGGTGCTTCAATATCTAAGAGGCACAAGTGACCATTGCATCATCTTTAGTGGTAGTGAAGGATCAGTCTACAGATATGCAGATGCTGATTATGCAGGTGATTTGGACAAAAGAAGGTCTACTACATGTTATGTCTTTACTCTTGCAGGTCGAGCAATTAGTTGGATGTCAAAGCTTCAAGAAATAGTTGCAATGTCCACTACCAAAGTAGAATATATAGCTGCTTTAGATGCAAGTAAAGAAGCAATTTGGTTAAAGGGTTTGCTTGATGAGATTGGAAGGACGCAGGAGAAAGTGAACGTACTTTGTGACAGTCAAAGTACTATTCACTTGGCTACAAATACTGCTTACCATAGCAGAACCAAGCACATTGATGTAAGGTATCATTTTCTGAGACATGTGATTGATGGCAGAAAAGTAGCTCTTCAAATGGTCTGTACACGAGAGAATTGTGCAGACATATTCACAAAGCCCAGTTACAGTAGAGGAGCTGTGATGGTGTTTAGCTTCTCTTGGCTTGCAGAAACGATGATGAATGGGCATGGGAAAAGGATTAGGAAAATTGTTGTCAAGGTGGAATTTGTTGGAAGTTTGACAACTATTATGTAAATTTGGATAAAATGTGTTAATTAGTAACAAGTTAGTTTTATACCGAAATATCAGTTATGTAATTGAGGAGGCTCATATAAAACTGATGAATGTCCGAACTATTGTATCGAGGATTTTTATTGATTGAATAGAGATTCCAATCCCTTGCCCCGTGGATGTTTCCTTGACACCCTGTCAACGTTTTACCACGTAAATCCTGTGTTGTTACTTGTTTGTATGCATTCAGTTTTCCATTCTTGGTTAATCTATAATTGTATATGCCTTCTTTCTTGATTCATCAGTAACTCATTGAACTACATTGTGGATGCAATTTTCTTTCATTATTCTCTTCTGTAGTGATGACAGTAAAAGTGGAAAATGACAATATCGTGAAAGAGATATGAAAGGATCCAAGAATCAAGTCCAGACTTCAGACATTGTTTCAAATGCTTCAGAGGCCAGATTTACAGTTTGGTAGGGGAGGAACAACTACCACAACGACACCATCAGGAAGAGTACCAAGCTATATCATCATTTAACTACACGATTGACACCCCTCATGGCAATGAAGAACAACCTCTTCCTGCATTATTTTCGCTTGCAGGGGCTCTAACTATGAAGTCCATGGAATTCTTTGGAGATGATGTGATTGGGGAGTCGCCAGCATTTAGGCCAACAAAATTGGTCCTGGCCGTGGCTGAATAATTAGTGCAATTAATAGCTCTCACCATGATCATAATGGCTCACTCATGTCAATCGTCAGGCCAATCCATTCACAGCTACCTGTGTCGGAATTGGAACCCAACACCATACGGGCCCGCGTAATTCATTCATTGGTGCTCACCAAGTGGATTGTTCTACGTCCCAAACTGTGAATGGGAAATTGCATAGTGATCGGGTTGGAGAGAAGCCCCGCAACCGCAATCCTTCAGCTCTGTGAGATCGTCATCGATGCACAGGAAGAACAGCAGAGCCCTCCGAATAATGATAACCACAGCTTCTCTGCAGCTTCATCAACAGACCTCCTCAGGGCGTGAAACAAATAAAAAATACATTAGATCCACGTCCAAATTTGACAGATATGTCAGATCTATGCTCGCTTTTTGTAGGTTTTTCAGAGTGTACAACTGACCGTAGGATTATGTATGTAGAACCGTGAGTAGTGCGGAAGTAGCACAAAGAAGATGTCCAGGATGAAGAAAAACATGATCATAAAAAAATTACAAAACTCCAAAATAAAATCAGCACAGTAGGATTCGCCCAGTCTGATACCAAGTGTATTCTATTCCTCACAATAATGTAAAAGTATATAGAAAGTCTTATTGACAATGTTATCTAGATTATATAGAAAACCTCCATTTTATAGTAATGTGAAAGATCCAGTGTTGGTTAAATATAATTATGACAATGGGGCATATATAAATCTTATATAAGTTTAAAATTGACGCCCGGTCTGATACCAAGAGTATTCTATTATTGTGAGCAATAATGTAAAAGTATTATAGAAAGTCTTATTCACAATGTTATCTAAAATTATATAGAAAACCTCCATTTTAAAGTAATGTGAGAGGTCCAGTGTTGGTTAAATATAATTGTGCCCCATGTATAAATCCTTACTTAAATTTACAATTCACTCTAACTACTTAGAAAAACAAATTTTTGAAAAAACAACTCTAACAAAAACTTGAAACATTCTCAAGAACTTATGCTTCAGTGGGTTGGTATCAGAGTCACATTAGGGTCCTCTAATCTCATCTTTCTTTTATGGGATATAATCACACACTCATTTCTTAGGAATCTAAACTCAATCTTAATTGGATTCTTCTTAAGATTTCTTGGTAAATATAACATCTTGGTTTCTTTCAATTTTTATGCTACTCATCATATATAAGTAATATTTCTTGCAATATGCATGCTTCCTTCTTCCAGCATGCTTTTCAAGCCTCCCTTATCAAGCATGAACAAATTCAATGGTGTTAGAGAACAACACAATTTGCATTGAATCTTTTTGTTAGACCTTGCATCAATGTTGTTCTCAAGTATTCCTAATGAAGGATGAACAAATTCAATGGAGTTAGACAACCTTAAGATTTGCATTGAATCCTTTTGTTACAGCTTGAATCAATGTTTCTCCCTATGTTGTGTCGTTGATTATTGACCTGACAAGTTTTGAGATGTTTTGATGGGTGGATTTAAATTTTCACTTGATAATAGTTTTACTTCATCTTGTTTCATGGTCCACTTTGACATAAGTTTGATGGATTCTACATGGATAACATAATACAAACTTATATGTTTTTGACATTTTAGTAAATACAAGCCATCCAACTTCTTGTTATTATCCTCTTTATATTTCTGATCACTACTATGCTTACTTTAAATCTTAAGGTAAGCTTTAAAATCTTTTCCATGGGAAATTATTGATACAAGTGATAAAAGCGAATGGGTAACTTCTTATCCTTGTAGATAGAAAATAAATATGTAGAGTTTTCAAAAGAATATCAAATTATTAATGAATATTTAATAAAATTAAGAAATTAAGTTAATAAATTAAAAAAAAAAAAAAAAACCAAAGGTTTTATGATGAAATTTATATAGAAGATTTTGATTATTAGGTGAAATCTTAGAAAACCCCGATTACAAAAGTAAGAATGTGATCCACTTAATGCACTTTGATATATTTTCTAAAAAATTTGAATTTTTCCTATATGGCATTGTTACTAAATAGGAAAGTTATAATATATCCATTGGATTAAAAAATAATGGATAATTTTTTATATATTAGATGATTTTATGAATTATGGTGTCATGATAATCTTGTTGTAAATCTATGGCCATACCGGAATATTATTGGAAACCATGCAAATCAAAGTAAGGTTTATAAATAGTTCTAAATGGTTAAAGTTTATAAATAGTTCTAAATTGTCGATCATTATATTGATCAAGGTTATTCCTATTTATATCAAAATAATATATATTTCTATACAATTTTGTAAGTATTATTTTATTTGAGATTTTTTAATTAATCAAAAACTTTTAAGAACAAGTACATGCCAATTTTCTTTAAAAAAACGTTTTATTAAATTGAAAATTATAGGAAAATGTTAGCTCGTTAAGAAGTAAGACTACAGAGACTTCATACTGAAGAAAATAAAAATCTTGATTTAACTATAGATAAATTTTTGAAAACTAAAAGAATTTGTAAAAATCTAAAATCGAAATGTCAAATTCATCTTCTTAATATTATAAGATGATCAAAGCATAGCTCCATATAACATGTTTCTTTCTTTCTAAAGAAAAAATATTCTAGCCAATAGAAAAATTGTAATATCTCTTTGTTGATGGTGTTGGACCTGCCAACATTCATGGGATCACCCCAGTATGAAGTTTCAACTAGACCTCACACCATTTGGTGTAGGATCCCCATTCGATGTGATGGATCAGCTTCCATTATCTTAAAGGTTTTCCTTATCACATTCTTGTCAGCACATGAGAGTGGTCTGCTTTGTCATCGAACAACGAGGTCTGTGTGCCTCATGAGTGCTAGTGCTACTTGTGTCAAGGTACTTCCACCGCAAAGGGAGAGCGTTGAAGTGAGTCTCTGGTCGAAAGGGAAGAGTCCCAACTCTCTGAGAGACACACAACGCAACAAGATGTGTGCATCCTTCGGTGGAGTAGTCCACATGGACGCGGCACTCACAAACACACAATGAAGGGATAACATGTAAAACACTCAACGAAGTAGTCCGCGCGAGTTTGACAATCATTATAACAAGTTTATGGGAAAGGTTATGTCTAGTGTCTAGTGAGGCAACCCACACGGGAAAGCCATAGTTAACAACTTATACAACACATTTTTATAAACATATGTATTACAACAACCAAAATAGTTCAATTGTTTTAACACAAGGTAAAGAAACATGCATTACAAGTGTTCAAAGATTAGTCTTACAAACAATTACAATACATGTGTGAAAACATGTTGGCCTGTTATGAGGCTTCTGAATTAAGTGAACGTTCTAAGACACATCAATACACAATATATCACTAACCCCGTAAGCGGGGAGTTGGAGCCACTGCTCGCTCCTCAAAGAAAAGACTACAAACTCTCAAGCCTATGTGGGGGGAGCCAAGGTAAAAAGTCCTTTGCAAGTACAAATGAGGTGTATTTATAGCCAAGTGTAAGACTGGCCCTTTTGATTGTTCGACTTCCCTCATGACTGTTTGAATTATTTGACTTTTCATATTTACGTGACTCTTCATATTACATGTGGGTCTCTTGAAGTTCCATGTTACATTATATTGATTTACAACAGTATGTCTCACAGTCATGATGTGATCGAGATGACTCATGACTCGAATTGACACGACGATGATGGTATGTTCATGTCATTGGTGGTGTCCATGTCGAGTTGCAATACTGCTGAGTGATGGATGTGCTCTTGGTGAAGCATAGCTTCACCTCTACATGGCAAGGTGTGCAGAGTCTTCGATGGTATTGGTGTTCGCTTGATGTTACATGTGCACGTCTCTCTTTCACTTGTACTTTGGCATGCTCCATTGTGTTCATCCTTTCGTGAACAAATCTCCATGCTCCATTGTGTCTGATACCAAGTGTATTCTATTACTCACAATAATGTAAAAGTATATAGAAAGTCTTATTGACAATGTTATCTAGATTATATAGAAAACCTCCATTTTATAGTAATGTGAAAGATCCAGTGTTGGTTAAATATAATTATGACAATGGGGCATATATAAATCCTATATAAGTTTACAATTGATGCTCAGTCTGATACCAAGAGTATTCTATTACTCACAATAATGTAAAAGTATTATAGAAAGTCTTATTCACAATGTTATCTAAAATTATATAGAAAACCGCCATTTTATAGTAATGTGAGAGGTCCAATGTTGGTTAAATATAATTGTGACAATTGGGCATGTATAAATCCTTATTTAAGTTTACAATTCACTCTAACTACTTAGAAAAACAAATTTTTGAAAAACCAACTCTAAAAAAAACTTGAAACATTCTCAAGAACTTATGCTTCAGTGGGTTGGTATCAGAGTCACATTAGGGTCCTCTGATCTGATCTTTCTTTTGTGGGATATAATCACACACTTATTTCTTAGGAATCTAAACTCAATCTTAATTGGATGCTTCTTAAGATTTCTTGGTAAATATAACATCTTGGTTTCTTTTAATTTTTATGCTGCTCATCATATATAAGTAATATTTCTTGCAATATGCATGCTTCGTTCTTCCAACATGCTTTTCAAGCCTCCCTTCTCAAGCATGAACAAATTCAATGGTGTTAGAGAACAACACAATTTGCATTGAATCCTTTTGTTAGACCTTGCATCAATCTTGTTCTCAAGTATTCCTAATGAAGGATGAACAAATTCAATGAAGTTAGACAACCTTACGATTTGCATTGAATCCTTTTGTTACAGCTTGAATCAATGTTACTCCCTATGTTGTGTCGTTGATTATTGACCTGACAAGTTTTGAGATGTTTTGATGGGTGGATTTAAATTTTCACTTGATAATAGTTTTACTTGATCTTTTTTCATGGTCCACTTTGACATAAGTTTGATGGATTCTACATGGATAACATAAGACAAACTTATATGTTTTTGACATTTTAGTAAATACAAGTCATCCAACTTCTTGTTATTATCCTTTTTATATTTGTGATCACTACTATGCTTACTTTAAATCTTAAGTTAAGCTTTAAAATCTTTGCCATGGGAAATTATTGATACAAGTGATAAAAGTGAATGGGTAACTTCTTATCCTTGTAGATAGAAAATAAATATGTAGAGTTTTCAAAAGAATATCAAACTATTAATGAATATTTAATAAAATTAAGAAATTAAGTTAATAAACTAAAAAAAAACCCAAAGGTTTTATGATGAAATTTATATAGAAGATTTTGATTATTAGGTGAAATCTTAGAAAACCCCGATTACAAAAGTAAGAATGTGATCCACTTAATGCACTTCGATATATTTTCTAAAAAAATTGAATTTTTCCTATATGGCATTGTTACTAAATAGGAAAGTTATAATATATCCATTGGATTAAAAAATAATGGATAATTTTTTATATATTAGATGATTTTATGAATTATGGTGTCATGATAATCTTGTTGTAAATTTATGGACATACCGAAATATTATTGGAAACCATGCAAAATCAAAGTAAGGTTTATAAATAGTTCTAAATGGTTAAAGTTTATAACTAGTTCTAAATTGTCGATCATTATATTGATCAACGTTATTCCTATTTATATCAAAATAATATATATTTCTATACAATTTTGTAAGTATTATTTTATTTGAGATGTTTTAATTAATCAAAAACTTTTAAGAACAAGTACATGCCAATTTTCTTTAAAAAAACGTTTTGTTAAATTGCAAATTATAGGAAAATGTTAGCTCGTTAAGAAGTAAGACTACAGAGACTTCATACTGAATAAAATAAAAATCTTGATTTAACTATAGATAAATTTTTGAAAACTAAAAGAATTTGTAAAAATCTAAAATCGAAATGTCAAATTCATCTTCTTAATATTATAAGATGATCAAATCATAGCTCCATATAACATGTTTCTTTCTTTCTAAAGAAAAAATATTCTATCCAATAGAAAAATTGTAATATCTCTTTGTTGATGGTGTTGGACCCGCCAACATTCATGGGATCAGCCCAGTATGAAGTTTCAACTAGACCTCACACCATTTGGTGTAGGATTCCCATTCCATGTGATGGCTCAGCTGCCATTATCTTAAAGGTTTTCCTTATCACATTCTTGTCAGCACTTGAGAGTGGTATGCTTTTTCATTGAACAATGAGGTCTGTGTGCCTTGTGATTGCTAGTACTACTTCTGTCAAGGTACTTCCACCGCAAAGGGAGAGCGTTGAAGTGAGTCTCTGGTCGAAAGGGAAGAGTCCCAACTCTCTGAGAGACACACAACGCAACAAGATGTGTGCACCCTTTGGTGGAGTAGTCCACATGGATGCGGCACTCACAAACACACAATGAAGGGATAACATGTAAAACACTCAACGCAGTAGTCTGTGCGAGTTTGACAGTCATTATAACAAGTTTATGGGAAAGGTTATGTCTAGTGTCTAGTGAGGCAACCCACACGGGAAAGCCATCGTTAACAACTTATACAACACATTTTCATAAACATATGTATTACAACAACCAAAATAGTTCAATTGTTTTAACACAAGGTAAAGAAACATGCATTACAAGTGTTCAAAGATTAGTCTTACAAACAATTACAATACATGTGTGAAAACATGTTGGCCTGTTATGAGGCTTCTGAATTAAGCGAACGTTCTAAGACACATCAGTACACAATATATCACTAACCGCGTAAGCGGGGAGTTGGAGCCACTGCTCGCTCCTCAAAGAAAAGACTACAAACTCTCAAGCCTATGTGGGGGGAGCCAACGCGAAAAGTCCTTTGCATGTACAAATGAGGGGTATTTATAGCCAAGTGTAAGACTGGCCCTTGTGACTGTTCGACTTCCCTCATGACTGTTTGAATTATTTGACTTTTCAACTTTACGTGACTCTTCATATTACATGTGGGTCTCTTGAAGTTCCACGTTACATTATATTGATTTACAACAGTATTCCTCACAGTCGTGATGTGATCAAGATGACTCATGACTCGAATCGACACGACGATGATGGTATGTTCATGTCATTGGTGGTGTCCATGTCGAGCTGCAATACTGCTGAGTGATGGATGTGCTCTTGGTGAAGCATAGCTTCACCTCTGCATGGCAAGGTGTGTAGAGTCTTCGATGGTATTGGTGTTCGCTTGATGTTACATGTGCACGTCTCTCTTTCACTTGTACTTTGGCATGCTCCATTGTGTTCATCCGTTCGTTAACAAATCTCCATGCTCCATTGTGTCTGATACTAAGTTTATTCTATTACTCACAATAATGTAAACGTATATAGAAATTCTTATTGACAATGTTATCTAGATTATATAGAAAACCTCCATTTTATAGTAATGTGAAAGATCCAGTGTTGGTTAAATATAATTATGACAATGGGGCATATATAAATCCTATATAAGTTTACAATTGATGCCCTGTCTGATACCAAGAGTATTCTATTACTCACAATAATGTAAAAGTATTATAGAAAGTCTTATTCACAATGTTATCTAAAATTATATAGAAAACCTCCATTTTATAGTAATGTTAGAGGTCCAGTGTTGGTTAAATATAATTGTGACAATTGCGCATGTATAAATCCTTATTTAAGTTTACAATTCACTCTAACTACTTAGAAAAACAAATTTTTGAAAAACCAACTCTAACGAAAACTTGAAACATTCTCAAGAACTTATGCTTCAGTGGGTTGGTATTAGAGTCACATTAGGGTCCTCTGATCTGATCTTTCTTTTGTGGGATATAATCACACACTCATTTCTTAGGAATCTAAACTCAATCTTAATTGGATGCTTCTTAAGATTTCTTGGTAAATATAACATCTTGGTTTCTTTTAATTTTTATGCTACTCATCATATATAAGTAATATTTCTTGCAATATGCATGCTTCCTTCTTCCAGCATGCTTTTCAAGCCTCCCTTCTCAAGCATGAACAAATTCAATGGTGTTAGAGAACAACACAATTTGCATTGAATCCTTTTGTTAGACCTTGCATCAATGTTGTTCTCAAGTATTCCTAATGAAGGATGAACAAATTCAATGGAGTTAGACAACCTTACGATTTGCATTGAATCCTTTTGTTACAGCTGAATCAATGTTGCTCCCTATGTTGTGTCGTTCATTATTAACCTGACAAGTTTTGAGATGTTTTGATGGGTGGATTTAAGTTTTCACTTGATAATAGTTTTACTTGATCTTCTTTCATGGCCCACTTTGACATAAGTTTGATGGATTCTACATGGATAACATAAGACAAACTTATATGTTTTTGACATTTTAGTAAATACAAGCCATCCAACTTCTTGTTATTATCCTCTTTATATTTGTGATCACTACTATGCTTACTTTAAATCTTAAGGTAAGCTTTAAAATCTTTGCCATGGGAAATTATTGATACAAGTGATAAAAGTGAATGGGTAACTTCTTATCCTTGTATATAGAAAATAAATATGTAGAGTTTTCAAAAGAATATCAAACTATTAATGAATATTTAATAAAATTAAGAAATTAAGTTAATAAATTAAAAAAAAAAAAACCAAAGGTTTTATGATGAAATTTATATAGAAGATTTTGATTATTAGGTGAAATCTTAGAAAAGCTTGATTACAAAAGTAGGAATGTGATCCACTTAATGCACTTCGATATATTTTCTAGAAAAATTGAATTTTCCCTATATGGCATTGTTACTAAGTAGGAAAGTTATAATATATCCATTGGATTAAAAAATAATGGATGATTTTTTATATATTAGATGATTTTATGAATTATGGTGTCATGATGATCTTGTTGTAAATCTATGGCCATACCGGAATATTATTGGAAACCATGCAAAATCAAAGTAAGGTTTATAAATAGTTCTAAATGGTTAAAGTTTAGAAATAGTTCTAAATTGTCGATCATTATATTGATCAAGGTTATTCCTATTTATATCAAAATAATATATATTTCTATACAATTTTGTAAGTATTATTTTATTTGAGATGTTTTAATTAATCAAAAACTTTTAAGAACCAGTACATGCCAATTTTTTTTAAAAAACGTTTTGTTAAATTGCAAATTATAGGAAAATGTTAGCTCGTTAAGAAGTAAGACTACAGAGACTTCATACTGAAGAAAATAAAAATCTTGATTTAACTATAGATAAATTTTTGAAAACTAAAAGAATTTGTAAAAATCTAAAATCGAAATGTCAAATTCATCTTCTTAATATTATAAGATGATCAAAGCATAGCTCCATATAACATGTTTCTTTCTTTCTAAAGAAAAAATATTCTAGCCAATAGAAAAATTGTAATATCTCTTTGTTGATGGTGTTGGACCCGCCAAAATTCAGGGGATCACCCCAATATGAAGTTTCAAGTAGTCCTCACACCATTTGGTGGAGGATTCCCATTCGATGTGATGGATCAGCTGCCATTATCTTAAAGGTTTTCCTTATCATATTCTTGTCAACACATGAGAGTGGTCTGCTTTTTCATCGAACAACGAGGTCTGTGTGCCTCGTGAGTGCTAGTGCTACTTGTGTCAAGGTACTTCCACCGCAAAGGGAGAGCATTGAAGCGAGTCTCTGGTCGAAAGGGAAGAGTCCCAACTCTCTGAGAGAGACACAACGCAACAAGACATGTGCACCCTTCGATGGAGTAGTCGACATGGATGCGGCACTCACAAACACACAATGAAGGGATAACATGTAAAACACTCAACGGAGTAGTTCGCGCGAGTTTGACAATCATTATAACAAGTTTATGGGAAAGGTTATGTCTAGTGTCTAGTGAGGCAACCCACACGGGAAAGCCATCGTTAACAACTTATACAACACATTTTCATAAACATATGTATTACAACAACCAAAATAGTTCAATTGTTTTAACACAAAGTAAAGAAACATGCATTACAAGTGTTCAAAGATTAGTCTTACAAACAATTACAATACATGTGTGAAAACATGTTGGCCTGTTATGAGGATTTTGAATTAAGTGAACGTTCTAAGACACATCAGTAAACAATATATCACTAACCCCGTAAGCGGGGAGTTGGAGCCACTGCTCGCTCCTCAAAGAAAAGACTACAAACTCTCAAGCCTATGTGGGGGGAGCCAAGGTGAAAAGTCCTTTGCATGTACAAATGAGGGGTATTTATAGCCAAGTGTAAGACTGGCCCTTGTGACTATTCAACTTCCCTCATGATTGTTTGAATTATTTGACTTTTCAACTTTACGTGACTCTTCATATTACATGTGGGTCTCTTGAAGTTCCACGTTACATTATATTGATTTACAACAGTATGTCTCACAGTCGTGATGTGATTGAGATGACTCATGACTCGAATCGACACGACG
The DNA here is from genome assembly GCA_031772625.1 of Pinus tabuliformis. NCBI lineage: Eukaryota > Viridiplantae > Streptophyta > Pinopsida > Pinales > Pinaceae > Pinus > Pinus tabuliformis. The sequence goes on along the minus strand of CM062812.1, from coordinate 743,508,444 downwards.
ATGATGGTATGTTCATGTCGTTGGTGGTGTCCATGTCGAGCTGCAACACTACTGAGTGATGGATGTGGTCTTGGTGAATCATAGCTTCACCTCTCCATGGCAAGGTGTGCATAGTCTTCGATGGTATTGGTGTTTGCTTGATGTTACATGTGCACGTCTCTCTTTCACTTGTACTTTGGCATGCTCCATTGTGTTCATCCATTCTTGAACAAATCTCCTCGTATGCATTCTTTATTCGTCCATTCATAACAAATCTCCTTGCATGTGCTCTCCTTGTTCATCCCGTTCGTCATCGTGTCATGTCCCATCCTTGTGCCTATATTTGCAATCACTTATGATGAGATGACATCAAATACAAAAACATCCTAGTATACCATGATGTATTATCTTTCGCCTTTGGATGCAGATGACCGTGAGCAAGGACAAAGCTCTTGAAACTGCGCAAGGTAGATTTCAAGCGAGGATGTGGGCTTTGGGCACTACTAGTGAAAATTGCACAGAAGTCACTGGGAAACTAAGATGGACAATCCGGATCAGCAGTGACTATTCACGAGGTTTGGCTTGGTTGGAGGGAAGATCTCCGTAATTTCTTAAGGGAAGCAGTGCAGGGAGCAGAGTCGGTTGGCACCCAAAACTAAGCAATTCCTCCAGAGAGCTGGTAGTGGGTTGTTGGAGTCTTGCTTGGAAAAAATGCACAATTTTTTTAGGAAGGTTGAAATGGGCTGCGGGAGTGCTATTGGAAAAAACTATGTAATTGATGGTAGGGTGGCCTGCAGGACATCCTTGTGTAATTTTTGAGCTGAGTGGGATGTTGGGAAGTTGGGGGAATCCTCATGAAATCTTCATAGTTTTCTGGGTGAGGAGCAGGCTAGCTAACTACGTGACTGGTTGGAAAAACTATGCAAGCTTTTGAGGGAGACAGTGACGGAAACTTGGTATCTATCTGGCATGTCTACGCAGTTTCTTCATTTAGCAGAGTGGGTAGCTTTTGTGCAATTTTTTGGAAGATTGTGGCCCAGGGTCACTATCATGTCAAAGTCTTTGCTTGACCAGCTGAAGGTTTTTTGATGTGCTTGCAGGCAACACAGATTGAAATGGCTTACTAGGAAACTTCTACACTGATCTGGGTGATAGTCATTGGAGTCAATTTCAGGGTTGCATAGTGTAGACTGCCTGGGAGACAGCCTCAAGCTCTATGTAATTCTGGGTAGTAGTACATAATCACTAAGAGCTTAAAATGTGCAATGCACCTTAGTGAATGTCTAGTTTTTGGAGTATGGTCCAATCGACAAAGTTTAAACAAAATGACCAAGTGTGTGAACGCATGACTTCATACATGCATGACCTTGCAAAAACACTCTCAACATGACTTGAGGCCAAGACACTTCGAACCATCAAGACAAAATACACTTAGTGTGACTGACTGATGGTGTGGGAGACAATCACGACACTTGTGATAGATCATTGAATGACCAAGTTGATGCTTTCACGACAATGAATAAAACTTCATGTTTGAGTGCGAAAGATGTTTACATAATGGACACAACTTGTACACACAAAGGCAAACCTTGTGTATGGCCAGAACATGACTACAAGCATGTCATTGTGATCAACATGAAAAAATATGTTTGATGAATAGTCAAGAGAGGAGGGTGCAAAGACTCAACATGGGCTCATGGGATGAGCCCAATTGCTTGCAAAAATCAAGGAAAAACACAAGGAAGGCTCTGAAATTGAATGTAGGCCAAAATTTTGGAGGGTGTTGCAGCGGCTACAACATTTGACGACACAGTGGTTTAACTCCAAATTCTTTGTTTTGGTCCATTGACAACATACCGTCTTGGTCTTTCACGGAGTATTGAATCACTCTACGAGTTACTTCAACTTCCCCACTTATCCCATGGATAGACATGGTTCACCTTTCTCCAACTCAGTCAAACACAACAACGAGTTTCAGCTTGATCACAGTGTTTCGAAATCGAGAAGGGTAGTTTCGCTCATGAGTTAAAAAAATTCAAAATATAGGTTTTCATCTCTGGTGTTGCTCTGTTGCCAGCAGGCATGGATAGTACCCCGATGGAGTCATGCATGAACACATGCATTTCTCTGCTGCCAATGAGGTTGGTTAGTACCCTAGTGGAGTTGCATGCTTCATATCTCTACGCATGAAGCCTTTCTGTTCTTTCACCCTTTCATTTTTTTAATAGAAATGTGCATATGCACTTGTTTATTTTTGGGGCAGAATAGGGGTCTAGACTTATTGAGAGAAGAAGAGGTTGTTCCTTCAAAGAAGCATGTAAGACCTCTTACATAGGTTCCCTCATTTAGATTTCCCCTTCTTTGTTTCTACTAGTTCGATGTGCTTGAACACACAAAGAAGAAAGTTGAGTACATGTATGGGGTTTTCTAGTGTGGACACAGGTTCATGGTTGGACCCAAGCTTCCCTTGCCAATGGGTCATATTTTTTGTCAAGACTTTATTGGCCAAAGGTTACAACCAAGCATAGAGAATATGGATGTAGGACAAGCCAATTTTATAGTGTCACAAGACTCTTTAGATATCAGCCACATACTCATTCAAAATCCAAAACTCAGTAAAGGGGAACACTTATTTACAAAAACCAAAAATAACAGGATACTAAATAAACAAAAAAACGAAACAGAAATAGTAAGCAAAGAAAAAATGGAAAACAATATACAGTAAATAGACTATGTACATAGCAGGGGGCACAACCACAACTTACTAAAAATAATGCTTGAGACCTTCGTCGTTAACAGGAAGGTTGCCAATCCTCCAATCAAGTGATTGCAGACTGTATGTGTGTGGGCCAAGCTGCTCATGTACAGTGTATGGACCAATCCACAAGGACTGGAACTTCGTATTCTTGCTTTTGTCTTGATGGGGTTTATCCCATTTCAAGACTAAGTAACCAACATCGAAGTTAATGTTCCCTTCAGACTTCTTGTCAAACCATCTCTTGATACGATTGCAGTGGAGTGTAAAATTTTCTTTTGCTTTCATCATTTCTTCCTTTAGTTTGGGAAGTGTATCCATCCTACACTGAACTAGCAGACATGGCTTGCCTTGGGATTCATGAGACAACTAAAGTGTAGGAAAGTAGATTTTGGGTGGTAGGATGGTTTCTTTCCCATAGAACAGGAAGTATGGTGAGGTATTCAGAGTGGGTTTGGGTGTTACACGGTCAATCCATAAGGCATTCGTCAAGGCAGAGTGCCAGTTACACTGCTCAAAATAAATGATCTTTTTTATTATGTGGATAATGTTTTTGTTCATCGATTCTGCGAGACCATTTCCCTATGGGTAGTAGTTAGATGAGTGTTTCAACACAATACCATATTGCATTGAAAAATTACAAAGATTCAAAGAAGAAAAGTAAGTTGTGTTGTCAAATAAAATTGATACCGAGATGCCAAAGCATGAGAGGATGTTTAGTTGGACAAAGTTGATGGCTTCCTAGTCAATCACTTTCTTGAGCAAAACTGCTTTTATCCATCACGTGAATTAGTCAATTGTTTTCAAAATGTAGTGGTGTTGTTTCAATGAATGTGGGAAAATTTCCTCGATGATGTCCAAGCCCCATTTTTGGAATGGTTCAGTCACTGCAACAGGGTGCAGTGGGGCTACTTACCTTCAAGTTCTCTCAGCACATCACTAACAGACTGGGAACTTGCAGGCATAATCATGTGCATTGTTTAATAATATGGGGTAGTAGAAATCGACTCGCATAATTTTGTGTACAATGGTCTTTCTCGCAAAGTGACCCCTTCTCGGTCCATCAAGAAAATCTTGCAAAATCTTCTCTGATTCATGTGCCTCGAGGCACTTGATCAATATTTCGCTACTGTGCTTTCTGTAGAGCACTATGTGCACCAACTTATAGGATAAAGATTTAAGGTGCAGTGCCTTGTTCTATCTCATGGAGGAATGTGAGGGTATGGTTCCATGCTCAAGGTACTAGCACACATCTTCATACCAAGATTTTCTACATGTAGTGGGTGGTGCTTGTACTACATCATACTTTTTGATTTACTGCTCCCAACCAGTGAGCTCTTCTTCTTCCTGATATGTGTGTACTGCCTCAGCTGCGAGTCTGAAGAGACCATGACCCTTGATAGTGCGAATTGGATTGATGTCAAGATCATACTATTGCAAGCCTATCATCCAGTTCTCATGTCATTCAGTGAACTCTTATTATATGAGTAGTGAGAATACTACTAGGTGAGGAACATACACTATGTAATGGTTCTTCAGCAAGTAGTGTCTGAAGTGTTTCACCGCCTTGTATACTACATATGCTTGTTTGTTAATGATCGGGTAGTTGAGTTCGGGTCCTTGCATGCTTTCTCTTATGAAGGAGATGGGACATTCGTCATCCAGCTCATCCTTCTGAGTGAGTACTATAGCAAGCGAGTTGTCAGAGGCGAAGGTGGATAACAAGAATTCTGTGCTCAAATCTGGCTTGTAGAGTGTCGACACTTCTGCAATATCTTGTTTGATACAAGTGAATGCATACCTTTCCCTCTTACCCCAGCTATAGACTTCATCCTTCTTGATCATGCATTGCATTGGTTTTACTCTTTGTGCATACTCTGAGATGAACTTTCGGAGAATTTTATCTTTCCCAAGAAGGACTGCATTGTTTTCTTGTTGGGTGGGTGAGGGATCTGTGTAATAGTTCAGATCTTGTCTGGATCAACCTTGATCCCACTTCTGGCAATGTTGTGCCCAAGGAGGTTCCCCTCAGACACTACAAATATTCTCTTTTTGGGATTCAAGGAAATCTTCTATTTCTGGCATCGCTCAAACATTTTCTTCATATGGCATACGTGGTCTTCCCATTTTCTCGAAAATGCAATCACATCATCGATATACACCACTACACTCTGTCTGATGAGCCGGCGAAAGGCAATATCTATGGCGCACTGAAAGGTTGCATCTGCATTCACAGCCCAAACAGAATTCCTCTGTATGGGAACGTACCCCACTTGGTAAGGAAGGTAGTTTTGAGTTGATCAACTTCTGCTACCAGGACCTGATTATACAATGAAAACTCGCCACGTAAGGAAAAAATCTGTGCCCCAGATACTGTCTACAATATGTGCTCCATAGACATCACAGGGTAATTGTCTTTGTTTGAGGCACAGTTCAAGTTCCAGAAATTAACACACAAGCGGATTTCCCCAAACTTCTTACGTATATGAACAAGGTTTGAAACCGATGTGGAATGATGAAATTTGTATATGATCCATGCATCCAACAACTTGGTGAGCTCTTTGTGTATGATGGGTTCAAGTGATGGATGTACTTTCCTTAGCTTCTGCTGATATGGCTTGACCCCTTCTTTGATCAAAATGATATGTTGGATTATTCACGTGTCGTAATTTTCAGATCATCATATGTCCACGCGAACGCATCCTCTTACTGTTTGAACAAGTGGACAAAGGTTTTTCACTCTTGCAGCATGCAACACATATCGAGATTGATGAACTTCAAATCTTGTTTTATTCCCAAGCTAATCAGTTCGTGCATCATGATACAGTTGTGGGTTTTCTTGTTCCTTGGCCCCTGAAAATGGTGTTGCATGTCATAGAGTTTTTCCAAAGATACCACACCCTTGGTGATGAGGTTTCCTTTCTTGTCATCAGCCCCAGCTTGTAGAGACTGCTTATGCTCGTCTTCGCCAGTCACTTCATCTTTGAAGATATCAGCATTGGCCATAAAATGAAATATATGTTGATCATTGTCAAACATGTGTAAAATAGTTATGTTATCTGGGATAGAAGGCCTATACAAAATTTCAACATTAAATTAATCCTTAAGATGTGACATTCTAGAATCCTCACTTTCTAAAGCATTGGCAGCTGCATTATGCATTCTTGGTACAATAGTGATATTAAATGCTTGGAAGTTAGAGATCAGTCACCATACCTCTTGCTGGTAACTTTTGAGATGAGGTGATAAAGAATGTATGGTGTTACGTACCTGCCGTACTACTATTTTTGAATCACAAACCACTTTGAGTGTGACCATGTTGAGGCTAATGGCTCTTTACAAGCCCAACACGAGTGCTTCGTATTCAAAAATGTTGTTTGTGCACTCGAAGTCCAAGCAGATTGAAATAAAATGTTTCCTGCTTTTTAGGTCAATCAAGACACACCTGCCTCTAGAGCCATCTTGTGTCTCTGATCCGTCGATGTACATGGTCAACAACTCATCTATACACATACCATTCAACACACTTGTACTACTACTGCTACTAGTAATGTTAAAATGCATTACATAGGTTTCATTTCCATCATTTGGGAAAGGAAGGAGACCCAACTGCATCTCTGGTAGGGTTAGAGATGGCTGTGCGAGATAACACCCCAACATTGTTTCCAAGAGGAATTTGTTGAACATGAGCTCTGTGAAGGAAACTGGTTCATTCTCACCATTGATGGGAGTGACGTTGTGCCTCATGTATCTCTCAGATAACACCCAGATTTGATTTATTTTTCCCTTCTACAGAAGCCACAAATGTGACCAGTCTGTACCAAAGTAACTGTTCATCTTGCTAGATCAGTTTCTGCTGAGTAGTAAGGCATAAACTTCCAGTATGTACCCAAAAATAATGTTTATGTAATGGTGAACTCGGTCGTCATGAGATTGATGGATGATCACATCCCAAAGTTCACTAATGACTGGTAAGTATGTTTGATCGAGTAGGATGATCTGCACAGATGTCTTGCTCCATTGCACATTGATCATTTTAGAAATGGAGAGCAGTATGATGTTGCCTACTGTGGCAGAATCAACTAGACAGTTGTGAAATTATAGTTAAAGATTTCAAAAAAAGCAGTAATGGAGAGAAAAAAGAGTTTTATTCTTCCAACTGGAGCGTGTTTAGCACAATTGAGAGTGATCCAGGAGGTGTGCTTTCTCCCTTGCTAGTCGAGGTTGTGTTGTTTGTAGACGTTTTCTCGAGTGCGTGCAACAGAATATCTCACTGACTCTAAATGTTAGTCAACACGAACAAACTAATGTTTGTATGAGTTTTCTTCATGTCTTCCATGATTTTGTAACCCAGAGTGGGTAGACTCACCAAGATGTCTTGGGTGATACTGGTGTTCGTCTTGTCTGACAAAGTGTTATCCAGTTTTCTTCTCATGGATGTACTCTTGTCTGTCGTTGTCTTACGAAGCTTTCTTTGTGTTTTATGATTTTGGACAGCTAGTGGATAAACCTTCCTTAGTTGCTTGATCCTTTGCTACATCTCCTCAATTGTAGGGGATACGCTTGAATTTTGAGATTGTAACGACCATTTTTTTTGGGGATGCTTCTCGGTGTTTGTCTTCTACGTTTCTTGCAAGAACTGATATATGTTAATCACCTAGCGCTTGAGGTGTCATTAGGTGCAACATCTTCGTCATCATCCGTGCCTCCCAGCTGCCCCAACACACTGCTCATCATGTTTGGAATGTGGTTGCATACTGAGCCTTTAACGCATTTTGAGTACGAACAGTACCCTTCTAGGTGCTTATCTTCATGAAATGAGAAAAATTCATTGTTCACGCATTGTTCAACCTACAACACTGAGATGGATCTCTACGCAATTCTAGTTGGGAAGTGATTATTTCCTGATGACATGATTCCTTGTATTTTTCTATGCGGTTGGCTGCTCACATATGTGTCAATTGTTCGTTGTTTGAGCTCAGACACTTATGTTGTCAAGTTCTTCACAATACAAGTAAGGGTTTCAATATCACTTGTTTCCTTGTCTTTACCCTTGCTTATCGTAGACTAGGCCTTCCTGTTCGCATCTCTGGAGTCCTTCGCTGGTTCATCATCATTAGTGACTCCAATCGTGCACAAGTCCTTCTCTATAGTGATTTCCTCTTCGCAGCTTTCTAATAATCTTGGTTTTGCAACTCGCTTGACGAACTACCTAATGATGGTTGGCAGTGCAGATGTGTAATAGTCGACAGTGATGGAATCATGAGGCTTTGTGTCTACTGAAAACTTATTCAATATGAGTAGAAACCTCTAATTGAAATATTTTACCTCTTATTTCACCTCCATCTTTAGGCTTCCCAACTCTTTGAGCAATATGGTTGAGGTCTTGTAATCAGAAAATTTTTCGAGAAACACATGTTTGAACATACCCCAGTTATGGATGGAGTTGATAGGAGGCTTGTGATACCATACCGTTGTGCAACCATCTGAGGTACATGGGAATAATTTTCATGCAATGTCATCGTACTGTACCTCGAGTGTCTGCAGTTGTAGGTAGAAGTTGTCCAAGTGATCTTTCGCCTTCACTGTGTTGTTAGGGTCAAACTTTCTGAGCTTTCAATCCGACCACTTTGGCATCCCATGCAAAGCACTCAAGAGAGCCAATGGTCCCTAAGCCATCCATTCCACGTTTTGGTCAGCCATGTCTTCTTCCCCATCATTCTCCTCCTCTTCATTAGAATCTGAAACTTTCGGCTATGAGTTTGTTGGATCATCTCCACCCCTGCCTCCTCCACTGCCTTCCCCTCTGCATCTTGTACCAGAATCTGAGCCCAAAATCATGTGGGTGTCTCATTCTCCCTATTGGAAGACTGGAGGTTCCTCTCCATTCTCAACAACTTCTGCTAGACCTTCAATTCTGGCAAGAACTTCTTTTTCCGCTGATGATACAACAACTCTTGTGGGAGTGGTTTTTGGATTTCTTAATGTGGATGGAAGATGGTGTATTCATGGGATCAATCCAACTATCATGAACTGAAGGGTGATGGGACAGACGAAGTAGAGGTGCTAATATGAAATTTCATGTTCACGTTTGGGAGGTGAAGAGTAACCAACTTCAGAGTCATGCGTAGGTGAGAGGGAGTGCGAGTTACTGCCTTGACCATATGATTCATGAGTGGGGGTGAGAGGACATTTAGCCATAAACAACTAGTGGTTTTCCTTCTAGCACCAAAAATGTTGATGGTGTTGGACCCACCCACATTCAAGGGATCACCCTGGTATGAAGTCCAAACTAGACCTCACACCATTTGGTGTAGGATTCCCATCTGGTATGATGGCTCGGTTGCCATTATCTTAAAGGTTTTCCTTATCACTTTCTTGTCAACAAATGAGAGTGGTCTGCTTTGTCTTCAAACAACGAGGTCAGTGTGCCTGGTGAGTGATAGTGTTACTTGTGTCGAGGTTCTTTCACTGGAAAGGGATAGGGTTGAAGTGAGTCTTTGGTTGAAAGTTAACAGTCCCAACTCTCTTAGAGACACAACAGGACATACACAGCTTCTGGTGGAGTAGTCCACATAGATGCGACAGACACAAACACACAATGAAGGGCTAACACGTAAAACACTCGACAGAGTAGTCCGTGCGAGTCTGACATTCATTATAACAAGTTTATGGGAAAGGTTATTTCTAGTGTCTAGAGAGGCAGCCCACATAGGCAAGGAGTTGTTAACAACTTATACAACACATTTTCATAAACTTATGTATTAGAACAACCGAAATAGTTCAAATCTTTTAACACAGGCTAAAGCAGCATGCACTATAGGTGTTCAAAGTTTAGTCTTACAAACAATTACAATACATGTGTGAAAACATGTTGGCATGTTATTAGGATTCTGAATTAAGTGAAAGTTCCAAGACACATCGGTACACCATATATCAATAACCCTATAAGCGGGGCATTGGAGCCATTGCTTGCTCCTCAAAGAAAGTTGTACAGACTCTCAAGGATATGTGGGAGGAGCCAAGGTGAAAAGTCCTTTGCATGTACAAATGAGGGCTATTTATAGCCAAGGGTAAGACTGACCCTTGTGACTCTTTGACTTCCCTTATAACTGTTTGACTTATTTGACTCTTCAACTTTACATGACTCTTCATATTACATGTGGTTCACTTGGACTTCCATGTAACATTACATTGATCTACAATAGTATGGCCCACAGTAGTGATGTGGTCAAGATGACTCATGTTACAACTCAACATGACAGTGTTGGTATTTTCATGCTACTGGTGGTGTCCATGTTGAGCTGCTGTGTTGCTGAGTGATGGATGTGCTCTTGGTGTACCATAGCTTCACCTCCACATGGCAAGGTGTGTAGATTCTTCGATGGTCTTGGTGATCACTTGATGTTGCATGTGCACGTCACTCCTTCACTTGTACTTTGGCATGCTCCATGTGTTCATTTGTTCACGAACAATATCCTCTCATGCATTCTTCATTCATCTATTCATGAAAAAATATCCTTAAATATGCTCTCCTTGTTCATCCCATTCATCGTCAAATCATGTCTCATCCATGTACGTGTATCTACATTCACTCATGACGAGACGACATCATATCTAAAAATCTCCTAGTCTGTCATGATGCATTATCTTTTGCCTTCGGAGGCAAGTGACCGGGAGAGGGGAAAAGGCTCTTAAAACTTCACAAGGAAAATTTCAAGCTGGGATGTGGGCTCCAGGCACTATCAGTGAAAATTGCGCAGAAGTCACTAGGAGGCTGAGATGGACAATCCGGATCAGTAGTGACTGTCCATGGGATCTAGCTTGGTAGGAGGGTAAAGCTACATAATTTCTTGAGCGAAATAGTTTAGGAAACAAAGGGGGTTGGCAGCAAAACCTGCACAATTCCTTTGAGGAGCTCGTAGCGGGCTGTAAGAGGATTTCTTGGAAAAAATGCCCAATTTTTTTAGGGAGCTAGCAACAGGTTGTGGGAGTGCTACTACAAAAAACTACGTAATTAGTAGGAGGCTAGCTTGCTGGAAATCCTTACATAGTTTCTGAGCTAAGAGAGATGTTGGGCAACTGGAGGACTACTCATGACATCGGTGCAGTTTTCTGGGTGAGCAGGAGATTGGTTGACTAGGTGATTGGCTAGAAAAACTATGCAATTTTTTGATGGAGATAGTGATGAACACTATGTGTATTTTTGGCATGTTTGTTCAATTTATTCAGTCAGGGGAGCGAGCATTCTTGGTAGCTTTTGCGCAATTTTTTGGAGGAGTGAGGCCCGGGGTCACTGCTCGGTCAAACTCTTTGGTTGACCAACTAGAGCCTTGGTTGATGTGCTTGCGGGAAACACACTTTGAAATGGCTTGCTGGGAAACTTATGTGCTATTCTGGGTGATAGTCGATCGAGTCAATTCCGAGGTTGCACAATGTATACTGCTTGGGAGACAACCTCAAGCTCTGTGCAATTCTGGGCAGTAGTACATAACGACTGAGAGTTGGAATTGCACAACACATCTTAGCTGATGTCTACATGTTGGAGGTTGGTCCAGTTGATAAAGTTGAAACAAAATGACCAAGTGTGTGAATTATTGACTTCGTACATGCATGAACTCATGAACACACACTCAATGTGACTTGAAGACAAGACACCTCGAACCATCAAGACTATGTACACTCAGTGTGACTTACCGACGGTGTGAGCGACAAGCACAACACTTGTGATAGCTCATTGAATGGCGACATGGAAGCTTGTGCGATAGTGCATACAACTTCGTGTGTGAGTGCAGTGGATGTTTACGTAGTGGACACGACTTGTACATACAAAGTCAAACTTTGTGTATGGCCAAAACATGACTGCAAGCATGACATTGTGATCAAAATGCAAAAATATGTTTGATGAATGGTCAAGCGAGGAGGGTACAAAGACTCAACATGGGCTCACTGGATGAGCCCAAGTGCTTGAAAACATCAAATAAAAACCCAAGGAAGGCTCTGAAATTAAATGCAAGCCAAAATTTTAGTGGGTGTTGCAGCCGCTACAACACTCTTTTAATTTGATCTAAAATCTAGATGTTGGTAGATTAGGATAATGCTAAAGAAAGTTTAAAAAAAGGTTTTAGCATTCCACGTGGACATTATAAATGGAAGGAAATGAGTTTTTATTTAGATAATTCTCTGTCGTACTTCTACAAAAGGATCACCATATAGAATTTTCATTTCCTTTGGCTTTTCTTAATTGTAAGATAATCAATTTGATGTAGAACTAATTTTAAATTATAGAATTAAAACTTGAATATTTCCAATTGGGTAGTTGATAGTTATACAAAGTTAATTTAGGACTATCTAATCTATGTCATATGAAAAATTTTAAAAATCATAAAATTTATAATTGGAACCTCACAATCCTAATTGGACACTTCCTAAGATTGTGACCTCTGAAATATATGATCTTAGCTTCTTTAATTTTTTTTTTGTGACTCAGAAAATTACTTATGATTCTTGTAATGTTCCTATTGCACTCTTCCAAAATGTTTATCAATCCTAAACGGATCCAATGGGAATTACACAATAACTATTTATGTGTACATTTGAGTACAGTAAAATTTAGCATCCAAAATTTAGGAGTATTCTCGCCAATATAAAATTGTAATATTTCTTCTTGTTTTATCTAAACTCTAGATGTTGGTAGATTGGGATAATGCAAAAGATAGTTTCAAAAAAGATTTTATCATTCCACATGGATATTATAAATGGAATGGGATGAGTTTTGATTTAAAGAATGCTCTGTCATACTTCTACAAAAGAATCACCATAGAGAAGCTCCTTTGGCTTTGGCTTTTCCTAATTCTAAGATAATCAATTTGAAGTAGAACTAATTTTAAAATATGGAATCAAAACCTGAGTATTTCCAATAGGGTAGTCAATAATGATATAGAGTTAAGTTTAAAGTTAGGAATATCTAATATGTATGGTATAATTTTCTTAAAAATCATAACGTTTATGGTTAGAATCTCACAATCCTAATTGGACACTTTCTAAGATTTTGACCTCAGAATTATATGATCTTCTCTTCTTTAATTTTTTTGTGACTCAAAAAATTACTTATGATTCTTGTAATGTTCCTAGTGCACTCTTCCAACATGTTTATAAAGCCTAAATGAATTAAATGGGAATTACACAATAACTATCTATATGTGCATCTGAGTATGGTAAAATTCAGGATCAATCCTCTTGTCAAACATGGAATCCATGCCACTAGTCTTTGTTTTGTGGTTATCCTTGGCATAATAGGTTTCAAGATGTTGTGATAGGTGGATTTGAAGGTCCACTCCATAGTTTCCTTATTTGGTCTTCTATCATTCCCCTCTTTTCCTCAGCACTAACTTATCCCTAAATCCATAAATTACTACAAGATTATGTCCAAGGTAAAAATAGGCCCTAGGGATAAAAATTATAAATCCAGGGTATATAAAACTTAAGGTAAATTTTATAAACCCTAATATAAACATGGTTGATCATTGTTGACCATGCTTGATTTTCATATTGAGACAATCCTTGTCACAATGCGGAATTGGACCATGGTTAACCATGCTTGATTTTCATATTGAGACAATCCTTGTCACAATGTCGAATTGGACCATGGTTGACCATGGTTGACCATGAATGATTTTCATATTAAGACAATATTTTTCAAAATGTAACATTGGACCATCATTGACCATGGTTGATTTTTTATTCTCATATTGAGATAATCATTGTCACAATGCAACATTCGACCATGGTTGGCTATGATTGACCATTCTCGACCATGATTGTTATTATAAAGCTAATGGAATAATAAACCCAAGGGACTGATATTATAAACCCAAGGGATTAAAACAAAAACCCAAAGAGATTATGAACCCAAGGGAATAACATTAAACCCAAGGGAATAATATTAAACCCAAGGGAATAACATTAAACCCAAGAGACTAGTATTATAAACCTAAGGTATATAAACCCTAAGATAAATACTATAAACACTAAAAGAACCATGGTTAACCATAGTTTATTTTCATATTTTGATAATCCTTGTCATAATGTGGCAGCAGACCATGGTTGACCACGATGGTTGATTTTCATATCAACATAATTGTTGTGACAATATGATGTTCGACCATGGTTGATGATGATTGACTATGCATGACCATGTTTGATTTTATAAAACATGGTTGACCATCGTTGACCAAGGTTGGCATGATTGATCATGGTTGACCATGGTTGACAATCAGTATCATATTGAGAAAATATTTGTCACAATGCAATGTTGGAACATGGTTGAGACAGTGGTTGATTTTCATATTGAGACAATATTTGTCACAATGTGAAGTTGGACCATGGTTGAAAATGATTAACCATAGTTGACCATGATGGAATTTATAAAACATGGTTGACCATCGTTGAATAATATTAAACCCAAGATACTAATATTATAAACCAAATGTATATAAACCCTAAGGTACATATTTTAAACACTAAAATAAGCATGGTTGCCCATGTTTGATTTTCATATTGAGACAATCCTTGTCTCAATGTGACATTGGACCATGGTTGAGAATGCTTGACCATGATTGATTTTAAAATTAACATAATCTTTGTCATAATGCAACATTAGACCATGGTTGATTCTCATATTGAGAGAATATTCATCATAATGCAACGTTGGACCATGGTTGACCATGATTGATATTATAACCCCAACGGAATAATAAACCCTATGGATTAATACTAAAAATCAAAGGGATTATAAAAGTAAGGGAATAATATTAAACCCTAGGAATTTTAAGCCTTAGATTAATAAACCCAAGGAATTGATATTATCAACTCAAGGGAATAATAAACCAAAGGGATACAAATTATAAAACAAAGGTATATAAACCCTAACATAAATATTATAAACCCTAAAATAAACATGGTTAACCATGGTTGAGCATGCTTGATCGCCATATTGAGAAAATCCTTGTAATAATGTGATGTTGGACCATGCTTGTCCATGCTTGACCGTGATTGATTTTCGTACTGAGACAATGTTTGTCACAATGTGACATTGGACTATGGCTAACCATGATTGATTTTAATATTGAGACAAACATTGTATCATGTGACAGTTGGTTGAACATGATTGATATTATAAACCCAAGGGAATAATAAACCTTACGGATTAATACTAAAAACCCAAGGGAATAATATTTAACCATAGGAATATGAACCCTTACATTAATAAACCCAAGGGATTGATATCATAAACCCAAGGGATAAAAATTATAAACCCAAGGTATATAAACCCTAACATAAATATTATAAACCCTAAAATAAACACGGTTGACTATGGTTCACCAAACTTGATTTCCATATGGAGACAATCCTTGTCATAATGCAACGTTGGAACATGGTTGACCATGATTGATTTTCATATTGAGAAAATCTTTGACACAATGAGATGTTGGACCATGATTGAACAAGGTTGATTTTCATATTGAGATAATCATTGTCAAAATGCAGCATTCGACCATGGTTGACCATGGTTTGATATGATTGACCATGATTGACCATTATTCATATTATAAAACCAAGGGATTGATATTATAAAATGAAGGGATTAATACTAAAAATTGAAGGGATTATGAAGCCAAGGGAGTAATATTAAACCCAAGGGACTAATACTACAAAACCAAGCTATATGAACCATGAGATAAATATTATAACACCAAAATAAACATGGTTGATGATGTTTGATTTTTATATTGAGACAATCGTTGCCACGATGCGATATTGGACCATGGTTGATTTTCATATTGACACAATATTTGTGACAATGCGATGTCCGACCATGGTTAACCATGATTAACCCTGGATGAGCATGTTTGATTTTATAAAACATGATTGACCATGGTTGACCAATATTGTCCATGATTGACAGCAGTTGATCATGCTTCACCATGATAATCATATTGAGACAATCTTTGTCATAATGCGATGTTGAACCATGGTTGACCATGATTGATTCACGGGGGCTTCACTGGGGGAGAATTACCATACCATGTGGTTTCATATTGGGGGATATATATTGAGAAAAAAATGACATAATATATTGGGGGATATATATGGGGTAAAGAGTTTTTATATTGGTAGGTATAAAAAATTGAGGTCAAAGTTAATGAAAAAATATAAAGGGGTATAAAAAATGTTAATGAAAAAATCAATACCTACAATATCTAGTGGAAGTAGGGGTATTTTAAATTGGGAAGTTATATTGGGTTCATATTGGTAGGGGGTTAAATTATGTGATTTTTAGGTGTATTTTCCAATATGCATTCAAGTTAAGGGAATTGTTTAATATGACACGAACACACGTGATAGGTTAGAGGTTCATTGAGTGAAGCCCCTGCAAATTGATTTCATAAAACATAGTTGACAGTGGTTGAGATGTTTGACCATGGATAACCATGATTGATATTATAAATCCAAGGGAATAATAAACCCAACAGATTAATACTAAAAACCCAAGGGATTATAAACTAAAGGGAATAATATTAAACCCTAGGAATATGAACACTTAGATTAATAAATCCAAGGAATTGATATTATAAACTTAAGAGAATAATATTAAACCCTATGAATATTGACCCTTAGATTAATAAACCCAGTGGATTATACAAAAAATGAATAAACCCAAGGGATATGAATATGAATCTTTGTCACAATGTGACATTAGACCATGGTTGACTATGCTTATCCATGATTGAACTTCATATCAAGACAATCTTTGTGACAATGTGATGTTGGATGATTGTTAACCATGTTTTTTTTCATATTGACACAATATTTGTCATAATGTGATGTTGGACCTGTTGGAAATAATACTGAGAGGGGGGGTGAATCAGTATTATCTAATTCTTTTAATAAATCTTCCTTATTTGTTCTTTGAATTAGTTTTGCATGTCAGTACCATAAAATAATGAGCATGAAGAAAGAAAACAGATAGTCACACCAAAGAACACAAGATGTAAGGTGGAAACCCAATGTGGGTGAAAACCACCTGCTGCAATATGTCTCTATCTTCTTTCAAATTAGAAACTCCTTTTACAATGGTTTTGTACTGGTGCAGTCCTTTACCAGTACACAGGCTGCAACTTGCAGAGAGCTACAACTCTCTCTCGTTTTCCAGTCTCTCCTGGAAGGGAGCTACAACCCCCTACTTCTTTTCTTACAAGGACCACTTTTCATAAATTTTCAAACTGGTTCCATAAGCATCAAATGGTCATCAAGTATAAGAGAATCACCCAGTCAACTATAGTAACCAGATCAACAATAATAGAACCAAACCCAGAACATAGCAATGATAAACAGAGATTTTAAGAGAAGCAAGTAGCTTCACCCATGTACTGCCTGCTTACAATAAGCACCCTGCTCAACTGCTCACCTGCTTACGTACGCACCCTACTCAACTGTTCGCCTGCTTACGTACGCACCCTGCTCAACTGCTCGCCTGCTTACATACGCACTGTATCCATTGAACTGCCTGCGGACCTCCGCACCTGCAACCCTTCTGTGCCTGCGTACCGGCGCACCTGAAACGCTTCGTTTCTGCGTATGTACGCACTTTTCTTTCACTGTACCTGCGTACCTTCGGGCATAGATGATTTCAAGACTTCAGAAATAACCCAGATAGTCAGATCTATAGATCTGAACATGCGCCGAAGAGATCTCAATCCATCAGTAGATTCGCCTTATTTAGATCTAGACATTACTCCCAAGAGATCATAATATTTCAGATCTAGCCCTCATAAGATATTCAACACAAAACATACTCAAACCAAATGATCTCCTTTGCTTTATATAGGAAAGCTCTTCCATAAATCATGGATCAATACCACGGGCCGACACCATAATAACACAAAACAATCGGCTAAATACCAAAGGTTAAACATAAGAAACCCCACGTGTGCTTTTCGCTGCCTTGAAATGTGTGCACTGGGGGTACGCACCTTCTGAACGGGATAACTGCGGGTATGTACGCACTTTATGTAACATCGACCTGCGTGTACGCACCTTATGTAAGGTGTACCTGCGTACCCCTTATTTTCTTCAATATTTGATAGCTGATCATCAATCTCTGTTGCTGACTTGAAGTACTGTGATCTATCACCTGAATGGGTTGCCATCAAGGACAACACTTTAGCCATAATGCCAACAATCTCCCCCTTTGGACATGATGGCAACCTCAAAACTTCAGCTTCATTCTCCCCCTTTGACATCAAGGGCAAAGGGTTATGCTCCCCCTAAGAACTTGCTCCCCCTGAATATGAACCAGATCTGCAACGAAGAACCATAATCCACCATGAAAGAGATAGAGACATATTGCAACTACTTCCAAGATCTCCTTTTTCACATCCTCCATAATGCCAACAATGCATTATATGCTCCCCCTGAACCTGTACCATCAATCAGAAGAGGTTCAGCAATAAGATGATGCATCAACAACCCCCAGCTTTTGCCTGAGGTATTCAAAAGTGTCCCTGGGCAATGGTTTGGTGAGAATATCAGCAACTTGTTCCTTAGAAGGAACATACTCCAACTTGACCTTCTGTTCAAGCACTTGTTCCCATAGAAAATGGTACTTGATTGGTATGTGCTTGGTTTTTGAATGCATAACAGGATTCTTTGAGATGTTGATTGCACTTGTGTTATCACATAAGATGGGGATTGGTGGTGTACAAGTGATTTGAAAATCCTGCAAAGTCTGCATCATCCAAAGGAGTTGGGTGCAACAAGATGCAGCAGCAACATATTCCGCTTTAGCTGTAGACAAGGCAATTGAACTCTGTTTCTTGCTGAACCAAGATACCAGTCTGGAACCCATAAAGAACGCACCACCACTTGTGCTTTTCCTGTCATCCACGCTTCCGGCCCAATCTGCATCTGTATAAGCAGAAGTGTAAGATCTGTATCTCTAGGATACCATAAGCCATAATTTTGAGTCCCTTGAAGATATTTGAAAATTCTCTTCACTGCCTGAAGATGAGTCTCCTTCGGATTTGCCTGAAATCTTCCAACTATTCCAACTGCATGCATGATGTCCGGTCGGGTACCTATCAAATAAAGTAAACTTCCAATCATAGATCTGTAGGTTGGTTGATGTACTGCTGCAGATTCATCATTTTCACTGAGGCTACATCCTGTGACCATGGGTGTACATACTGGTTTTGCATCTTCCATACCATATTTCTTCAAAATCTGTTTGAGATACTTGGTTTGAGATAAAAAGATTCCTCCTTCTTTTTGTTGGATTTGCAAACCAAGGAAATATGTCAGTTCTCCTAGCAAGGACATTTCAAATTCTTTCTGCATGACCAAGGCAAAGCTTTGACTCATAGCTTCTTCATTGCTCCCAAAAATAATGTCATCTACATACACAACAAGTATTAGCAATTTGTCATTTTCAACTTTTATATAAAGATTGCTATCTACTGATCCTTTTGAAAAACCTTGTTGATGAAGATATTTGTCCAAACGGTAGTACCAAGCCCTTGGAGCTTGTTTGAGACCATAGAGAGCCTTTTTCAATCTGCATACAAGATTTGGATCATTTCCAAGAATGAACCCATCTGGCTGTTCAATGTATACTTCTTCTTCCAAGTCTCCATTCAGAAAGGCTGATTTCACGTCCATTTGAAATAATTTGAAGTTTTGAAAACTTGAGAGAGAAAGGAACATTCGGATGGCCTCAAGTCTTGCAACAGGAGCAAAGGTTTCTTCAAAGTCTATTCCTTCTTGCTGCGCATACCCTTTACAAACAAGTCTGGCTTTGTTTCTAATTACTTCTCCATTTTCATTCAATTTATTTTTGAAGACCCATTTTGTTCCGATAACATTCTTATCCTTTGGTCTAGGAACCAGCTCCCAAGTGTTGTTCTTTTCGATCTGCTCAAGTTCTTCATCCATTGCTTTCACCCGACATTCATCTTTGCATGCCTCTTTCACATTTTATGGTTCAGTAGAGGAGAGTAATGCCAAATAGCTCGAAGCTTCTGCAACTGTTCTTCTTGTTTGTACACCTCCTTCTTTCTGCCCCATAATTTGAGATTCTGGATGATTCTTCTGAACATATCTGGATGGAGTCTTTTCTTCTATTCTTGTTTGCTCCTCTGGTTCTTCTTGAGGTTCTTCTTTTTCATCATTCTATCGTTGGGGGTAGCCTTCATCTTCTTCGATGCCTTCATGATGTACTTGCCTAGGAATGTATCCCTTCTCATCAACCACTACATCAATGCTGTCAACAATTCTGCCAAGTCTTTTATTGTAGCATTTGTATGCTTTGCTATGTGGAGAGTAACCAAGAAGAATGCCTTCATCTGCTCTAGGTTCAAGTTTGCCAAGCTGCTCATCAGTATTCTTGATATAGCATTTGCTCCCAAAGATTTTGAAGTGCTTTACCGAAGGAGTCCTACCACTCCAGAGCTCATGAGGAGTTTGAGTGCTATTCACCCGGACATTTGTTTTGTTGAGAATAACAACCGCAGCATGTGCAGCTTCACCCCAGAAAGTTACAGGAGTTCCTGACTCATCAAGCATAGCACGAGCCATTTGTTGGACTATTCTGTTCATTCTTTCCACAACTCCATTTTGCTGAGGGGTTCTTGCTGTAGAGAATTCTCTTCTTATCCCATGTTCTTCACAGAAATTGAAAAATTCATTTGAAGTAAATTCCCCACCTCTGTCGGATCTGAGGCACTTAATTTTGTGACCTGATTCATTTTAAACCAAGGCTTTGAAGGATTTGAATTTTTTGAATGCTTCATCTTTGTGCTTCATAAGTCCTAACCAAACAAACCTAGAGAAATCGTCAATGAATAATATCAAGTATTCTTCTCCTCGAGGTGTTCTTTTCCTGAAAGGACCGCATGTATCTGTATGTACTAGCTCAAGAGGCATGCTAGCTGAACCTTCTTTCTCTGGAAAGTTAGTTCTGGTTTGTTTTCCAAACTGACATGATTTGCATATGGTGTTGTCAGGAATTTTGATATCTGGAAGATCGCGAACTACCTGATATTTGCATGCTTTCCTTATTTGTGAAAATCTTAGATGTCCCAACCTCCGATGCCATAACCAGTGCTCATCATCCTTGCTCAGATAGCATTGTTGTTGTCCTTCTTCAAATATGTACAGATTATTTGGAGTTCTTTTGCCTTTGATCACTGTTTTACCTGTATCAAGATCACGAACAAGACATCCATTTGATCTGAATATAACCTCGGTTCTTTGATCACACATCTGGCTGACACTTAGAAGATTATGCTTCAATCCATCAACATACAAAACATTTCCATCCTTGACCTTTTCTTTTAACTGAGCAATGCCTTTTCCTTTTATAGTTGCAGGAGTATCATTTCCAAAAGAGACTTTCTTTCCTTTTTATAGAGCAGAATATGACTCAAGTTTTTCTTTATCACCTGTCATATGCTTCGAACATCCACTGTCAATGTACCATAGATTTTCCTGTCCCTCTGCATAAAATGCTATCCCACATCTTTCTGTTTGTGGTTCCTTTATTCTCCATGTTTTGGTGCTTGAGGCTTGTTCCTTTTTCTGCTGAAACCTGCTCCTGCATTCATAGTCTTCATGACCAAAGTTATTGCAAATAGAACATTCAACTTCATTTTCAAGAACCGAAAAGTTGTTATAGGTCCTTTTTGTAATCCCGGTCATACTTCTTTGTTTTTGAGCTTCCCTAGTCATGATTGTTTTATATGCAACACATTGAGTTGCTTTGTGACCAAAGTTATGGCAAGAAAAGCATTTTCCATTGAAGAAACTTCTGCGGTTATCGAATCTACCAGCCAATTGATTGTAATTTCTATTGTCATCTATTCTTGAACCAAATTGAGAAGATTTTACCTGTGGATGGTTGTAGCTTTTGTTCACCCTTAAGATGGATTGCCCCTGATAGTTTCTGTTTGTAATTCGTCCATGCTTTACCTGATGATCTTCATTGTGCTTTTGCTCATTTCTTCTTGCCGCATCAAGATAACTTTTTGAGGTGGATGCTTGAGAAGTTTCTCCATTATAGCCCAGACCTGTGTTGTTTAGTGGAGACCGCTGCACATTGATAATCTCATCCAAAGTTTCAGATCCTTTGACAAACTTGAGATTAATAGCTTTTGTTTTCTCAATCCCTTTTCTAAGACCAACAATTTCACCTTCTAATTTTTCAAGATGTTTTTCCTTTTCATCAATTTGAAATTGTAGAGTATCAATGATCATGTTATTTTCTTCTATACATCTCTTGAGTCTAGTAATTTCATCATAAAGGTTATCCACATCTATAGCATCCATATAATCATCATCTTCAAATGCCATTAACAACTTATATACATTATCTTGTTCATCTTCATCACTGTTTGATAGACCATCACTATCTTCATGAGTGTAGTAGCTTTTCTTATTTGCATTCTGTTTCTTGTTCCATCTAGCAGGTTCCTTTCCTTTATCCTTATAAGGACATTTTGCAGCATAATGACCTACTCTTCCACAAGCAAAGCATTTAAAAGGTAACTTACCTCTGAACCTTCCAGAACCCCTTTGAAGATTTCTGACAAAATTTGATTCTTCTTCCTCTTCTTCTGGGACGTGGCTTGCTTCATAATAATCTCCTTTGCCTGATGCCTTGAAAGCAGCTTCTCTTCTATCTAATGGACCTCCCTTTCTCATTTCATAAGAAGTTAGAATTCCATGTAGCTGAGACATAGTAAGAATTCGTAGATTTTCCTTTTCTTCTATTGCAGATACTTTAGATTCAAACTTGGGGGACAATGATCTTAGAACCTTTTCAACCACAATAGCCTCTTTTATTTCTTCACCCAAATTTTTCATACAATTAACAACCTCATCTACCCGAAGAAAATAGTTAGCCACACTTTCATCATTATACATTTTGAGAGTCTCATACTGAATTCTGAGAGTTTGAAGTTTAGCACGCTTTACCTGTTCATCTCCTTCATAGCTCGTGACAATTTTGTCCCATATCTCTTTTGCGGATTTATAGTGCATTACCTTCATGAATTCTGATTGAGATATACATCCTAATAGAGTATTGACTGCTTTCGCATTTGTTTCATACTTCTTTTTCTCGGCTGCATCTGTAGGAGTAGCTGAAGGAAAAGTGTAGCCTGTCTCTACGATGTCCCAAACTTCTGTACCAAGAGATTGAAGATAGGCAGTAACTCTTACCCTCCAATAATTGAAGTTTGTCCCATCAAAAACTGGTGTCCTGATTGATGCTTCTCTCTCGTAGTTGCTCATGATGAACGATCTACCTTCAAGCGATCAAGCTTCTCTGAAGGACCTGCTTTGATACCAATTGTTGGAAATAATACTGAGAGGGGGGTGAATCAGTATTATCTAATTCTTTTAATAAATCTTCCTTATTTGTTCTTTGAATTAGTTTTGCATGTCAGTACCATAAAATAATGAGCATGAACAAAGAAAACAGATAGTCACACCAAAGAACACAAGATGTAAGGTGGAAACCCAATGTGGGTGAAAACCACCTGCTACAATATGTCTCTATCTTCTTTCAAATTAGAAACTCCTTTTACAATGGTTTTGTACTGGTGCAGTCCTTTACCAGTACGCAGGCTGCAACCTGCAGAGAGCTACAACTCTCTCTCGTTTTCCAGTCTCTCCTGGAAGGGAGCTACAACCCCCTACTTCTTTTCTTACAAGGACCACTTTTCATAAATTTTCAAACTGGATCCATAAGCATCAAATGATCATCAAGTATAAGAGAATCACCCAGTCAAATGTAGTAACCAGATCAACAATAATAGAACCAAACCCAGAACACAGCAATGATAAACAGAGATTTTAAGAGAAGTAAGCAGCTTCACCCATGTACTGCCTGCTTACAGTAAGCACCCTGCTCAACTGCTCGCCTTCTTACGTACGCACCCTGCTCAACTGTTCGCCTACTTACGTACGCACCCTGCTCAACTGCTCGCCTGCTTACATACGCACTGTATCCATTGAACTGCCTGCGGACCTCCGCACCTGCAACCCTTCTGTGCCTGCGTACTGGCGCACCTGAAACGCTTCGTTTCTGCGTATGTACGCACTTTTCTTTCACTGTACCTGTGTACCTTCGGGCATAGATGATTTCAAGACTTCAGAAATAACCCAGACAGTCAGATCTACAGATCTGAACATGCGCCGAAGAGATCTCAATCCATCAGTAGATTCGCCTTATTTAGATCTAGACATTACTCCCAAGAGATCATAATATTTCAGATCTAGCCCTCATAAGATATTCAACACAAAACATACTCAAACCAAATGATCTCCTTTGCTTTATATAGGAAAGCTCTTCCTTAAATCATGGATCAATACCACGGGCCGACACCATAATAACACAAAACCGTCGGCTACATACCAAAGGTTAAACATAAGAAACCCCACGTGTGCTTTTCTATGCCTTGAAATGTGTGCACTGGGGGTACGCACCTTCTGAACGGGATAACTGCGGGTATGTACGCACTTTATGTAACACCGACCTGCGTGTACGCACCTTATGTAAGGTGTACCTGCGTACCCGTTATTTTCTTCAATATTTGATAGCTGATCATCAATCTCTGCTGCTGACTTGAAGTACTGTGATCTATCACCTGAATGGGTTGCCATCAAGGACAACACTTTAGCCATAATGCCAATAGGACCATGGTGCACCATGATTGATTCTATAAAACATGGGTGACCATGATTGACTGTGGCTGACCATTATTGATAGTATAAACCCAAGAGATTAATATTAAAATCCTAAGGTATTATTAACCCAAGCGAATAATATTTAACCTAGGGGATTAATATTGTAAACCCCAAGTATATAAATATTATAAACCATAAAATAAACATGGTTGACCATGGGAATTTCAATATAAAGACAATCCTTGTCACAATGTGATGTTGGATCACAGTTGAATGTGATTGACCATGATTAATTTTCATATGCAAACAATCCTTGTCACAATGCGATGTTGCACTGTGATTGATCATGGTTGATTTTTATATTGAGATAATCTTTGTCACAATGTGACATTGTACCATGGTTGACCACAATTGATATTGTAAACCCAAGGGAATAATATTAAACCCATTGAAATAATATAACCCAAAGTTATATAAACCATAAGATAAATATTATAAACCCTAAAACAAACATGGTTAACCATGGTTGATTTTCACATTGAGACAATCTTCATCACAATGCGACGTTGGACCATGCTCGATTAATAAACCCAAGGGATTGAAATTATAAACACAAGGGAATAATAAACCGAATGGATCAACACTAAAACCCCAAGGGAATAATATTAAACCTAAGGGATCAATATTAGAAACCGAAGGTACATACACCCTAAGATAAAGATCATAAACACTAAAACAAACATCGTTAACCATGGTTGATTTTCACATTGAGGCAATATTTGTCATAATGCGATGTTGCACCATTCTCAATTATGGTTGAACCCTTAGATTAATAGACCAAACAGATTGATATTATAAACCTAAGGGATTAATACCAAAACCATAAGGGATTATGGACCCAAGGGATAAATATTAAACCCAACGGACTAATATTACAAATCCAAGGTATATAAACCCTATGATAAATATTATAAACATTAAAATAAACATGGTTTACCATGGTTGACGATAGTTGATTTTCATATTGAGGAAATCCATGTTACAATGTGATGTTGGACCATGGTTGAAAATCCTTAACCATGGTTTATTTTCAAATCAACATAATATTTTTGACAAGGTGATGTTCAACCATGGTTAACCATAATTGACCATGGATGAAAATGTTTGATTTTATAAAACATAGTTGATCATGGTTGACCAAGAGTTTCCATGATTGACTACGGTTAACCATTATTATCATATTGAGATAATCTTTGTCTTAATGCGACGTTGGACCATGTTTGACCATAATTGACCATGACTGACCAAGTATTAGTTTTTCCCCTTCCTGTATTTTTCTAATTATGTGATAAATTTAAGTGCAACTAAAATGCATGTAAATATATACAATATGTTTCCTGATATGAATTATTATTAAAAAAAATCTATTAGATGCTTTTGTTGAGTAACTTCATTTAATTCTATCTCAAATGTTTTAAAGTGATTATTCAAATTCACCTGTGTTTTACAACACCAAAAATAAAATTAGTACTTTTTCATAATATTGAATATTATTTTATTTTTCAAGAATGAAAAAAAAATATAATATAGTTGAGCTATAAATTCAAAAGTTTGCATTTAATTTTAATAGAAAATTTATTTAGATTTGACCATTTACAAAATAAAATTAATATATATTTTCATAATATTTAATATTTATTCTATTTAAAAAAATAAAAAAATAACTATCATATAATTCACAATTAGATTAACAGGTAACATCTTAAAATTATGATTTCATATTAATAATAATTAAAAAAATATCTTTTACATTAAAAAGATATAAATTAACAAAATTTGAATTTGTTGTGACTTACCATTAACATCCTTGAATTCCGATATTACAATTATATAAGAAAAAATTGTAACATAACTCCTTGAAATCTCGTATTACAATTATTTTTTTCCCTCTAGGAAGAATCATAATTTTCATTAATGAGAAGATGAAAATTACATGTTATATAGTTCAAAGTCACTATAGCCAAAAATTGTTGATTATACTATATCAGCTGCTACTGACCAGAGTCATCCGAGTTCATATATATGAATACACAACTGTAACAAGTATGCTAAGAAGCAAAAATACAAAATTCTATAGTGTGTAGAAAAAAGATAGGTGTGATATCACTGACTATAGGAATGTCTGATGTGTCTGCAATGATGAAAGAACCAATATCAATCTTGTATATTAGTGAGCACCTATAAATTCTTAGGAAAAGGTTGATGGTAGTATTGGTAATGTTTAGTTTCAACCACATCTATCACATGCTAAGTGCCAAAAGCCTGTTGCGCACCTTCTTTGGATAGATGGTCTACAAAATGGTTCCACACCCTATAAATATGGTGACATGATATTGCATCAAAATGATATTTGAGAAAAAATACTTCATCCAATAAACTTCTAATAGTGTGGGTGTGGCATGTGGACTTCAATTTGAACCAATCAATCTCCAATTTTGAATCACCAAAGACTTGAAGTTGTCTGCAGTCCTTCTCAAGGAAAAAAGGAGTAGTTTAAGACTTTGTAATTCAACATAGTTGTTGGTACCCTAACCTAGCCCATCTTTCAGATGGTAATAATGTTTTTGATTGAGGTGTAGAACAACACCACCTCCACAGTGGTCATGCTATGAGGAGCCATCAAATTATGCCCAAAGAGTTGAGTGATCAGTGACTTCCATGGTTACAGTGCAAGTAGCAGGTATTCTTTCATCGTAGGGAGGAGAGAATATATGGCAATAATTTGTGTGGAGGTGATATCCAGGGATAAAATATGGTGGTGAAAGATCGTTTTGTTCCTGTTGATCCAAAGGCCCCAACAAGTGAGGTCAGGGATGTTCCACTGCTTTTGTGTTGTGAATCCATTCCACCAAGATTCCCAAGCCAGAAGGATATTTTCTCCCTACTAGTTTATTGTAATGGATAACCCCCAAATTATGGAACTCCAGATATGTCTGGCTAAATGAAAAGATAAGAAAATATGTTTGGTTGTTTCCTTAGATACTTTATAAAGTGTACACCATGAGGTACCATAGAAGGATCATTTTTTCAAATTTTCACATATGAGGAGTTTGTTTTCCAAGATAGACCAAAAGAGAATCCGAGATTTTTCCGACCCTTTAAGTCTCCAAAGGTGTCGCCACCACAAACATAGAGAGTTGGGTTCCTTAGAGGCGATCGCGTATAGATAGCCATCTCTTGGAGAATAATATCCTTGTCTTGAAGGGGCCCATAAAAGCTTGTCCCCTCGATCGGATAATCGTGTGTGAGTTGAAGAGAGTGCCCTGATATACACTAGTAGAAAATGGCTAATTAGTTACTGAAAAATGACTAAATTTTGCATATAAATGACCATTTTTGAGTCGGTGACTAGTAGTAGCTAATTTACAGTATCTTATAACACGACCAACTTTTAGTCGTTTTTGACCTAGTCATTAATTGGTTGTCTCAATTTTATCATCTATTAGTATATTTAGCCATTAATTTGATCATTAATATAGTGATTGATTTAGTCATTAATTGACACAATTAATGACCAAATATACAACAAAATATATTACTATATGATCAGCCAAAAAAACCAATTAAGGACAAAAAAAATATGACCAAAATGTTGGTCGTGTTATACGATACTATAAATTAGCTACTAATAGTCATATATATGCAAATTTTATTCATTTTTTGAAACCAATTAATGACCAATGAAATATGACTAAATTTTGGTCGTGTTATAAGATACTGTAAATTAGCTACTAATAGTTTTATATATGTAAAATTTAATCGTCATTTGTAATCACAAATTTATCATTTGTAGTAGTCATTTATCTTTTTTAGTAATTTGATATTCATTATATAAACGACTAATTTAATAGTTTAAAATGAATAATTTAGTTGTATATTAATTCTATTTGTGTTCATCATTAATCAACATAAACTACTAATTTAGTAGTTTTAGATTAATTTTATATGTTCATTATTAATTAACATAAATTAATTAGTATGATTTTGCGACTTAATTAAAAAAATCTCATACAATGTGTATGTTCATCTAATATGAAAATGGAAAGTTACATATGTTAATTACAATACTAAATAATGTCAAGTGCAACTATAAATAACTTCAACCACATAAATTATATTATATGATATGTCAAGTATTACAATACAAGTTTCCAACTTAATATTGGTTGGACTACAATTTACACATGAAATGTGGTTTCATCACTTCAAAACATCATCATTGTGTTGCCAAGGCATTGTAGGTGAATTCAGAAACTCTGAAGACTTGATGATCAATCTCTATGTGTGTGTCTCATGCGAGATATTGTCTTTAAAGGTATCACTAGACATGTTAATTCTCTCTCTTTCTTGGCATTTGTCGCTCTAGTTTTATTGTTCTCCTCTTTCTTCAATTCCTATTTTTAACCATCAATATTGAGTTCCTCTTCTGAAATCGAAGAAGATATCATGTAGAGTGTAAGACATGAAATATGATGAACACTGGAATATAAACCAAAGTAGAATACAAAGGATTTATACGACATATACCTCAACATCAGCTATGTCAATGCCATTTTTCCCGAGAAAAGCAAAAGATAGGAACACATTTTCTTCAGTTGGTGATAGTGGCCAGATGACCTGTATAAACAAAACAAATAAAATGTCACCATATAAAAAGAACACCCTGGGAACTTAATAACAATCATGTAAACTAAGTTACAATCTAAAAAGATCAAGTTGTAGATATCTTGTGAAAGTAAATGGAAAGAGAAACACAACATATAATAAATAATGTATGACAGCTAGCTAAAAAATTGCATCATAGAAGAAAGAAAATCTCCTATGGTTACCCATACATGTGGGTGGATAGCATGCCCCAATATTCCATGATACTTAGGGTCTAGAAGATGTAAACATTCTACTAACATAATGATTGCTTAGTTGCATTTTGGCCTTGTCTCTCCTTTGCGAGTCCAAAAAAATAAAAATAAGTCCATAATTAACTAGTTGTACTCCATAGTATCATTTTTTCATGTTATCTCCACATGCCAAAAATGTCATATATGCCAAACAAATGGCATTTTGGAATTGTTTCTAAAACTATGTCATTTATAGCCGCTTCCAATGTATCTAACCAAATGTGCCCACTTGATTTTCTTCTTTCGTATTCATTTACATCCTAAAAAATATTCGTTTCAAAAATGAAAACAACCCTAATATCTCCCGATCCTAATTCTCATCCATATTTTCCATAAACCATAGGAATTGATACTTTCTTGTGATCAACATTGTATAACAATGAAGCTACACAAAACTAAGTATTTGTATAAAACAAAAATGAAGATATTGGTATAAAATAAACAATGAAGCTACACAATGAAGATTAATTTCTATTAGTATAATGAAACTTAATTTCTATTGGTAACTATGTAAAATAGAAATGAATTTATAGGTGTAAAAAAAACAACAATGGAGCTACACAAAATACTCAGTAAATCGGTATAAATTCCAAAAATAATGATAAAATGGGTAGCGCATCATTCTCTACCATGTGTTCCACCAAATAAAATGGTAAAAATACTAAGAGGAAAACTCTCTTCTTTACAATGCATTTTAAGAAGAATAAATGGATGTTCAGTTCCTTATATTCTATTTTAAGAAATCCATTTGCATTCCAATGTCGAAGTACCTCCGCATAAAGAGATATAACATTTCATGTTTCCAAATACATCATAGAAATTTAGGATGATACTTCCATAAAAAAAGAAAATGAATTAGAACTAGAAAATCACATACTCATGACAAGAAAAAGTATGCAAAGCATTGGTTATCTTGAATAGATCAAAAAGTTTCATTTTTTTGTCTACGGATCTTGTAGCCAATACCCACTCACTGAAAGAATTGAACACAAGACGGTATCACTAGATCTTATAGCTGGATCTGTTTCTTCAACTTGTCCTCACGATGAACCACACTGGTTGGTTCGAAACGCGTCGACAAATGAAATTCCATGTGATTTTCGCCGAAATCTTTCTCTAACTTAATATGGATCACAGAAGCCTAAACTCGATTACAAGACGGTTAAACTGAATAAATAGGAATACACTTTATCGTAAGAAAGAAAAATATTACATCAACCCAAAATACAATTCATACTACAATAGAAACAAGAAAATAAACCTTATTGATATGTGGATGAATTGAAAGAGCAATGAGAGCAATAGCACAAGAAGGAAAGTGCAAGAGAAAATCAAACTATACACTCTATATTATATTAGGTATATACAAGAGTAGAGTTAGAAGAGTGATAATTTTTCACCTTCCTCATTGTAATAAACTTACATATGTATAAATATGGGACCAAATCAACTAGGCCTAAGTCTCATCACTCAACTAAGTTACTAAAATTACATCATGGAAGAATAGCCTAGCCTCGAAAGCAAGTTTTGATACAAAGAAAAAATGGGTTATTGTGAACATTGCCTGCATTTTCTGCCCGCCTCCTACACCTTATTTGGATGGTCATTATAAATTTATCATTCAATCTAACTTGGCACCTTATAAGTTATATCTTGTTTTATGTCTTCTAGATTTCTCTTGGCTCAAAATCTAGCTTTTATAACAAACATGGAAAATCTTTTCTGAACACTAAACCTCAAAACCTGGTATAATTTGTCACAAGCTTGCATGGTAATAGGGTTAAAAGATAAATGGTTGATTTTTCTGAGTTAAGGAAGAAATTATTAATCATTTTTCCATTTTCTATGTATCACCAAAAGAAAAATAGAAGTAGGGCATGTTACATCTATCTAACAAGAGATCCTATTAAGGCCAACCTTATAATTAATTACAGTTGAATCCTTGGGCTACTTTATATATATCACATAGAGTGAACAAGGTTTAATCAAAGGCACTCCCCTCCCTAAACAAGGAACCAGGTAGCCAATTAATGGGCATTTTGCGGATGATTCCTCACATCCTGGAGGGACATGAATGGGTGGAAAATATGATGGACTACCTTCAAACCTAACCATCTTTAGGATCATGAATTCAATGTGTCAAAACACAACCAAGTGTTCCAAACAATTTTTGTGACACCACACTGGTTTGTTAGCTGATCAACTATCATCCTGAATTCAACAAGGTCAAAGATGTAAAATCATTGGTATCCCCTTCAACTTCTAGGCTTGACACAAGAATATTTCAGACATGGTCATTCATGGAGTGGAAAATTAATTCAAAAATTTTTGACCAAGATAATGGCTAACATTAGTAGATTTCAAATATGAACTAAGGTTCTAGCTGCTACCCCATGTACACTCATTGTGTTGGAGTTCATCATCTAATGCATAACAACATCATGAGAAATCTCTCCAAAAGTATTTGGGCTAATAAGGGAGGATGGAAAGGCTTCCATCACATCAACATGAACACCTATTGCATCCAAGGAGACATGAGGTATAGGAATCATCAAATCCTATACCTAAGGCTCAAGCCTTATCTTTTTTTATTTCTTGTGGATTCCTTGAAGTTCAGAAAATGGTTTTTAGAACAAAAACATCCAAACTTTGTGCACAAGTACTTCACCTCATTGACCACAATCTTAGAACATTCATTCATAAAGGCATTTTACAATTCTAAATAATAGAGTCAATATATTGTAGTTATATGGGGGAATTTATATGAACTGGGGGTTCTAAAAAAGTTATTTAATAAAAATAGGGTTTTTTTATTGGAAATATGTATTGGTAATGGGGTTCAATCGAATAATTTTGGAAGAAGACTAATATGCTAATAATATATTCCTAAGGGGGGGCTGAGATTTCAGGGTTGATTTTTCTCAGATTTGGCACCATATATCAATGTTTTCAGGAGGATAGATTGGAGATCAATCATCATATTCTGAAGCTGAGATAATACATATGTTTCCTACAGAAATTTGAGACCAAATTCTTTGTGTTGAGAAGCATCATTAAAGGGTTTGTAATTTCTGAAGGAGGATAACATTCTGTACCTTCTTTCTAAGTTTATACTAGTTTATACCAGTGGGTTGAGATTGGTCAAAAGTTGTCATCAAGTGAATCTCCAATTTCCTTGATCTTCCTATATTGTAATAGCTTTCTAAATTAAACAATAAAATTAATTATTGACTCTTATTTCCTCTTGTTGTAGTATTTCCCTTACTGTGTACGCCAAGTGTTTGATGAACTTATTGCACTCTAACTGTTTGTAAAAATTTGTCAAAGAAAGTTTGTTTATGAAGGAAAAAATTGCATAATTTAGGATTGGTACATCACAATGTATGAGAGCATGCTCCTGGCCAACTATGGAACTAGAACATATTGAAAAGGAATTTTGGAACTAGAATAAAAATGTCTAAGGTAATTAGGAAGAAAAAAATGTTTCCAAATAAAAAAATTGAAGACTATAACCAAGCCTTCATAAAGGTAATAGAACTCTTGGAAACCTGGGTATCATGAAGGGTTTCCAAGAAGGGAAGAAGTAATGACACACTTGAATTTGATACAAGCAGGAATGAAGGCTTAGCACATTTAGCTGAGAAGACAGATAAGGATGAAGACATGGAAGCAGTTGATTTCGTAGAGGATCCAGATGCAATTGAAGCTTTGAAAAATCCATTTAGAGGGAGACAAAATGTAAATAAAGGTATGGGAAAGATGTTAAATCCTACAAAAGAGACAAAACCTATATTTGAAGGTGAAGTCTAAGATCGAGATATCAAGGACAAATTTCAATGAATTTTGCATATTGAAGAAAAGCATAGGACAAATGAATTAGTTTCATTATTTCTTGACCAAAATCCTTCTACTCAATTATCTGACAACACAATTATAGTTTATGATTGAGGCAAGGGAAGATATACACTTAAAATGTGAGGTTGCAGTCTCTCTGAGGATTTCTCAACTATGGAGGTGGGCCATTATATAGACGTTTTGGAGGCAAAGAAGCTAAAGTACCATAATCTACAAGAGGTGGATCATTATACATAGACACTACAAATTTTGCCAATCCTGCAAGTTAAGTGGCTCATGGCTTCTCAACAAATGCAAGAATTAAAATGATATGGTAGTAGATGATATCAAAATAATGGAATAAGCTCTAAAACCGACATACTGGAACCCAATCCTAAGCAATCAAAAAGGCCTAAAAGTCTAACAAATTGCAATGGTTTATTGGAAATGAGCATTGTGCAAATGAGTGATGGCCATGTGAAACTTTGCAACACTAATCAGGAATAAAGTGATCTTCAGTTTCCACCAGGCTCAACATTGGATACTTGCATCCAGATCTGCAGATTATAAAACATATTGTGACAATCTTCAAAATATAAAAACACCATGGTGCATTTTGGCACATCAAGGGAAAAATGTGGATAGTATCAATTCTCTTGATTCAACCAACCTTGCCTCAGCTTCAATTCATGGTACACTCAAGCCTTGGAACCTGGAAACAAGTACAAAAAGTGTAAATTACAACCCTATTCTGATATACTCTGGGCATAAAATGAAAAGAACATCATGGGGTTTTCTACTGCTGATAGGTATAATTATATTGGTTCAAAGTCAAATGAGGTGTTTGTCTATCATGAATATTTTCTAATATCAGTGGCATCTTACAAGTTTAACTATGTAGACCTAGTGAATGGTCAAGAGGTATATGATGCCAATGGGAAGTTGGTTTCCTCTGTGTGCTAAAGAGGACAGACCCAAACTTTGATTGCATCACCATTGTTAACATTTGGAGGCCTCTATTAAAATTCATTTGTAAACCGTATTGGATGTAAGGTGAAAACAAGACTTCTTGCAGCTCATGCAGTTGTCAAGGCATATGCATAATGTTGCATGAAGATAAAGTGTGACTTTATAGAATATCAGGTATTTGTACCATTTTTTTCAAATGACCCAACCCTCCTTGAACAATGTTGGATTGGGTGTCTCCAAAATCATACACTTCTACATATGTGTGTTTTCTTAAATGAATACAAGAGCTTCTAGATAGCACTCAATCAATAGGCATTGGATCAACTATGCTTCGATATCTACATGAAGTCAGACCAATTATTCTGCAATCTAGTGTTTTGGATGCAACCCAAACGAAGTTTGGGAATGGAAACCTTTACACCCAAAATACCAAAGAAATGAATTCACTGGATACTAACACCTCTTATTGGATCATGGTTCAATTGGGAATATAAGATTTTAGTTTTCTTTGGGGACCTGCAATACTAATTTTGTGTGAGCAATACCATGCCGAATCACTACCATCATCTAGCTCCTACATCTACATTATAAATGAAAAACTAGCTCAAGACATTCATACAAATGTAGACTCTAGGTTTCTCTCAAAACAAGACTTTTATGATAGATCCTTGTGGCCTTATGAGGTATATCTAATCCTTGTCATGGCTCAGGGTTTTTTTGGATGCAGATTAGCCAGCGAAGAAGCAACAAATTGTTACCTTTCTATTGTTCTCATCCTTATCCTCAAGAATCTTATTTGCAGTCACCTTTACATGCGATTATTGGCTCTTTGTTGATGCAAGGACTGAAGAATTGTGTTAATCTCGAAGTAATAGGTATCTTGTGAAAAATTACAGTGGTGTTTGTTGAAGGTTTGCGGCCTTTTTCAAGGCCTATTCTATGAAGTTTTATTGACACATTTTTTGGGAGTGAGATTCATGGCACCCTGATATAACACAATTCATTCTCAAAGCAATAGGGTATTAATTATGAAGTTCACATTTTTTTGAAAGCCCTCACTAGGGCACAAAATCTACTCACCTAAAGGATTATCTATGTCACTAATTTGGATCAACCGAAAACAAGAGCTCTAGAATCTCTGATTTAGAATATAAAGTATTAAGATTTTTTGTCTTGGTTGGTCAAACCTGGGCATGTTCTTTGGTTGTACCATGAAAGAAACGCTATGATCTGAAGCAATAAACCAAGTTCTAAACGATTGGATAGTAGTTTTCCTAACTTATAAACCAAAGTCAGGATCTACATTAAGGACGCAGCCATGGTCCAGAGAGTAAGACAATAGGTTGTATATTCTCTGTGACTATCATGATAGTGATGATAGACATAAAATCTCTCCAAATTCAATCAGGA
This sequence comes from Pinus tabuliformis, assembly GCA_031772625.1. Lineage (NCBI taxonomy): Eukaryota > Viridiplantae > Streptophyta > Pinopsida > Pinales > Pinaceae > Pinus > Pinus tabuliformis. Next base: position 743,472,792 of record CM062812.1, on the reverse strand, counting down.
AATCACCTTCAATGGACCTCTTGAAGCTCTGATGAATGATAATTCTTATGTTAGCACTTCCATTCTACAACAATTTGAAATCATTAGGGTTTGTAGTTCTAATAGATTATATGTTGAGACATTATAGTGAGAAAACTAGTGACAGATCCTGGAATATTTGAATTCATAACTGTTGCGAAAAGAAAATTATATTAACTATGGAGACATCAAATATCTCCTACAAATAGAAGCATCTCTATCTTGTCCATAGCAAGGTAATCATTGGAAGTTAAGAACTACCACCATATTATTCTACAATAATGTTTGTCTTGACCTAATAGTGGCATGCATTATCCATCATATCAAGAGTAGTGGCTCAGTAATGATGACACTACAAAATTATATATGACCTTGTGAAAATGTGATTCTGACGTAGAGGAACATTATCACAATAGTAATCCTAATGACAAGACCATTACCATGAACACAATATGACCCTTTTTGATAGTAAGTGTATGAGAATATGGTGATCTCTGTGATTGGAAATATCTCTAAGCATTGTCTCATGGGACTATAGCAATACTAGCTCAAAATGACGATAAATATAGGTTCTAGTCCACATGATAGAAGCTTTTGAGTGAAAATAATATGCATGTAGAGATGACATACTATAGTATCCCTTGATGACAACAGCTACCTTTGATGAATGTAATGATAGTAACCTTGCATCTCTTTCCTTTGAAAGAACAATAGTAACAGTAAGTGAGTTCATGACAACAATGGAAGAAATGATGATAGTGCAACATATAAACAATGCTCTTGGTACCATTAACAAATGATAGTAATTCTTGATGCCTGGACATTACAATACTATATTTAAAGTATATATCAGAATCTTGAATAGAAATGGCTTGATGATTTGGTACAGTGATTATGTTTCCCATATGTTGTTCCCTTGACTTGTATGACAAGGCTCTTAGACAGTAATTCGAATAGACACTGCATAAATGGCAACAACAAATATTGAATAGTGTCAATTTATATAGTGAAGTGCATAGTAGTTGAAGGAGTGGTAGATGTGTAATGTATCACATTTGATAGAGGTAGGAATAGTAGAGGGAATAAGAGGGACAATAGATGGTTATGGTATGATAACAGAGAAAGCAGTGAAGTGTGGTGATAATAGAAGTGGCAGTCAATACTTTCTCGTGGAGGATTCTACACCCTAGGTGGAATGGAGGAGTGCTTTCTACTTATTGGCTTCAACATTTTTGGATTTTTCATGGGGTTTGTCCTAAAAAAATCCTTTACTTCCACCCAAAACATGTTTCACTCATTGCCCGTGAAATTTGCATTATCTGGAATCAATGTCTGGAACACTATACGCATGGGAGTGGTCATTGCCCATGAAGTTGAGGTAACTTTTCATGTCTCAACGATGATGTTCTCCTCCTTAGATGTGATGTGATAGGAGTTGTTATAGGAGTCAAAGAAGAAGTAACAGTGGTAGCGATTGATGTGGATGTGATAGTGACAATAGAAGCAACAAGTGTTTGTAACAGTAGATAATTGGCTCATTTTAACTCGGCCATTATCCCTGGTGCGAGAGCTAAAATTTTAGGGAGAATTTGTTTCCTTCCAGGTATCCTAAAAAAATCTTGGGATTCTTGCACTTCCTACCAGGGCTACATAGTAAAGGGTTGTATGTGCATTGTAATGGCATAACGAGCTTTTGGTAAAGCCAAATTTTGTGCATTGTCTTGATGTGATGTGATGTTCTCTATTCATGCTCTGAATGTGTTTAAATATTTGCTAACCGATTGAAAAGAAAAGGGAAATATTGGTTCAATCCCTCTTAGTATTTCCAACAATTGGTATTAGAAAATGACCTTCAGTGGAAACTTAATAGCTTGAACACAGATCCATCACATTAAAAATACATTAGTGAGATGGTTGTTGATTTCGAAGAAGATATCAAAACCATCAAAGACAAGGTTTGAATACTAAGACATGACTAGGAGAGAGTCCCTTACGGCTCTCCCTTTGGGAAAGATGTTAAATCCTACAAAAGAGACAACACCTATATTTGAAGGTGAAGTCTAAGATTAGGATATCAAGGACAAATTTGGAGGAATTTTTCCTGTTGAAGAAAATTATAGGACAGATGAATTAGTTTCATTAATTTTTAACCAAAATCCTTCTACTCAATTATCTGACAACACAATTATAGTTTATGATCAAGGCAAAGGAAGATATATGCTTAAAATGTGAGGTTGTAGTCTCTCTGAGGATTCCTCAACTACAGAGGTGGGTTATTCTCTAGACGTTTTGGAGGAAAAGAAGCTAAAGTCCCATAATCCACAAGAGGTGGATCATTATACACAACCACTACAAATTTACCAATCTTGCAAGTTAAGTGGCTCATGGTTTCTTAACAAATGCAAGAATTAAAATGATATGGTAGTACATGATATCACAATAATGGAATAAACTCTGAAACCAACATACTGGAACCCAATCCTAGGTAATCAAAAAGGCCTAACGGTCTAACAAATTGCAATGGTTTATTAATCAGTAAGAAAGTGATCTCCAGTTTCCACCAGGCTATGCATTGGCTACTAGCATCCAGATCTGCATATTATAAAACATATTGTGACAATATTTGAAAGATAAAAACACCATGGTGCATTTTGGCACATCACGGGAAAAATGTGGATAATATCAAGTCTCTTGATTCAACCAACTTTTCCTTAGCTTCAATTGATGGTACACTCAAGCCTTGGAACCTGGAAACAAGTACAAAAAGTGTACATTACAACCCTATTGTGAAATACTCTATGCATAAAATGAAAATAACCTGATGGGACTTTCCGCTGCTGATAGGTATAATTACACTGGTTCAAAGTCAAATGAGGTGTTTGTCTATCATGAATATTTTCTAATACCACTGGCATCTTACAAGTTTAACTATGTAGACCTAGTGAATGGTCAAGAGGTATATGATGCCAATGGGAAGTTGGTTTCCTCTATGTCCTAAAGAGGGCAGACCCAAAATTTGGTTTCATCACCACTGTTAACATCTAAAGGCCTCTATTACACCTCATTTGTAAACCAAATTGGATGTAAGGTGAAAATAAGACTTCTTGCAGCTCACACAGTTGTTAAGGAATCTACATAATGTTGCATGAAGAGCAAGTCTGACATTACAGAATATCATCTATTTGTACCATTTTTTTCAAATGACACAACCCTCCTTGAGCAATGTTGGATTGGGCTTCTCCAAAATCATACACTTCTACATATGTGTGTGTTATCAAAGGAATACAAGCTATTCTAGATGTTACTCAATCAATAGTCATTGGATTAGTTGTGCTACCCTATCTACATGAAGTCAGACCAATTATTCTTCAATCTAGTGTTCTGGATGAAGCCCCAAAGAAGTTTGGGAATGGAAACCCTTACACCTAAAATACCAAAGAAATGAATTCACTAGATACTAACACGTCTGGTTGGATCGTGGTTCAATTGGGAATAAAAGATTTTAGTTTTCTTTGGGGCCTTTCAATACTGATTTTGTGTGAGCAATACCATACAAAATCATTACCATAATTCAACGCCTACATCTACATTATAAATGGAAAACTAACTCAAGACATCCATACAAATGTAGACTCCAAGTTCCTCTCAAGACAAGACTTTTATGATATATCCTTGTGGCCTTGTGAGGGAGACCTAATCCTAGTCATGGCTCAGGGTTTTGTTCGATGCAGATTAACCAACGAAGAAGCAACAAACTATTACCTTTCTATTGTTCTCATCCTTATCCTCAAGAGTCTTATTTACAGTCACCTTGCCATGTGATTATTAGCTCTTTTTTGATGCATGGACTGAAGCAGTTTGTTAATCCTTAAGTAATAAGTATCTTGTGAAAAATTTGAGTGGTGTTTACCGAAGGTTATCAGCCCTATTCAAGGCCTATTCTCTGAAGTTTTATTTACACATTTTGTTGGGAGTGAGACTCATGGAACCCTGATATAACACAATTCATTCTCAAAACAATAGCGTATTAATTATGAAGTTCAGTTTTGTTTGAAATTCTTTGGTTTATATCTTTGTTGTTTTGGCCCTCAATAGGGCACAAAATCTCTTCACCTAAAGGATTGTCTATGTCACTATTTTAGATCAAGCGAAAAGAAGAGCTCTGGAAGCTCTGATTTGGAATCTAAAGTATTAATATTTGTTGTCTTGCTTGGTCAAACCTGGGCATGTTCTTTGGTTGTATCATGAAGAAAACACTATGATCTAAAGTAATAAACCAAGTTACAAACCTTTGGATAATAGTTCCCTAACTCATAATCCAAAGTCAGGATCTATCATCAGGATGCAGCCTTGGTCCAGAATGTAAGATAATAGGCTGCATATTCTGTTTTGCAATCATGATAGTGATGATAGACATAAAATATCTTCAACTTCAATCAAACAATCACCTTCAAAAACCTCTTGAAGCTATGGTGAATGATAATTCTTATGTTAGCACTTCCTTTCTAAAACAATTTGAAATCACAAGGCTTTGTAGTTCTGATAGATTATATCTTGAGATATTATAGTGAGAGAACTAGTGACAGACCATGGAATATTTGAATGCATAATTGTTGTGACAAGAAAATTATATTAATTACGGAGACATCAAATATCTCCTACAAATAGAAGCATATCATTCTTCTCCACAGTAAAGGAATCATTGCAAGTTGAGAAATCCCATGATATTATTCTACAATAATGTCTGGCTTAACCTAATAGTGAAATGTATTATCCATCATATCAAGAATAGTGGCTCAATAATGATGACAATGGGAAATTATCTATGGCATTGCGAAAATGTGATTATGACTTAGAGCAACATTAACACAATAGTAATATTAATGACAAGACCATTACCATCAACACAATATTACCCTTTTGGATAGTAAGTGTATGATGCCTGGATATTGGCTATATCTCTAAGCATTGTCTCATGGGACTGTAACAATACCAGCTCAAAATGACAATAAATACAGGCTGTGGTCCACATGAAAAAATATTGTGAGTGAAAATAATATGCATGCAGAGGACATATTATAGTAGCCCTTGACGACAACAGTTACCTTTGATGAAAGTAATGGTAGTGACCTTGCATATCTTTCCTTTGAAAGAACAATAGTAACAGTACATGAGTTCATGAAAACAATGGAAGAAATGATAATAGTGCAACATATAAACAATGCTCTTGGCACCCTTGACATATGATAGTAATTATTGATGCCTGGACATTAAAATATTGTATTTAAAGTATATATTAGAATGTTGAATAACAATGGCCTGATGATTTGGCACAGTGATTATGTTTCCCATATGTTGTTCCTTTGACTTGTATGACAAAGCTCTTAGACAGTAATTCGAATATACACTGCATAAGTGGAAACAACAAATATTGAGTAGTATCAATTGATACATTGAAGTGCAGAGTAGTTGAAGGAGTGGTAGACGTGTAATGTATCACATTTGATAGAGGTAGAAGTAGCAGAGGGAATAAGAGGGACAATAGATGGTTATGGTATGATAACAGAGAAGGCAGTGAAGTGTGGTGACAACAAAAGTGGCAATCAATACTTTCTCATGGAGGATTCTACACCCTAGGTGGAATGGAGGGGTTCTCTCTAATTATGTGCTTCACTATTTTAGGATTTTTCATGGGGTTTGTCCTAAAAAAATCCTTTACTTCAACTAAAAACATGTTTCACTCATCATAGGCTACTTCTCTGTTTAAGGCCTATTCTCTGAAGTTTTATTGACACATTTTTTCTAGAGTCAGACTCATGACACCCTGATATAACAAAATTCATTATCAAAGCAATAGGGTATTAATTATGAAGTTCACTTTTGTTTTAATTCCTCAATGGGTTATATCTTTGTGGTTTTGGCCCTCACTAGGGCACAAAATCTCTTCACCTAAAGGATTGTCTATGTCACTATTTTAGATCAAGCAAAAATAAGAGCTTTGGAAGCTCTGATTTGGAATCTAAAGTATTAAGATTTGTTGTCTTGGTTGGTCAAACTTGGGCATGTTCTCTAGTTGTATCATGAAAAAAACATTATAATCTGAAGCAATAAACTAGGTTCCAAACCATTGGATATCCATTTTCCTAACTCATAAACCAAAGTCAAGATCTATATTCAGGATGCATCCTTGGTCCAGATAGTAAGACAATAGGTTGTATATTCTCTTTGGCAATCATGATAGTGACGACAGACCTAAAATCACTTCAACTTCAATTAAACAATAACCTTCAACAGACCTCCTGAAGCTATGGTGAATTATAATTCTCATGTTAGCACTTCCTTTCTACAACAATTTGGAATCATAAGGATTTATAGTTCTGATAGATTATATGTTGAGATATTTCACTCAACATATGTGTGTGTTCTAAAGGAATACAAGCTGTTCTGGATGGCAATCAATCAATAGCCATTGGATCAGTTTTGCTACCATATATACATGAAGTCAAACCAATTATTCTGCAATCTAGTGTTTTGTATGCAACCCCAACAAAGTTTGGGAATGGAAACCCTTACACCCAAAATACCAAAGAAATGAGTTCACTAGGTACTAACATGTTTGGTTGGATCGTGGTTCATTTGGGAATACAAGATTTTAGTTTTCTTTGGGGCCTTGCAATATTGATTTTGTGTGAGCAATATCATGCAAAATCATTACCATCATCCAGCTCCTACATCTACATTATAAATGGAAAGCTAGCTCAAGAAATCCATACAAATGTAGACTCCAAGTTGCTCTCAAAAACAAGACTTTTATGACAGATCCTTGTGGCCTTATGAGGAAAATCTAATCCTTTTCATGGCTCAGGGTTTTGTTGGATGCAGATTAGCCAGCGAAGAAGCAACAAATTGTTACCTTTGTATTGTTCTAATCCTTGTCCTCAAGAATCGTATTTACAGTCACCTTGCCATGCGATTATTGGTTCTTTGTTGATACAAGGACTGAAGTAGTTTGTTAATCCTGAAGTAATAGGTATCTTGTGAAAAATTTCAGTGGTGTTTACTAAAGGTTCTTGGCCCTATTCAAGGCCTATTCTATGAAGTTTTATTGACACATTATTTTGGGAGTGAGACTCATGGCACCCTGATATAACATAATTCATTCTCAAAGCAATACGGTATTAATTATGAAGTTCACTTTTGTTTGAAATTCCTTGGGTTATATCTTTGTAGTTTTGGCCCTCACTAGGGCACAAAATCTCTTCACCTAAAGGATTTTTTATGTCACTATTTTAGATCAAGCGAAAAGAAGAGCTCTGGAAGCTCTGATTTGGAATCTAAAGCATTAATATTTGTTTTCATGGTTGGTCAAACCTAGGCATGTTCTCTGGTTGTATCATGAAAATAACACTATGATCTAAAGCAATAAACCAAGTTCCAAACCTTTCAATAACAGTTTCCCTAACTCATAAACCAAAGTCAGGATCCATAGTCAGGTTGCAGCCTGGGTCCAGACAGTAAGACAATAGGCTATATATTCTCTCTCGCAATCATGATAGTGATGACAGGCATAAAATGTCTTCAGCTTCAATTAAACAATCACCTTCAATAGACCTCTTGAAGCTATGGTGAATGATAATTCTTATGTTATCAATTCCTTTCTATAGCAATTTGAAATCATAAGGATTTGTAGTTCTGATAGATTATATGTTGAGATATTATAGTGAGAAAACTAGTGACAGACCCTAGAATATTTGAATGCATAATTGTCGTGACAAGAAAGTTATATTAACTATGGAGGCATCAAATATCTCCTACAAATAGAAGCATTTTAGTCTTCTCCATAGTAAACGAATCATTGGAAGTTAAGAAATCCCACCATATTATTCTACAATAATGTTTGGCTTGACCTAATAGTGGCATGTATTATCCATCATATCAAGAGTAGTGGCTCAGTAACGATGGCACTATAAAATTATATATGACCTTGTGAATATGTGATTCTGACTTAGAGGAACATTATCACAATAGTAATCCTAATGACAAGACCATTACCATGAACACAATATGACCCTTTTGGATAGTAAGTGTATGACAATATGGTGATCTATGTGTATTGCAACATCTCTAAGCATTTTCTCATGGGACTATAGTAATACCAACTCAAAATGACAATAAATATAGGTTATGGTCCAAATGATAAAAGCTTACGAGTGAAAATAATATGCATGCAAAGATGACATATTATAGTAGCCCTTGATGACAACAGTTACCTTTGATGAAATTAATGGTAGTGACCTTGCATATCTTTCCTTTGAAAGGACAATCATAACAGTAAGTGAGTTCATGACAACAATGGAAGAAATGATAGTAGTGCAACATATAAACAATGTTCTTGGTACCCTTGACATTAGATAGTGATTCTTGATGCCTGGAGATTACAATACTGTATTTAAAGTATATATCATAATCTTGAATAACAATGGCTTGATGATTTGACACAGTGATTATGTTTCCCATATGTTGTTCCTTTGACTTGTATGACAAAGCTCTTAGGCAAGAATTCGAGTATACACTACATAAATGGCAACAACAAATATTGAATAGTGTCAATTGATACAGTGAAGTGGAGAGTAGTTGAAGGAGTGGTAGAAGCATTATCACATTTGATAGAGGTAGATATAGCAAAGGGAATAAGAGGGACAAAAGATGGTTATGGTATGATAACGAAGAAGGCAGTGAAGTGTGGTGACAACAAAAGTGGCAGTCAATACTTTCTTGTGGAGGATTCTACGCCCTAGGTGGAATGGAGGGGTTCTCTCTACTTATGGGCTTCACCATTTTGGGAATTTTTATGGGGTTTGTCCTAAAAAAAATCCTTTAATTCTACCCAAAACATGTCTCACTCATCATAGGCTTTGCATTGGCCACTTGCATCTAGATGTGCATATTATAAAACATATTGTGACAATCTTCAAAAGATAAAAACACCATGGTGCATTTTGGCACATCACGGGAAAACTATGGATAATATCAAGTCTCTTGATTCAACCAACCTTGCCTCAGATTCAATTGATGGTACAATCAAGCCTTGTAACCTAGAAACAAGTGCAAAAAGTGTACATTACAGCCCTTTTCTGACATACGCTCAGCATAAAATGAAAAGAAGCTCATGGGGCTTTCTGCTACTGATAGGTGTAATTCTACTAGTTCAAAGTCAAATGAGGTGTTTTTCTATCATGAATATTTTCTAATAATTGTGGCATCTTACAATTTTAACTGTGTATACCTAGTGAATGGTCAAGAGGTATATGATTCCAATGGGTATTTGGTTTCCTTAGTGTGCTAAAGAGGGAAGACCCAAGCTTTGGTTTCACCACCACTGTTAAGATTTGGAGGCCTCTATTACACTTCATTTGTAAACCAGATTGGATATAAGGTGAAAATAAGACTTCTTACAGCTCACATAGTTGTGAAGGCATATTCATAATGTTGCATGAAGAGCAAGTCTGGCATTACAGAATATCAGGTATTTGTACAATTTTTTTCAAATGACGTAACCCTCCTAGAACAATGTTGGATTGGGCTTCTCCAAAATCATACACTTCTACATATGTGTGTGTTCTCAAAGCTATACATGATATTTTGGATGGCACTCAATCGATAGCCATTGGATCAGTTGTGCTACCATATCTACATGAAGTCAAACCAATTATTCTTAAATTTAGGGTTTTGGATGCAACCCCAACAAAGTTTTGGAATGGAAATCCTTGCACCCAAAATACCCAAAAAATGAATTCATTGGATACTAACACATTTGATTGGATCGTAGTTCAGCTGGGAATACAAGATTTTAGTTTTCTTTGGGGCCTTGCAATACTGATTTTGTGTGAGCAATACCATGCAAAATCATTACCATCATCCAGCTCCTACATCTACATTATAAATGGAAAACTAGCTCAAGAAATCCATACAAATGTAGACTCCAGGTTGCTCTCAAAACAACACTTTTATGAAAAATCCTTGTGGCCTTATGGGTAGTTCTAATCCTGGTCATGGCTCAGGGTTTTGTTGGATGTATATTACCCAGCGAAGAAGCAAAAAATTGTTACCTTTCTATTGTTCTCATCCTTATCTTCTAGAATCTTATTTGCAGTCACCTTGCCATGCGATTATTGGCTCTTTGTTGATGCAAGGACTAAATCAGTTTATTAATACTGAAGTAATAGGTATCTTGTGAAAAATTATAGTGGTGTTTACTGAAGGTTCTCGGCCCTGTTCAAGGCCTATTCTTTGAAGTTTTATTGACACATTTTTTTGGGTGTGAGACTCATGGCACCCTGATATAACACAATTCATTCTCAAAGTAATAGGTTATTAATTATGAAGATCACTTTTGTTTGAAATTCATTGGGTTATATCTTTGTGGTTTTGGCCCTCACGAGGGCACAAAATTTCTTCACCTAAAGGATTGTCTATGTCACTGTTTTAGATCAAGCGAAAAGAAGAGCTCTGGAAGTTTTGATTTGGAATCTAAAGTATTAAGATTTGATGTCTTGGTTCGTCAAAATTGGGCATGTTCTCTAGTTGTATCATGAAAAAAACACTATGATCTGAAGCAATAAACCAAGTTCCAAACCTTTGGATAGGAGTTTTCCTAACTCATAAACCAAAGTCATGATCTAAAGTTAGAATGCAGCCTTAGTCCAGACAATATGATAATAGGCTACATATTCTCTGTGGCAATCATGATAATGATGATAGACATAAAATCTCTTCAACTTCAATCAATAAATCACCTTCAATAGACCTCTTGAAGCTATTGTGAGTTATAATTATTATGTTAGCACTTCCTTTCGACAACAATTTGAAATCACAAGGATTTGTAGTTCTAATAGATTATATGTTGAGACATTATAGTGAGAAAACCAGTGATAGACCCTGGAATATTTGAATGCATAATTTTTGTGACAAGAAAATTGTATTAACTACGGAGACATCAAATATCTCTTACAAATAGAAGCATCTCAGTCTTATCCAAAATAAAGGAATCATTGGATTTTAATAAATACCACCAGATTATTCTACAATAATGTCCGGCTTGACCTAAAAATGACATGTATTATCCATGATATCAAGAGTAGTGGCTCAGTAATCATGACAGTGAGAAATTATCTATGACTTTGTGAAAATGTGATTTTGACTTGGAGGAACATTAACACAATAGTAATCCTAATATCAAGACCATTACCATCAACACAATATGACCCTTTTGGATAGCAAGTGTATGACAATATGTTGATCTCTGTGTATTAGCAATATCTTTAAGAATTGTCTCATGGGACTGTAGCAATACCAACTCAAAATGAAAATAAATATAGGTTGTGGTCCACATGATAGAAGCTTGTGAGTGTAAATAATATGCATGTAGAGATGAAATATTATAGTAGCCCTTGATGACAACAACTACCTTTGATGAAAGTAATGGTAGTGACCTTTCATATCTTTCCTTTGAAAGGACAATAGTAAAAGTAAGTGAGTTCATGACAACAATGGAAGAAATGATGGTAGTGCAACATATAAACAATGCTCTTGGTACCCTTGACATATGATAGTAATTCTTGATGTCTGGACATTACAATACTGTATTTAAAGTATATATCAGAATCTTGAATAAAAATGGCCTGATGATTTGGCACCATGATTATGTTTCCCATATTTTTCTCCTTTGACTTTTATTACAAATCTCTTAGACACCAATTTGAATATACACTGCATAAATGGCAAAAACAAATATTGAATAATGTCAATTGATACATTGAAGTGCAGAGTAGTTGAAGGAGTGGTATAAGTGTAATGTATCACATTTGATAGAGGTAACAGTAGCAGAGGGAATAAGAGGGACAATAGATGGTCAGGGTATGATAACAGAGAAGGTAGTGAAGTGTGGTGACAACAAAAGTGGTATTCAATACTTTCTCGTGGAGGATTATACACGCTAGGTGGAATGGAGGGGTGATCTCTACTTATGGGCTTCACCATTTTCGGATTTTTCATGGGGTTTGGCCTAAAAAAATCCTTTACTTCCACCCAAAACATGTTTCACTCATTTCTCGTGAATGTGGCATTATCTGGAATCTATGTCTACAACACTATAAGCATGGGAGTGGTCATTACCTGCGAAGTCGAGGTGCCTTTGCGTGTCTTAACGACGATGTTCTCCTCCTTAGATGTGATGTGATAGCAGTTGTGATAGGAGTCATAGCAGAAGTAACAGTGGCAGCGTTTGATGTGGATGTGACAGTGGCAATAGAAGAAACAAGTTTTTGTAACAGTAGATAATTGACTCATTGTAATTCAACCATTATCCCCAATATGAGAGCCAGACTTTTAGGGAGAATTTGTTTTCTTCCAGGTTGATGGAAAAACTCTTTGGAGTCTTGCACTTCCTTCCAGGCCTACATAGTAAAGTGTTGTATGTACATTGTAATGACATAACGAGCTTTTGTTAGAGCCAAATTTTGTGCATTGTCTTGATGTGATGTGATGTTCTATGTTCATGATTTGAATGTGTTTTAAGATTAGCTAATCGATTGAAAAGAAAATGGAAATATTGATTCAACCCCTCTCAGTATTTCCAACAATTGGTATTAGAGAAGGTCCTTCAGTGGAAGCTTAATAGCTTGAAGGAAGATCCATCAAATTAAAAATTCATTAATGAGATGGCCGTTGATTTCGAGGAAGATATCAAAACCATCAAAGACAAGGTTTGAATACTAACACATGACTAGGAGAGAGTCCCTTATGACTCTCCCTTGGGATCTAAGTTGCCTTATGTGGCTCCATGAGATATAATGTAGCAGAATTGATGGCTCTTTAGAAGGTCATATCCCTTGCTCAGAATCTAGATTGTCACAAATTTCATATCATAGGAGACTCAAAATTGGTCATCCAGATGGCCGAAAAGCTCATTAATGGTTGTCCTACCACCAAAATTGGCATGAGTGGGTGGCTAGAGGCTTAGATCAAACAGATAAGAAATATCTTCAAAAGATTTGATTATGTCACTATTGGTCATGTTCCTTGAGTTGGTAACCAAGTGGTAGATAGGTTGGCTAGCAAGAGAGCATCACATAAGTATTGTGATTCCACCTCCCGTTGACACGTAGTGCTCGGTACAACTAACTTAGACCATGGGAATGCTTAGCTCCTTCAAGACCTCACAGAAAAAGACCTCCTCCACCCAATGGAGGTGATTGGACAGTGGTACAAGTTGCACCAAAACGACCCTCGAGACTTGCTCTGACTCCATGCACTTCATAACTTCATACTCATGCAAACTTAGTGCATTCAATCTAAAGATGTGTGGGAGGCTCCTACCATGTTTATAATTGCAAGCTGGTCATGAAGGAAGTTTAGTGTGGAAGCTTGGGAGACAATTTTTGGTATGTAGGGAGTGTGGGTCTATATCCATGGTGGCTCCCCGGAGTTTTGGCCTTGGCTGAGAAGAATTTTTTGGGATCAAGGCCTTTTGATGTGGTCTGGGCTTCGTGACTTGCTTTGCCCTTGGGAACTAGGGACGTGAACAGGCGTGCAGTTGAGCCACCACCAAGCTCTAGCCCATCACTGGTTCAAGAAGAAGGAATTTGTCTCACCGAGCCTTCTTGCCTACATGTGGGATAAGGAGTGTGAGTCTCTTCGTCTCTCTGTATAGTGGTTAGTCTATAATTCAAGCCATCCAGTGGTGCTCGGGTAGCAATTAGTAGGTTCTTAATGGATTGAGTTGCACTTGGGGTGTCTACGGCAGAAGAGGTGAAGGCCATTCAATGTGGACCATGGCTTGTTTGTCTTATTCCTATCAAAGGGTGGTAAGCAGTGTGTGGGTGGAGGAATTTGAACCTCCCATTTATGTAGGGTAGTATGCTCAGAACCTCACCCATCTGGTGGTGCTCGGGTGTGAATATGTGGCATCCATGTGGTTGTGCTTTGGAATTGTGTGGTGTAAATTTCGCCTCGGTGTGACTGGGGTGCATACGGTGTGCCTTTATGGGTTGAAGTGCACTTAGGGTGGTTGTGACAAAGGGGGGTGCAAGCCACCTGATGTGGTTAGCGACTTGTTTATATCGGCCTTGCAGGAGGGTGGTGACCGATCCAGTGCAATAGTCTCCTTGGGGGTGGTTCAGCAGCCCAAGTATCGGTTACTGTTATTGCAGGTGTCCTTATTTTCAGGGAGCCCTCCCCTTCTCTCTATTTAATTTTCCTCTTTTCTCAGTGCCTAGCCAACGGGGTCAACCCTACCATGGGGGTGGGCAGTAGCAGTAAGAGAGGAATCTTGAGCCTAGACATAGTGCATCCTCGACAAATTCTAGTAGCAGGGACACTAAGGAAACATAGACTATCTCTCCAATTCATTCGCATGGCCAAGTGGTAGCTCCGATCACTCAGGAATCTCTTCTAGTGCAACTTCATCAAATCTAAATCAATATGAATATCCTCCAAGATCACAAGTATTAAGACAAGAATGAGACTATGGCCTATTCCCAGGACATCCTGTATAGCCAGAATGAGATATTGGAGCAGCTGGATAGTCTATGACGTCAACATCGTTCTATGAACAGCCACCTTCGTAGTCTGGAACCGAGGGTGGAGCATATTGACGTCCATATCCATGATTGTGTCGGTTTCTTCACTGCTCCTCATGTACTTTCTCCTCACTTGCCACCCTGATATGAAACTATCAGTTATGGTTTTCTTTTTGTTTATGTCAGTTATGTCTAGGCTTGAACACCCTCTGAAATAATGTATGTTAGTTGTTCTTTTTGGTATGTCCCACCCCCCACTCTCAAAAATTCTAGTCAGAATGATAGAGCAGAGGCTTCCATGATGAACTTTGTAAGCTGTCTTTTATTGAAAATGTAATGAAAGCATTTTTTACCGACAAAAAAAAAATGCAGTTAGCATAACAAGGCTTAGTTGTGTGCACAGTAAACATTTGGAGAGGCTTATTTGTGTCTAATAAATGATGCAAAAGGCTTAGTTTTGTGTTGATTTGAGGCCCAGAACCAAGAGGAGGAACTGCGATAGAAAACCCCCTTTGCCGAATGGAAAACTTTCCACTAATTTGGGTAGTTGATTGTTGGCCATCAGATTTGAAAACCAAAAAATTTCAAAAAAAAAAGAAAAAGAAAGAGAAAACTTCTTTGTATGAACCCTAAATTCAAGGATAACCCTGGTGTATTGATGAGGCCTTATTAATTCAAGGGAGATACATGGTTCAAACTCTCTCCCTCCATGATAAATTGGATTTTGGTGTTCATAGCTACCAATAAATTAGCTGGGCATTGTGACAATCACATAGGAGGAGAGGAAAACACAGAGTATCATTTGCATCCAAAGCATGTATTGAAAGACTTATCTAGATACCCAAACTGTCTTCCACACACCCTAAACCAATGGATGATCTAATAGTGTATTGGAAAATGCATTGTTAATGAAAGTGCAAGTTCAAAAATCTCGGAATCTCTCCAACCATGTGAAAGCTTTCTTGTGTATCACTGATCAATAAAAAAGCAAAATGTACCAATAAAAAAGTCATATTAGCTCTGAACCCAAAGGAAACCCAGTAATCATTTGAGTCGAAATTTTCTCTTTCATATCTGTCTTCGTAAGCTCTAAACTTTGACCTATGTTGATTCATTCGCTCATTTGATTTAATGGTTGAGTAGTTGAGTGATTCATTAGTTTCGATCAATATCTAGAATATGTCTAGTATAATAATAAAAAAGTGCACATTTCCCATACGGATTCCAGATCATATCAGCCTAAAAGATCAATTTCCAATTCGTTTCAGTGGCGAACCAATATCACCTTTTAATTTCCTTGCAATATTGTTAAAGTTTCTTGATGAATTTCAGCACGGTTCAAAACTGCTATGATTAAAAGTCTAAAAGGGCATAAAAATAGGGTACGAACAAAGAATCAAACCCTGAGCATGGCCAAGCTTTACGATGTACTTACAAAGCATATGAAGCACCATATAAATGAGATTCTTCAAGGAGATCATCTACATGGCGAAGTGCCAGAAGACGACCATTCTCAAAACCAAAAACCATGTATGCCCTGCCCTACCCAACACTAGCCTACTTTACTGATGTTGTTGGTGTTTCCTGCCTACAGGTGAAACAGGTTGCTCACCTCTTCTAAGCGGTGCCATAATGCTTAATTAGATTAATGAATACCGAAGACTCCGACTACTCACAAATTGAAGCCATTGCAGACCCTGAAAACAGATCAATGAGGTTTTGGGCAAAAAGAGAAGAACTTAACTTAGAAGGAAGCGTTGTCAAAGTTACATGGATTTTTTTTTGAAGGGATTACATTTTCGTAGGATGAATTTATCTCCTCATTAAAATCGTGTGATTTTAAAAAAAAAGGTAATAACAATAATTCTGTTGTAATTTTTTATTTTTATTTTATTTTGAAACATGTACTTTTTCAATTTGATTACATTAACATCAATTTGATTAACTTAATATTAATAAAAACTTAGAAAATTTAATTTTAATAAAAACGAAAGCATGTGTAAATTGATTAATTTATATTTTTTTAATAGTAGGAATTTTTTTTATAATTTAGTTATTAAATTAGCAGTGAGGACAAATTTTTTTAGTTATTCAAGGAAAATCAGTTAACTTAAAATGAACCATTGGTGGTCTATAAATAGGTAGGCCTTCACTGCTACTATATGCCTCTATCTCTTGTGTGGTTAGCGAGCTTCCTTACATTTGAGGAAGACGAGCTCTTAGCCAAGCAAAAGCAAGCTATTTTAAGGCATAATCCAAACCCAATCGATTAAATTATATTTTGAAGAATATATTAAAATCAATGGTGGAATTTTTTTATTTATTGAACCTTATATTAGTATATCATACTATATTTTAATAAAGATGATTTTATTTTTGAAAATATAAATTATAAAGATTATGATAGATATAAATATTTTTTTTTATGTTTTTTATTTTCAATTATGAGTTTGCTAGAGGTACTTTATGGTATTATTATATATCTATATGTGAGAAACATAACCATAACTCTGGAAAGAAAAATTATTGAAAATAGGACAACTTAAATGGTGAGGTTCAAGAAATTTTAAAGGGTTCCAGCATGATGTGAATTGACGTCTAGGATAAGGGTTTCATTATGAATTTTTCCAAGTCATATATGGGATTTAGGGCTTATCTTTTCCAAGGAATGAAAAAGGGCCCTAGGCCTAAAACAATTATTTCTCATGTTTAATCTCCATATTGAACAAGATATTAGAATGGGAATCTGGGCATAATTAGTATGTTTTTCATAACAAGATTAGGTTTTATGGCTTTTATGATAGATAGGGAAAGAAAACAAGATTTTTAGTCCCTAATAAAAAATTCTCTAGTAGTTCAATGGGTTTGAATAAGGCCTCAAACCACCACACATTTCCTATCTTATAAGATATAGCTAGCCTTCAGGTATGTTATGGATGTTATTTGAAGGTTTTTTGTGGCATAGTTGGTTCTTGGGGCCTCTATGTTTGGCCTTAATATTATTAGGAGCTTTTTACACCATGTATGGCACTTGGGGCCTTAATCCTTGTGAAGGAAGGATAATAAGGTGCTTGGGTCATATTTTAATCTTCCCATGATCAATCTTCTTGAACAAGTATTTGCATTACCACATAGAACATCTCTAGGGGATATTTGGTGTCTATCAGGGATCTTTTTCACCATTGGTATGGTTTACATGATAAGAATGGATCTTGGGGAATGTACTATCTTGACGGGAGGATAAAAGAGGGCCTTAGGCCCTAAATAAAGCTTCTAGAGTTCAAGGAACATGAAGTAACCCTCAAACAGCCGCATAGATACTCTCTAAGGGATATTTGAATTTCAACTTGGATATGGGAGCCATGGCATCTTATTCTACATAAAGAACTAAAAGAATTGTTAGTATGTATGGTTTTCTAATAATAGTGTGTGCACATTCTAAGAATGTGAATGTACTATTAGAATTTGTACACATTTTTTTAATGCATGTATCTGTAGAATTATTTATAAAATAATATGGCTTTAAGAGTAATCTAGATTTATGTTAATTAACCAATTTTAAATCAACATACTTTGAATTCAACTTAATAAAATCATTATCTCTATGAATCCAGCACAATAATCAACCATGGTATGTAATAACACCACATAAACCCCACAAGAAATAGTGTGTCATCTCTTTAAGATGCGAGGAACAAATTCCTTATATATTTAACCCTTAAATAACCATTCTATACTAGTTTCAAACTCTATGTTTCTTCCCTTATAAAACTAATATATATTGTAAACTTATACTCTATATTGTATAAGATTGTTATAAATTTAGCATTATAGATGGATTCATATACCCCTTTAAGGGGGTCATTGAATATATCTAGTTAAATTTTAACATTGCAAATGGATTTAGAAATCCCTGTAGTGAAATGAAACAATTCAATATCAAAATTGCAATTTTCCATTTTTGGAGTGACACAATTAAAAATTACTAACATAAATGACTAATTCATATACTTCTTGTACTTTTTATTTGGTCATATTTTTATTCTTGGACTATAGTAGTCATTTACGTTAATCATTATTAATTTATTCACTTATTATCTAGTCATATATTTTAGTCTTCGACTAAATTAGTCATTTGAGTTAGTCGTTTTTAGTTTGGTCACTTATTATCTAGTCGTATATTTTATCCCTAAAATAAATTGGTCGTTTAAGTTAGCCATTTTTAATTCAGTCACTTAAAATTGCTCAAATGTAGTAGTAATTAACTTGAAATAACTGTGGTGAAAAACATTTTTAGTCACCTAGTCACTAATTTCATCATTTTCTACTAGTGATAGTTACCCCAAGGTTCATGCCATTACATAGGGAGCTGAAGGTCATCGTCGTGTGCTAGTACATACCCCATTTTTTTTATCACTCCTGGTCCCTAATCTGGTTCAAATATTTAATTTTGTGTGAAGTATGGTAAGTGAATAGATCAGGAGGGAGGATGTGATTATTTCCATAGCCCGACAAGGGGTCAATGTCGATCCAAACATAATGCTAGTACCTATATGCCAAGTCAAACCATATGCAATGATCAAAAGGGACTTATGTACAACTTTCCATATAATATATATATTAGATCTTGATTTGTTTGAGAGTCGGATCCAGTTTTTAGTTGATATAGGATGTATATATTTTTATTTTACCACTTTGGTCCACAGGCTGTGGGTCATAAGGAGTCTCTGACCCACCTTGGAGGCAATGGCTTGAGAGAAGCAATGGAGGTATTTTAATCCCCATCCTCCCCATGATTTTAGTAGGGTAATGTTGTCCAATCTAACCCATGTGAATGTGCATTCTTCTTTTGCCCTCTGCTAGAGAAACCCGCAACAGAGCTTCTGTATGAAATTTAGTATGCATTTAGGAATCCAAGATAAGGATATTTAGAACAACGAGGTGGCCTCAATGACATATTTCATAAGAACCAACATGCCAGCTCTAGATAGCCACTTGTGACACTATAACTTAATTTTCTTTTCCACTTTGGCTACTAACCACATCTAGTCTTCCTTGGTATAAGCATCGGGTTTCAGGGGAAAAACTAGATATTTTATCCCCTCGTCGAGCTTCAATGATTGGAAAGGAAATAAGTTATGAGAATGTGAAATTTCTAGCTCCAAACTTTCACAACATTTAATGGTTTATTTTTGATGATTTGGAGACATGCCTGTGGCGGCATAGAAAGTGTCAAGGATAGATGTGAATTCATTCACATCGCTACATTATCCATCTAGGAATATCATAACATCATTTACAAATAGGAGGTGTGAGAGGATAGTTGCGCCCCCAATTCAAATTACCCTGATGGAACCACGTGTGATCGATTTGTGAATCATTATGTTGATTCCTCTAATAATCAACACAAATAACAAAAGAGGCAGTGGGAATCCTTCTCTAAGCCCTCTCTCCGCATGGAATAAATTACATGCCACACCATTGATTAATATTGCAAAAGGAACTGATGTGATACATCCAATGATCCAGTTGACAAAAGAGTTTTGGAATCCTAGAACAATGAGAAGGAGTGTGATGTAGAGACAACTGCCTCTGTCAAAATATTTGGAGAGGTAAATTTCGAGTATCATACCTATTAATTTCATGGTTTTAATGTTGTGAATCCCTTCTTTAGAAATTCCAATTTCTTTGTTGATTTGTCAGCCTTCAAAGGAAAACGAATTACTACGAGGAGATGTGATGCAAAAAGATCAGATGAATTCTATTGCCAATGATTTTGGCGATGATATTGTAGATGACATTGCATAAGGAGATTGGTTGGAAGTATGCAAAAACATAGGGGGAGTCAAATTTAGGGATAAGAGCGATGAAGGTTGAGTTGAAGGCATTGTATATTTGACCCAAGATATGAATTTCTTCAACAAAAACCAAGAGCTCTCAACCAATAAGCTCATAAAAACTAAGGAAGAATTTGATAGGCCATCCGTTGGGGCTAGGATTCTTATATTTTTTGAACTAGCGTAGTACAGATTCTAATTTCTCTAGGGACATAGTATGTTTTAATTCAATATTGTCTTCATCGGTGGACAATCTAGGGAAGCCTGTGTACACTATATGATTTATCCTAGGGTGGTAAGTCGAGGAGCTTTCGAAAGTGATTAGAAGTGTTGAACTCCCAATCTGGTCAGGTCCTTGAAATTTCAAGTAGTATGGCTGACCCATCTTCAAGGGACTAGATAACATTGTAAGCCTTCATGGCCTTGGCGAATTGGTGAAATAATTTTGTGTTTTCATCCCCAGCCCACAGCTAAATCACCTTCCTTTTCAATCTCCACATCTCTTCTCTCTCTTCCGACAGTCGTCGCTTGTCTCTTTCAAGGTGTATGAGGTGTAATTTGGACTCATTTGACACATAACCCCATCTCTCAGTTTGTTCCATTTGATCCAATTCATATTCGATCTTCTTTAGGGTTTCCTCATCCATCAGTCTCTTCCCTTTAAACCACTCCAGGGTTTTGTTTTTTGTATAACAAATATTCATGTTGAAAAGAGATGTAATTGATCAAGATTCCAGTGGCTCGTACTTCCTCCAGTTATTGGTCACAATTTTATGAAAATCCTCATCTTTGAGCCAATATGAGTTGAATTTGAAATGGGCTATGGACTTGTTGAAGTGACTGGCCAGTTGGAGATAAATGGGATAATGGTCAGATAGTCCCCTCAATCCTACCAATTTCTTGAATCATGATAGGCGATCTAGGTAGGATTCCTTAATAAAAAACAATATAGTATGTCAGTAATCACTTCCTCCCCCACGTGGTGGTTTCTCTAGGTAAGCTAGATTTTTTCCAAATCAATGTCAACGAGGCATTGTGCTTTGATGAGCCGATAGAAAAAATTTGTTAGGGTATTCGCTTGAGCATAATGGCCCCAACATTGTGCTTTACCGAGTGAAAATTTCAAGTCACCCCTAATAATGAGATTGTTATAATTCACGAAGGGTTGGTTCATCAAAGTGTTTCATAATGTAACTCAATTTTGGCAAGGACCATAGATATTGACTATACTTAGAGTGACCCCAAGTTCTTCAAATAATATGTCAACAATGATATAGTTGTGATGACCCCAGATGTTGAGGAGATAGACAGATTTAGGATTGTAACTAATGGCGACACCCCCAGATTGGCCCGTAGCATCAATGGCATGGAAGGTCCAACCCTTGAGATCTGTATACAGGGAGTGTTCAACCTCAAAATAGGTCCCCAGGGTTTCTTGAAGGAAAATAAAATCAAGATAGTTAGATGAAATCAGTTCTTTGAGAGCTAGATTTTTTGAGGGGCTAGAAAGCCCTCTATAGTTGTAAGAGAGACATTTCATGGGGGAACTAGTGGTGTGAAATGATCTAAGGAACCCTTCCAGAGATACTTGTTTACTAGCTATTATATCTAGACTGGCTTAGTTCATGCCTTTCAAGATGTGCAATTTTCATCGAGGGTTCATCTTGGGAAGTATTGATGGTAATAAGGGACCAAGACCAGTGCCATGCCCACATAAGATATAAGGCCCTAAGTGGGGGAGGTTCGAGGAGCGAAGGAAATATTTTTTCCCTTAATATACCTAGAGGAAGTGTCACTTTGAGATGGTAGTGAGGGGGATGGAATCGAGAAGCAAGCAAGGATGGATCTTATAGGACAAGAGATAGCCCATAAGTGTTGAATGGTAGGATGGGAATCTGAAGTAGATGAAAATGGATGAGAGACATATGATATCAAGAAATATGTAAGAGGAGGGGGAGGGGAAGAATTACCCGATGGAGTCGAAGTTGGTGGGTGGAGAGGCCTCGATCCCATACCCGTTTTGAGCTCTCCAGCCCCTACCAAAGTGGAATCCTCTGTAGATGACAAGCCATCAAATGAAGTGGGGAGCAGACGAGTCAAAGAATGAGGTCCTAAAGTGGGCTCAGAGGCAGCAAAATGGTACTCCCTTGTAATCCAGTATTTAGTTCTTTACTAATCCCCTAAAGTGAAGAATCAGGTTCTCCTCCAAGCCCTCTTAGTATCGATAAAGACCATATTCTTGTGAAGGACATATTTCCCATCTCCATGAAAGATCTTTCACACTCCAGAAATTGCCCAAGATCATCACCGATGAGGTAAAATACATCGTTAGACCGGAGTTGGAGGCGTAGCCCTAGTAACCAAAGCAAGGCAGGGCCTACAACCATTTTTTCATGTTCTGGATCAAATATAGGGGACCAACACTTTCGTAAAATAGGAGCCAATTCTATATTCCGTAATCATGAGAGGACCCAGCCCGCATGTTCTTCCCTAACAAATCTGAGAGTGAACCAACCATTTTGCAAGGTGTGTATCATGGGTATGGTGTCATGTGCATGGACCCATATCTGTTGTGCCAATTTTGTGAGCCAAGAGGTAGATTATTTTTTACCTTTAACCCTACCTAACAATACTCTACTTGTCATGTCAATAATATCACCCATGCGAATTCCTTCACCTAGCACCAACGTTCTATTT
Source organism: Pinus tabuliformis (assembly GCA_031772625.1). NCBI lineage: Eukaryota > Viridiplantae > Streptophyta > Pinopsida > Pinales > Pinaceae > Pinus > Pinus tabuliformis. Next base: position 743,449,661 of record CM062812.1, on the reverse strand, counting down.
TTGTCCTTGACCTTGGGGAATTTGGTTTTCTTAGCTCTTTTGAAAGTGCTTATGTTTGAGTCTCATGAGGGGTCACCCCTGAACATAGTCCCTTGGTCTGCTTGAGATGGGTCCCTATTCACCCCAAGTGCAATTGAGCTTGGACTAATCTCAAGGTTGAGGGATGTACCTGATCTCAGAAAAATCCGAGCTGGTCAAGAAACAAGGGGAGCTAAGGAGAGGTCAGAGGGGGCATAGGTATGCAGAGATGCATTAGTATAGAGTGTGGATGTAGGAATAAAAAACATGCCAATAAGAGGATCCCAAGTAGCATCCAAGACAAGGATATCAGAAGAGCGTAGGGAGCTACTAGGGTTTAGACATGATTATAAGAAAATGAGGGTTTTAGGTGAAAAATCAACCAAGGGAACCGAGGAATCATGCGAGACAGCCTAGTCGGGAGCTGAACTTCCAAGGATAGGCTTGAGAATGGGAAGTGAGCAAGATAGAGGTGGGCTAGGATGAGCATGAAAGATAGGGGTGAAGCATGGTTTCTTATGAAAGAGATATCAACCAGGCAAATATTATGGGTTGAAGATCTCCAGGTGTTAGATATGCCTCCATCCCAAGGGACAAATGTGGATGACTAGCTCAGATGGAGGTCTCTAGGGAGGGATCATCCGAGAAATACACTAGCTCCTCATTCATGGTGAATTTCCACTCTACCATGTCGAAAAGCTCACAAAAAATATGAAGAAAGCCGCAACCAACCATTAATTGCCTCCTGCCATTGAAAAGAGTTTCCAAACACAATCTGTCTGAGGTAATGCAGAGGGAATGTAGCCATGCATCGCTTCAAGGAGGGTGGTGTAATACTTTTCATGTAGATTATTGGCCTGTAGGAAAGGTAGACCGATAGATGTAAAGCCCTAACTAACAAGACAATAGACCAGCAAGAAAAACGAAAACCTAACCCTCTTCCTCTTCAGGTCTCGAATATGAAGAAACGAACCGTAGAGCCATTTCTCCATCTTAAAAATAGTAATATAAAAAATATTACTCACAAATTCTTACTCAATGAGTCGGCGAGAATCGGAATAAGGTTCACCCATGCGAAAGAAAATGTGGACCATCTCATATTACAATTTTATAAAATAAACTTATAATAATTTTGGTATAGAACATGCAACTCCCAAGCAAACATGGTTTTTCAAAGAGTTGAACTAAGTACTTAATTAGTTTAATTAATAAGGAAATATTTTAATATGATAATAATTTTATTTTATAAAATATCATTTAATGAAGAATGATAGAATAATTGATTTTTATTCATTAAAAATTTTAATTTTGCTATTAAAAATTAAAGAGGTTCTATATTTTGAATTTCTTATTTGGAATTTTTAATATTAATTTATATGTTTTCATGTAACAACCAAAGAATACATTTTTCTTATGTCTATTAGATTATCAAAACATTCCAAAATTTGTCATTCGCATAAAAATAACTCTATAACATGTTCTTCTTTCTCTAAATTCTATTTATAAATGTTTCCACACACATATGAGTGTCTAATTTTCATGGTCTACAAGTTATACGAAAATCAATCTCCATAAGTTATCTCATTGTTATAGCCCACAAGCTTGAACTTGCTTGTAGGTTCTCCCTTCTTCTCACCGTAAATTCTTATCCTACACATTGATTATCTTACTATAATTGATATGCATCTTCATAAACTACAAATTAAGTGTTTGTGATAAAATGTGTGGACGTTTATAAAAAAATAACATTTTTAGTCAAAATCATGGATTTTGATGGGTTTTTGAATTTTTTACAATCTGACTGTGGCAAACAAAGACATTAAAGAAAATGGGATAAAATAAAAAAATCCATTGGATGAAAGGAATTAAAAATACTACCCCATCTTCCTATATAATATTATAAACTCCTCGCCTATTAAATACTCAAATAAATTTAAACCATGAAAAATAAGAATAAAATTTTAGAAAATTATATATTATAGAGAAATGGAACACATAAAATATTGTAGAAATACAAACACAACAAATGCATAAAATAAGAGAGAGACATAGATATACATACTTCACCCAATTTGGACTACGTCCATGGAGAAACATCCAGTCCTTCCTTCTATATTATATGTTATGCTCCTAACCTATGAGAAGATGCCAGAATACCAAATATACAAAGAAACACAACCTAGAACACATAACAAAATGAGAAATAACAGCATGTATTTTATTATTCAGAGAAGAAAGCAATGTTCACTTGCCTCTTCGAGGGGGCAACCTCTAATAGAGCAGGGCTCGATTACAAAATAAGACAAGACGCTCCTCAATGAGGAGAATCTATCCTTTTGTTGAGGGCCCCGAAATCGGGTCAACAACAAGGGGGATACCCACCCGGTCCGGAACCTGGTTGGCGGCTTCTTGCTCGTTTGGTGTAGCGGGTCCGACTGGGGATGATGGTACCAGCTTCCCAATTTAAAAGGATGTGTGTGTGTGTGTGTGTAGATTTTTGATGATGCTAATCTAAAGGTAATTTCAAGCTAATCTAATTCTAAACTCTAAACTGACTCAATGCTATTGTAATCTAACAAAAACAACACATCTAATCTATACTAACCCGGGGTAGGATTCTTTCTTCATGCGATCTAAAAAGATTTCATACAATAACTGGTAATAAAGATCATTCAGCTATCATAAGAATATAAATCAATTAAGATAAACCATTCTGCATAAGAAGTTAGGCAAAACAGTTGTGAACAGCATATCACATGATAAGTTATTCATATGTTAAGCACAAACAAATGATTCCACCGTACAAAAGTGCCAAATGGTAATCCAGACATTCATACATCAACATATAAACAAATCAGCTGTATATTACTCTAATAATATGAGCAGAAATTAATCAAGAGATAAAAGTACCATTTATGACTGATTTTCACTCACAAACTTCAAGCAATAACGATTTATCTCTACTTACTTCTAACATCTACTAAGAGTACAGAAGTGCAACATCAGTAGCAGACATTAAAATGCAAACATAAATAAATCTCGATCCATCCATTCACCAAAAACCACCTCCGAGGGTGCAAAAGTGCATGTTCTGAGGACAAGGTTTTTGACAAATTTCCGGACCCTTCTCCAAATGCCATGAGAAGGGTTAAATACTACTAACTAACTAATCTTAATTACACAAATTTAGGGAACGGCTTCAAATGACCGCCCTTTTACTAAAGCAAATTTATTTCTAAAAATTGAATCTAATTTCTAACCGTTTCTGTATCTGCTCCTTAGTGTTGTAAGTAATGTGAGGTTCACCTGGAAAGAGTCGGCTGGTTGTCTTTTCCTTTTGCTCGGGCGATAAAAGTAGAAATAACAAAAGCTGGCACCTCTTTCTGACAAACTAGAAGATATTTTTTGAAAATCTTCCTCTTGATGGGTGTATTTGCTATGTGTATACTTAGTATAACCCAGATTTCTTTCAAACTGATTGTGTTGTTGCTATTTCGGTTTCCGGCCGTGTGAATGACTCAATGAGTTAGGGATTTCGTTGCCTGAACAATCTTACGTATTGAAAATTGCTTCCATTCTTTGTTCCAGGCTTTTCTGAAGCATCATCCCTTTTTAGCGTTTTTCTTTTTTGCTTTATCCAATCTGAGCTTCAGGATCTCTTGCAAACATGCTGCTTTTGTGCGCCTTTGACTCGAAGTCTTCGATAGTCTATTTTAATCAGTGTCTGTGGAGTGATACTCTGGAATCCGCGGCTCTGCTGCATGCGGCATTCATTTGCGAAGGCATCTCCTCTCTGTTCTTCAAGTATTGGCGCTTTCCCCTTTTCCTTAGATGTTTCCTGCATATAGATTTATATTAGTTACTGCCTTACAGTTTATGCAAAGGAAAAGAGACATGACGAAAAGATTGACATGAAAGCTTTAAACTCTAATGAATGCATAATCATGACACTCATAATGACTTGACTCTTCGAAAAATGCAACACGATCATCTTTGGATGCTCAAGCGTGCAATCATTAATTTCCCTTAAGGTGCGCGCTCGATTTTGGGTTTACAGATCATGCCGAAGAAACTTTGCGATGAGTGGTTTCTGCGATTCGTATCGCAGCAATTAATAGTCTCATTCGTCGCAGATCGCAAATCACAAAATCACAGTTTATAAGATCGCAGATCCCAAATCGCAATATTGCAATATTCATTTGCTCATTGTGTGCTGCTTATGCGACGTTGCGATATGCGACATCGCATATCGGCCATCAGCGATTCCTTAGGTTTTTCTTTTTAAGGGCGCTTTCAGAATATGTGATGCGATGAATGTCGCATCGCTTCATCGCAGCTTACTTACGCGCATAGGAAAAACGCTTCACTTTCTCTTTGCGATGCAATATAGATTTTAGGGAGTCAAATACAAAAATTTTGATAAAAATATTTTTGAGATTTTTTGTTAAGGGTCCCCCTTTTCTTGATATTTTTTCTAATACTAAACAAAGAGGGGGGTTGTTGGTGACCACAAAAATGGCGATTCACTGTGAAGAACCAGTTATCTCTGCTTTTCTATTGACATTTCCACTTCCGAAACAGAAAAATTTTCATATGTCTAAATTTTGTTATGGACAGATAGAGTAGATTACCCCTCATCCTGTCAATGATACTTTGTTTCAACCTTTCTTTTTGTCCAATTGTCTGCTTCCCTAGGCTTAGTTCTTGCATTCATACCAGACATTACTCGGTCCTTTTTAAAAGATAAAATAAGGTCTTCTCTGCGTACTGGCTTTAAAGTATGCTCATTTGTCGTAGGTAGAGCCTCTGCTGCCCGTAAGCGTCCATAGCCTTGACAGGGTTACCATGTTATCCAGCAATAATCCTTTTTCCTGCTTGAGGTTATTTACAACACTTCAGAGAAAAATCCTTTTTGACACTTTTTCCTTTTTTATTCTCTAAAGAACATTGTCTTGGTTTGGTGGCCAAATTATGACACAGTCATTCACTTGATTTATAGTTTTGCTGAACAAGCTGGCTCGTGATGAGACCCCTTGTCTTTTGATTGCAACAATCTTGAGTCATTGCCCTGTTTTGATAGACAGTTTTGGCAAAGTCAGCAAGTTATAATATTTGTGATCATGATAAGCCGGCTCATGATGAGACCTCTTATTCTTTGAGATATAGTGTTTTCTCGGATTGTTTCTCTGAATGCTGCAGTTTCCTTTTGCAGTGAGGAAGTCATTGTTTTTCCTTAAGAAAGCTCTGGACGACAATAATAGAGTTTGAAAACAACAGCTTTACAGAGAATATTTATTTTATTATCGATGATACCTTTCATTGTGCTGACATAAAACAATTTTTTACAAAAGGTTGCTTTCATCAAAGTCTTTTGAAAGGTTGAAACTAATATCATTATTCAGGCTAAAGTTAACTCTATTTGTCAATAATAAAAATCAGATTTTTCGAAAAGCTTTGCTATTTGTACAAGTGAAATCAAAATCTGATAGAGATTCAGTGTGCTCTTTCTTGAATCCTTCTCAATGATCATTTACAACCGATTTTATTTATAAGAAAGAGAAAAACAAAATAAAAGAAACTAAAACTATCCTACAAAAATAGAAGAATGATCTTCTTATGGAAAATACATTTTAAGAATCTGTCCATTCACAGGCAAAGAATCTCTTCTACCTGCCAAATCCTGCAACACAAACGTCGATGGGCCTATGACTTCTACAATCTGAAAAGGACCGAACCATAGCTTCTGAAATTTCGTATGCTTGCCCTTTTCTTCATGAGCCTTATCCCATTTCAAAACTAAATCTCCCATCTGAAAGTTCTTTCTGGTTATGATGTTTGAGTCAAAAGAGGATTTTATTAGCGCTTGGTGGTGAGCATGGGTTTTCTTAGCTTGTTCTCGCTGTTCTTCTAGTCTGATTATCTCCATTTTCCTCAATTGCAAAGAGGAAGTAGATACTTCATCGATGTGTTGTACTAAAGACAAAGAGGGAATGACTAAGTGAGTAGGAAGAACCACTTCTTTCCCATAAACTAAATGAAAGGGAGAAGTTCCGATCGAAGCTTTCTTCGTAATTCTGTCTGCCCATAAAGCATTAACCAGCGCTTTGTGCCAATTCTTTTGGTTTTGGTCAACTGTTCTTTTAATAATCCTGATTAGGTTTTTGTTTGTTGATTCAGCCAACCCGTTACCTTGCGGATACTAGTTGGCAGAATACTTCAGTTTGAATCCTCTTTTAAGTGCAAACTCAGTCATTGCATTTCTAGAAAAGTATGATGCATTATCAAACATTAAGGCCGTTGGCAACCCAAACCTAGTGATGATAAATTGATCTATGAATTCAATAATGTTTTCAGAATTAACTGTCTTGAGAGGAACTGCTTCTACCCATTTAGTAAAATAATCTGTTGTCGTGAGGATATACCTATGCTGCTTAGAAGAGTCAGGAACGATCTCACCTATTATGTCGAAGCCCCATTGGCTGAATGGTTGCTCGATGTTGACCGGCTGTAGTGGCATGGATGATTTCTTTTGTTTCCCCGCAGCAGTCTGGCAGATTTGGCATTTCCTTACGTAATTGTATGAGTCTTTGAACAGCGTGGGCCAATAATATCCTGCACGTAAGATCTTATGCGCAGTAGTCTCTCCAGCATAGTGTCCACCTGCTGGTCCATCGTGGATTTCCTGCAAAACCTTTTCAGCTTCAGTTTTCTCAAGACACCTAAGAAGTACAGAATCGTAATTCCTTTTAAACAGAACATCATTTATGAGCTGGTATTGTTTAGCTTTCAATCTCAGAGCTCTTTTCTTGGTGTGATCCAAGTGCGATGGAGCATACCCATTCTTAAGATAATGAATGGTGTCCGCATATAATGATTCTGCATCGTTTAGGCTTACCTCATATCTATGTACCTCTTCAGATGATTTTTCAGGAATTTGCGATGCTCCAGCTAACATCTTACAGAGGCCTTGACCTCTTACGATGTTTGTTGGTTTGATCTCAAGATCGTATTCTTGTAAAGCGGTAATCCAATTCGCCCTCTTTTCGCCCACATCCTTCTATACCAACAAGTTTCTTACCGCTGGAAACGGTACGACGACTTTGGTATGGGCTTTAAGTAAGAAAGGTCTGAAATATTTGATCGCTTTGAAAACAACATACACTTGTTTCTCCACGTCTGAATAATTGAGCTCAACACCTTGTAAGTTCGAGCTAAAGAACGCGATTGGAGCTTCCGCCTTTTCTTGATTTGCTTGAGTTAAAATCGCGGCATAAGATTTCTTTGAGGCAAAAGTATATAAGATAAAGGATTCTGAAAAATTTGGGGTAGCTAAAGATGGAGCGTTGATGATAGCTTGTTTGATCAAGTTGAATGCTTCGTGCTCATCTATGCCCCATTTAAAATTTGAATTCTTTTTTATCATATTTTGTAAAGGAGAAATAATACGTGAAAAATCCGAGACAAACCTTTTTACAAAATTGATTTGTCCAAGGAAAGATTGCATGGCCTTTTTGTTATGGGGTATGGATATTTCAGAAATTTCTTTGATTCTGTCAGGTTCAATGTGAATACCAGATTTCGACACTATGAATCCGAGAAATTTCCCTTAACTTAATGCGAAAAAAGATTTATTTGGATTAAGTGAAATTCCATACCTTAAACATCTTTGAAAGATTTGTTTCAAGTCTTTGAGATGGTCGCTTCGCTTCTTGGAGTATATTGTTATATCATCCAGGTAAATCACTACCGATTTATTGACTAAACCTTTAAATGCGATGTCCATGGCTCTCTGAAAGGTAGCGCCGGCATTGATCAGACCAAATGGCATCTTCCGATATGCGTATGTGCCCCATTCGGTTCGGAATGTGGTTTTTAACTGATCATCGGGATGTACCAGCACTTGATTGTATCCTGAAAATCCATCCAGGAAAGACATTAATTCTGAGCCCGCTACTGCCTGTAGTATTTTCTCCATAGGTGGGAGGGGAAAATTGTCTTTCTGACAGGCTTTGTTGAGATTCCGGAAATCAATATAGATTCGAATATCTCCATTTTTCTTTCTAACGGGCACCATATTGGATACCCATCTGGAATGTATGACGGGGAAAATTATCCTAGCTCTCAACAACTTATTTAGCTCAGTCTTTATCTGATTTTCTAAGTTGGGGTGGATTTTTCTGAGCTTCTGCTGGACAGGTTTTTCATTGTCAATCATAGGGATAGTGTGTTGAATGATATAAGTGTTGTATGTTTTCAGCTCATCGTAATTCCATGCAAAAACGTTTTTGTATTGTCTCAGAAGACGGATATATGCTGATTTTTCTTCAGGGGCTAGGCCGTGGCCCAGATTAACGTTTTGTGGCTTCTGATCGGTTCCTAGGTTCACTAATTCATAATTCAGAGTTGAACTATAGAGTTTAGAATTGGCAGACCTTTTAAACCGACTGTTCAAATCATATAAATCTTCTAACTTAACCACCGACTTAGGTATAGCATTATCAGTGCTATTTTGTTGAATTTGGTGATCATGATGGTCTTCGTCAATTATTTGATTTGAGTAGGATCCTTCAGAAGTGAGGAAATTTACAATGTCAGGGTCATCGTTGAATACTCTCCAGTTGGTGATGTTGTCAGGGATGGACAGTCTAAAAATTAGTTCTATTGAGAACCTATCGAGACTAAAATCTTCGGAGGGAATAAGTCTAGAGGCTACGTTAGCTAACAGGTCTGCGCTCGCATTTTGGAGTCTTGGGATTGACGAAATATTGAAGGCTATGAAATGTGAAGTCAGATCTTGTACTAAAGATTGATAGTGCTTTAAATGACTTGACAGGCAATGTATGGTGTTACGTACCTGTTTGACGACAATTTCAGAATCTCCAAAAACTTGAAGATACTTAACATTCATCCCGATTGCTTTGTATAGGCCTTGCACCAAGGCTTCGTATTCCGCTGTATTGTTTATGCAATCGAACTCCAGTCTGCATGTGAGCATGGTCTTGTTTCCGTCTGGGCTAATCAGAACGCATCCTTCTCCTGCTCCCTCGTTAGATTTAGAGCCATCAAAATATAATTTCCAAAACAAAGATGTATTTACAGAGTTATCTAAAAATTTAAAACACTTTGAATCATCAGTTTGGGAAAAAATTTCAACTTGGGACAAAACTGAATTTTCTAAGTAAGGTGAGGTGTGAGCATTGAAATTGCCGAGGAAAGAATCTACTGAGTAATTGCCTATGATACTGATGTTGTATGTTATTGCTTCGTTCTCTCCTTCCAATTCTGTCACTATGTACTTTTGGTGCAACTCTCGTTCAACCTTTATTTGATTGGGTTTACCGTTGTAGGGTAACCACATGTGCGACCAGCCGGTTGAGAAATATCCGTGGAGTTTTTCGGACCAATCCCTGCTAAGAATTAAACCATAGAATTCAGGGATATCAGCTACTAGAATGTCGATAACCTGACAGACTTTCGGGTTAGACGACAGTCTTATGGTCACCTGGTTAAGTTCACCAATCACTTCGACTTGAGATCGATCAAGTTGAACTATGCGCACTGCGGATTTCTGAGGCTGAACATTCAATTTGGCACATATTGATCTGGGTAAAATATTCGTTGAAGCACCAGAATCAACCAAGCAATTGTGCACGTTTTTATTGAAAATTTCATAAGTGAGAAGAAAAGGAGGAGTATGAGATCTTGATCTTCCTCCAATCAAGGCAATGTCATTTGGATCAATCTTATTGATCATGTTGGTTGGAGGTCTTCCCATGCTGTGGGAAGCTACAGCTGTAGGTAAAGATGTAGTAGGCACGTCATGTAATTCTTTCATCATTATTTTCTGTTGATGTTTCAATTTGCTCAATTCGTAAAGAGTGATATTAGCCCTAGTCTTTTTCATTTCATCGATAATGTTATACTCCATTTCATCTGACACTATCAGTGTTCTTGATGGAGGTGCTTGATCTGATTGGGCTGGGCTAAATTGGGTCGCTCTAGGAGTTGTTTTCTTTGTTGCGACCTTATCTTTTGTTGCAGGGCTTGCGCCCTTCTGTTTAGGGGTAGTTTGGGGAGGATCAAGTTGATTTTTGCTTCGTGTGCTAACCAGAAATGCTTCTTGATCTTCTTCTTGTGGGAGGATCAAATCCCACATTCCTTGTAGTTCCACAACTTCTTCATCATCGGTCTTCCCTTTAGTGGTATTCTCTTCTTCTTCTTCTTCTTCAGATTCGACATTTGAGACAGGATTGGGTGGTTTCATCTCCATGGGAAGATTTCTTTTAAAAGATCTGTAGGGCTTTTTTGAAGAAGTTTCTGCTACTTGCTTTCTTATGTCAATCATCTCATTGGACATGGCCTTTAACACTTTTTGTAATCCTTCCATATCGAAAGGATCTTTCGTTTGCTTCTTCTTGGTGTCTTCTTTGAAAGAGATTTTCTTAGATTTGCTTTCTTCTATTGCAGATCTCTTTTCTAGGGCAACTACGCGTTTTTCTACTGCTAATGCCTCAGTCAAATTTTCAACTAAGGTCGCCTTGTTTGCCATATCTACGAAGATGGCCAAGTTTGATGGTAAGGCCGTGATGTACCATTCACATCTTACTTCCTCGCTGGGTTGAGAAGCAGCGAGAATCTTGTTGAGGATCTTGTTGAACCGTAAATTGAAATCTTTAATGGGTTCTCTAGTCTCAGCTTTAAGATTAGATAGGTCATTGATCAATGTCGATGTTGATCTGTCATCACCAAACTTGGTGAGGAATTGAATTTGAAAAATGTCCCAACTTGTGATGGACCCGGAAGGTAACGAAAAGTACCATGACCCAGTTGTTCCTTGCATTGTATAAGGAAAAAGCCGGACGACAGCATCTTCGTTGGTAACTCCGTTGAGATTAACAGAAAGCATGAAATTATTGATATGCTCTTTGGCTAGCATGCCTGTTTCTGGATTGAACTTGGGTAGCCATTTCTTGGGATGGGCCGGTATTGGGCTCAGGGGTGGAGGCATCAAAACCACCCCAGGATTGTTCCATGGAGACTGGGCCATCGTTGAGCCTCTAGTTAATGAAAGTGCAGAAGACGATCCCTCATGTTGAGAATATGAAGATATTATGATCTTTGATGATTGAAGACGAAGGGTCGTGGAAGATGGATGAGTGATTTGCGATGCAGATGTGGGTGGTTGACTTCGCGGTGAGGGGGTTGAAATGGACGAAGTAGATGAAAGAGTCTCGCGGTCAGACTCTGGTGGTGTTTTCCTTGCTCTTTTCTTAGTAGGGAGAGGGAGTTCACTTGGTTGAATACCAAATTTTTCACTCTTCAATCTGGTAAGGGGATGAGCAGGATTGTACTGCGAAGTCACGCTGCTGTGAGATTTATCAGACCTCTGGGAAAAAATAGAGAATCCCTGGAGTTTACGAATCAAAGTTTGAATTTCAGGGGGTTCAATGATCAGTTGGTCTGATATATTAGGGTAGGTAACAGCGGTGGATACTCGAGCGACTTCTAACTTCGAGTTTAACCGTATTGGAGAAGTCGAGGTAGTTGATGAGGGTGATTTACTTTCAGAATGGTATTCGGATTTTGACTTAGTTTCCATTCATATTTCGTGCCCTCCTTCTAGCGCCAAATATGTTGAGGGCCCCGAAATCGGGTCAACAACAAGGGGGATACCCACCCGGTCCGAAACCTGGTTGGCGGCTCCTTGCCCGTTTGGTGTAGCGGGTCCGACTGGGGATGATGGGACCAGCTTCCCAATTTAAAAGGATGTGTGTGTGTGTGTGTATATATTTTTGATGATGCTAATCTAAAGGTAATTTCAAGCTAATCTAATTCTAAACTATAAACTGACTCAATGCTACTGTAATCTAACAAAAACAACACATCTAATCTATACTAACCCGGGGTAGGATTCTTTCTTCATGCGATCTAAAAAGATTTCATACAATAACTGGTAATAAAGATCATTCAGCTATCATAAGAATATAACTCAATTAAGATAAACCATTCTGCATAAGAAGTTAGGCAAAACAGTTGTGAACAGCATATCGCATGATAAGTTATTCATATGTTAAGCACAAACAAATGATTCCACCGTACAAAAGTGCCAAATGGTAATCCAGACATTCATACATCAACATATAAACAAATCAGTTGTATATTACTCTAAGAATATGAGCAGAAATTAATCAAGAGATAAAAGTACCATTTATGACTGATTTTCACTCACAAACTCCAAGCAATAACGATTTATCTCTACTTACTTCTAACATCTACTAAGAGTACAGAAGTGCAACATCAGTAGCAGACATTAAAATGCAAACATAAATAAATCTCGATCCATCCATTCACCAAAAACCACCTCCAAGGGTGCAAAAGTGCATGTTCTGAGGACAAGTTTTTTGAAAATTTTCTGGACCCTTCTCCAAATGCCATGAGAAGGGTTAAATACTACTAACTAACTAATCTTAATTACACAAATTTAGGGAACGGCTTCAAATGACCGCCCTTTTACTAAAGAAAATTTATTTCTAAAAATTGAATCTAATTTCTAACTGTTTCTGTATCTGCTCCTTAGTGTTGTAAGTAATGTGAGGTTCGCCTGGAAAGAGTCGGCTGGTTGTCTTTTCCTTTTGCTCGGGCGATAAAAGTAGAAATAACAAAAGCTGGCACCTCTTTCTGACAAACTAGAAGATATTTTTTGAAAATCTTCCTCTGGCTGGGTGTATTTGCTATGTGTATACTTAGTATAACCCAGATTTCTTTCAAACTGATTGTGCTGTTGCTATTTCGGTTTCCGGCCATGTGAATGACTCAATGAGTTAGGGATTTCGTTGCCTGAACAATCTTACGTATTGAAAATTGCTTCCATTCTTTGTTCCAGGCTTTTCTGAAGCATCATCCCTTTTTAGCGTTTTTCTTTTTTGCTTTATCCAATCTGAGCTTCAGGATCTTTTGCAAACATGTTGCTTTTGTGCGCCTTTGACTCTGAGTCTTGGATAGTCTATTTTCATCAGTTCTGTGGAGTGATATTCTGGAATCTGCGGCTCTGCTGCATGTGGCATTCATTTGCGAAGGCATCTCCTCTCTGTTCTTCAAGTATTGGTGCTTTCCCCTTTTCCTTAGATGTTTCCTGCATATAGATTTATATTAGTTACTGCCTTACAGTTTACGCAAAGGAAAAGAGACATGACGAAAAGATTGACATGAAAGCTTTAAACTCTAATGAATGCATAATCATGACACTCATAATGACTTGACTCTTCGAAAAACGCAACACGATCATCTTTGGATGCTCAGGCATGCAATCATTAATTTCCCTTAAGGTGCGTGCTCGATTTTGGGTTTACAGATCATGCCGAAGAAACTTTGCGATGAGTGGTTTCTGCGATTCGTATCGCAGCAATTAATAGTCTCATTCGTGGCAGATCGCAAATTGCAAAATCACAATTTATAAGATCGCAGACCGCAAATCGCAATATTGCAATATTCATTTGCTCATTGTGTGTTGCTTATGCGACGTTGTGATATGCGACGTCGCATATCGGCCATCGGCGATTCCTTAGGTTTCTCTTTTTAAGGGCGCTTTCAGAATATGTGATGCGATGAATGTCGCATTGCTTCATCGCAGCTTACTTACGCTCATAGGAAAAATGCTTCACTTTCTCTTTGCGATGCGATATAGCTTTTAGGGAGTTAAATACAAAAATTTTGATAAAAATATTTTTGAGATTTTTTGTTAAGGGTCCCCCTTTGCTTGATATTATTGCTAATACTAAACAAAGAGGGGGGTTTTTGGTGACCACAACACCTTTATATAGGATTCATACATGAAATACCATGGGTCAGTACCATGGTTCTCTTAATACCATCTATCTAATACCATGGCCCATTTGCAACTAACTATGGCCCCTTTCTTTGAATGCGGGTCAATAACTTACAATTATCAATATGGGATTTATTGACTCTTTCACTAACTATAACTATGACTCGACCCTATTACATAAATAAGGGGGTTGTGGTTGGACCCTAACATGCCCTACCCCATGAAAGCAGCCTTGTCCTCAAGGTTGAAGTTGCGGAAACTGTTGAAGAATAGTGTATGGTCCCTAGGTTGCATCTTCTGGAGAGGTGTCTTTCCACTTGACGAGGACTTCCTTGATCGTGCGGCTGTGCAAAAGTCATTCTCGCGTGTCAACGACCTGTTCAGGTTGGAGCCAGATTGAACCTTCTTCATCCAATTCAGGTAGACTGGTTTGAATTTGCAATTGTTCCCCACCACTTTCTTGAGGCATGATACATGGAAGACGGGATAGATTTTTGTAGTAAGTGGCAAGGCTAGGTTGTAGGCTACTTCTCTAATGCGTTGAAGTATTTGATAAGGTCCGTAGAATTTTGGAGATAAATTTTTATGGCCCTTGTCTTTGAGTGATGTTTTCTTGTATGGTTGCATCCTCAAGAATACCTGATCCCCTTCTTGAAATGTGTGCTCTGAATGATGTTGGTTTGCCTGTTGCTTCATGCGATTTTGATCTTGATGGAGATTATCTTTGAGATGGGCTAGCACCGTTGCATGGTTCTGTAGGACTTGATCCACTGCTTGCACCTTAGAGCATCCAGGGATATAAGAAGTAAGTGAAGGGGGGACATTACCATAAATTGCTTCATATGGAGTCATCTTGGTGGCAGCATGATAGTTAGTATTATACCACCATTCGGCTAGAGGTAACCACTGCACTCATTGATGTTTCTTTTCTGAAGTGAAGCACTTGAGGTAGGTCTCCAGACATTTGTTGACTGCTTTAGTTTGACCATTAGTTTGGGGATGATAGGAAGTGCTTAGTTGGAGTTGGGTGCCTTGTAGCTTGAAAAGTTCCTATCGAAAGGTATTGGTGAAGATTGGGTCACGATCAGATACAATGGAAGTGGCCATGCCATGCAGTTTGATGATCTGGTCCAGGAAAGATTCAGCCACCAAAGTAGGGGTAAATGGGTGGGGTAGGGCACAGAAATGACCATACTTAGAAAGTATGTCCACAACCACCATGATGACTGACTTGTTTCCTAACTTTGGAAGACCAATAATGAAATCAATAGAAACATCCATCGAGATTGAGGCAGGGATGGGTAATGGTTGTAAACTGCCTGGGGACTTGACTATTTCTCGTTTGTGGCACTGACACACATCACATTCAGCTTCAAAAGTAAGAATGTTAGTTTTGACGCTTGTCCAAAAGAAGGAATGACAAGTGTGAGCATAAGTCTTCTGAAAGCTTACATGGCATGTAGTGGGAGATTAGTGCAACTCTGCCAAAATGCGTGTTTTGAGGGTGGATGTCGGTGATATCAATGCTCTATCCTTGTAGCGAAGAATTGCATCCTTCCAAGAGTAGCCCACTGTGGAATTAGGATCTACTCGCATGTTATTAATCAGTTGGTAGAGTGAATGATGTAAAAACCATTCCTTGCAGGCTTCTTCAATCCAATCTAGAATGGAAAGAGAGATTGCTAGCGGGGTGTTGTCCTCCTCAAATTAGCATGATAAAGAATCCGCTACGACATTTTCACGCCCTTTCTTGTAAATTATCTCATAATCATATCCCAACATTTTGGCTAGCCATTTATTTTTCTATGGCGAGGATAGTTGTTGCCCCAAAAAATATTTGAGGCTTTGATGGTCTGTGTGGATTTGGAAATGCCGCCCCAATAAGTATGGTCGCCAGGTATCCACTACATGTAATATGGCCATCATCTCCTTCTCAAAGGTAGATTTTCCCACATGTTTCCCACTTAGTTGTTGGCTAGTGAGGGCCAAGGGTCAACCTTCCTGCATTAAGACAACCCTAATACCCATACCTGAAGCATCACATTCAATCACAAAATATTTGGTGAAGTCATGTAGTGCCAATACGAGAGTGGAACACATGGCCTGTTTGAGAGCCATAAACTCTTGTTGTGCTTCATTAGTCTAGAGAAATGATTTTTTCTTGAGAATGTGAGTGAGGGGTCTAGCAATGAGACCATAGTTGCAGAAAAATTTGTGATAGTAGCCAGTTAGACCCAAGAATCGTCTCAAAATCTTCAAGGTATTTGGTTGGGGCCAATCCTGCATTACTTGGATCTTTTTGGGATCCACCCTGACACCTTCACACCCCACAATGTGGCCCAAATACTTGACTTCTTCCATGACAAAAGAGCACTTGGAAAATTTGACAAATAATTTATCCTTCCAGAGCAATTGCAAGAGCAGGTCTACATGCTGAAGATGTTTTTCCCAGGTGAGGCTGTAGATGAGAATGTCATCAAAGAAAACCAAGACAAATTTTCTGAGATATGGTTTGAGCAGGTAATTCATGAGGCTATGAAAAGTGGATGGGTCATTACAAAGACAAAATGGCATGACTAAGAATTCATAATGGCCTTCATGAGTTCAAAAATTAGTCCTAGGATTGTCTACTTATTTCATGTGTATTTGGTGATAACCCGAGCGAAGATCTAGCTTAGTAAAGAATTGAGCACCATTTAGTTCATCCAGCAAATCATCGACAATCGGGATAACGAATTTGTCTTTGATCGTAAGCTTGTTGAGGGCCTCGAATTCTGGACACATGCACCATTCCCCATCTTTTTTTAGTACCATGACCACAGGTGATGAATAAGGATTGATGCTAGGATGAATGACACCAGCATCCAGGAGTTCCTTGATGATCTTTTCAATTTCATTCTTTTGAGCGAAAGGGTATCTATATGCGTGCACATTCGGTGGTTGTGCCCCTAGGACCAGAGTGATGCTATGATCATGTTCCCCTCTAGAGGGAGGAAGCTCATGAGGTTTGTTAAAGACCCACGGGTGGCTGTTTAAGACCTATTGCATCTCAGGATGAATATGAAGAGTAGCGCGCTCGATGGCCTGGATGGCATTAAATTGGGTGATAACTCCATGGTGGCCCTTTTTTAACAATTTTTCCATTCAATGCGAGCTGATGATGGAAGGAGTACCTGCCTGGAGTTCACGGAAGGTATGCATGTGGTCATTCTACTTAAAGCTCATATAGAACTCATGGAAATCCATTGTGATTGGGCCTGGTGTGCAGAGCCATTTAGCACCCAAGACAATGTCACAACCACCCATGTTGATGGAAAACATGTGGCTCTTTAGGTGGTAATCTCCCATCTAAAGTTTGATATTTTCACAGTGGCCTTCACATTTCATTGTCCTCCCATCAGCAATATGGACCTGGAAATTAGAGACTGCTCTGACAAAACAATGAACATATTTTGCGACTTTCTGATGGATAAAGTTATGAATTCTTCCACTATCAATCAATACTACTACAGGGCAATGTTTAATAAAACATATGATTTTGAGATTTTGGGAAGAAGAAATGCCTGCCAAAGCATGGAGCGAGATAACTGGTTCTTCTGGTGTAGGTGGGAGGTCATTGTCTTGCTGGTTGTCCTCTTTGTCCTCCTCTGGTCCCTCAAAGGGTGGGGCTTCCTCAGATGAACTGTGATCAATAACATCAATTTGAAAGAATTAGGGTTCCTTGCATTTATGCCTCGAGGAGTATTTGTCATCACAGTAGTAAGACAATCCTAGCTTTCTCCTTTCAGCCATTTCTGCGGGGGACACCTTTTGAACCTTAAGTGTTTGGGTAGTGCCTCTCACTGTAACACCGACTTTCCTTTTGTGACCGTGTCTATTAATGTCTTTATCTGGTCGATTAAAGAAGCCAATTTTTTTTAATGTTCTTGATCTTCTCATTGGCCATGGTTTGAGCTTCGGTTTCTACCATACACAGATTCGGGTCACTTGTAGTCACTATGAAAAAATTTGGGACCACCTGAAAATTGAAGCTAACAAGTGAATGGTACCACCTTATTCAGCTCGTCGTCCTGATTCTTATGGGCTAATTCTCTTATAAGCATCCTGGGGGGGCCTCAGAATACCGTGAGGAGTTTTACTACAGTGGAAAATTTCAAGAAAAGTTAATCCTGCCTATTGTCCTATAAGAATCACCCCAGGGTATAAGAGCCACAAGCCTCCCTGCACAATTGGTCAGATATGTCTTCAAAACCCTCAACTGATGAATGTGAGTTGGATTGTAGCAGTGACACAACCCTAGCTACTATATATGAATGGTACTATGGCAGTAGACCCTTAACTGGTTGATCTGATTGCTGCAATGGCGACAGAACCCCAACTGGTAGATCTGATCTTGCAAAGAAGATAATGGGTGATCTTTAGAGAGACGAAGGAACTATGGTCTCAAGGAGCGTCAAGTGCTACATATTGCAATATACATAAGGGTCCAATAGTTCTCGACCTAATCTTTCATGGCACTAACTAAGGAGGATCAACCATACCCTTAGTTGTACGACCCGACTACCATATCGTACGTGTGAGTAATCTCCCTGAATGTTGTTCTCGGTGTACTGTAGTAGCAAGAAGAATAATGGTTTATTGAGCCTAGGGGGCTTCCAATATACCCAGAGGGTACGTGGAAGATAGTCCATGCATGGTTCTATCTAATGCACTACTACGCGAAGAGGTGCCCATAGGGGTTACAAGGGAGTCCAACAAGTGTGACCACCTCTTATATTTCCTGCATGCATGCCTCCGCAAATCCACAGGTTTATGCGCTCAATGACAGATCCCGTGGTTTAAAGACGCTGGAACACATCTCTAGCCAAAAACATTTCTATTAGAAAAGGAGATACCACCGGCCCTGGAAAGAGCTCTCATACCACTTGTTATGCTCTTGACTTGCTAAACGATGCAAAAATACCAAATATACAAAGAAACACAACCGATAACACAAAACAAAATGAGAAATAACAACATGTATTTTATTATTCAAAGATGAAAGCTGTGTTCACTTGCCTCTTCGAGGGGCCAACCTCCAATAGAGCAGGGCTTGATTACAGAATAAGACAAGGCACTCCTCAATGGAGAGTCTCTATCCTTGATATAAGATTCATACATGAAATATCACGGGTCAGTAGCATGGTTCTCTTAATACCATCTATCTAATACCATGGACGGTTTGCAGCTAACTGTGGTCCCTTTCTTTAAAGGCGGGTCAACCACTTATAATTATTAATATGGGCTTTATTGACTCTTTAACTAACTATAACTATGACTCGACCCTATTACATAAATATGGGGGTTAGGGTTGGACCCTAAAATTATCCAGCAAAATGAAGAGATACAACCTACAACTGATCAGTTGTAATTTCCTCTTCACCCTCACAGAATATCATCTCTCTTTCTCGCTTAGAATACACAAACCCATATGCGCAATAAAATTCCTTCATCTATAGTGAGGAGTTGTTGTCTAAGGAAGAAAACCTTCAATTAAATGTAACTTCTATCATTAGAGAATCCACCTAATGAACAACTCATATTGACTACGAAATTATAATATTTTACATTCATTGCAAAAATGTTGGCTTAGTGGGTCCTGACCGAGGTTCATGGTTAGTTGTGCCAAAAAGAACCCTACACTACTGGTGCTTTTAGCATCAACCCACGTAGCGTGGATTGAAGTTTTACCTGAAGGAGTATGAGGGGATGTTGGAACCAATTTTCTTCATCCAAATATTAGTGTGATGTTCTCTTTATGTCCTAGATCTCCCTTCACACAGATCTCTACGCCCTTAGGGCTTGGCGCTATAGTTTCCTTGAAATGGAATCTAGACCTCCACAAAGGTCTACAATCAGCTTCTCCAGACTTTTAATAGATAGGTTATCTAATTACGCGCATCGTAGACCATCCTTCAATGGGAATCCACACAAAGTTTCTTAAGTGCTTAATAAACTTAACATAAAGTATTATAACCTTCGCATAAATACTTAACATGCATTGCATCCAATTAATAAGACTTATTGAGTAGATTCGTGCCTTAATACATCATTATTTTATAAAGACATTATCTCATCACAACATATCTCGCAAACATAAATAGTATAAGGAAACAAATAAAACATATGAATTTCTCCAACAGTCTTCTTTATTGATCTTGAGTACAAGGTTACAGACTCAAAACTTCCGTGTGCACTCAGCTACGGGGACCACACACTCAGTTGTGGACTCTACTTTAGGCCTTTTCACACTCAACTATAGAGCATTTCCTTCTCTAAGACTTACTTCTTTGTGCTAACTCTCTAAGGCTCCATTCATCATGCACATAGACAAAAGCATAGATCTGCCTTAGACTCCTTAAGACAACCCTATTTTATACAATCCCATGGTCCGCGGACCAAGGGTAGATCTCAAAACTGACTCAATATTTTACATAAATGAGGGCAAAAACCATTTTTGACTTCTATCTACCTACGTGTTGCGCATCCACAATTTGCGGAGACTTTACCTCTTTTTGTCAAAACTTACATCAAAACTTGGGTTTTTAACCCAAAACTAACCCAGGGGAGCCCATCCCAATAGGCCCCCAACAAAAAGGTTGTGAGTCATGCTCGAGTCACTTGGTTGTCGCAAGGATCTTACTGTGAAAATCCCCCAGCTGAACTTGCACAACTGCTACCTGAGGAGCGCTCTGCGTAGCTTCCTTCTTCACTTGTTCAACGAGTTGCTCTATAGCTCATGTTTCATTGACTAGTTTTATCTTCTACTGTGTGAGTTACAAGTTCGTGAGCTTCTCCTGAATGTTGGTGGAAACTTGGTAGTCTTCATCTACCCAAGGACCCAGCCTAGCCTTGAGTACTACCTCATTTTTCTAAGCTTCTTCCACCTGTGCGAGGAGCTTCTTTCCCTCCTGCAACTTGGTGAGGCACCCTAACCTTGTCATACTACTTTTAGAGCTCACAGATATCTTTGGTCAATATCTACAGGTTGGGGTCTTCCTGCAGGGTCATCACCAACTCCATTTCTTGTTCAAACAAAGCAGTGTAGTCAACGACTGTAACATCCACAGTATCCATCCTTTCCTTGATGGTGGCTCCACGTTATTCCCTGACCTATGGTAGAGTCAAGGGTTGTGATTTGAGCTGTAGCTCCATGACTTTCATGTTGAGTTCAAATTGAACTCTTTCCACCTATTATTTTTCATTACGGATGCCTGCAGCTAGTTTCCGGATCTTGGCCTCGGGTTATGCGTCCTCACATATGTGCAACTCTGGCACTATTCTACATGCCTCTGCCACTACGACCGCCAGCTAGGAGCTCTGTTCTTTAATAGTATCCCTTTCCTTCAGGGCAACCATGTTATTAGCGAACATTTTTTCATTGTTCACTCGATACTCTCTTATTAAATTGAGAGCACGATCCTCTTGAGCTCTCAGTTCCGTTGTCACTCCTGTTTGCAGTGCATGAAAAAATTCGTTGGGGAGCACTGCAATATTGAGGCTGGTGTTCTTTAGGGTAGTAATGATGATCTTTTCATTGTCTGATTCTGTGCTCAGGGACTCTTCCAGCAGAGCAATTGTTCTAAGGTCCACTGTCCTTAGCATTTCAGCAACATAACTTGTCCCTAGTGCCAGGCTCGTTTTTGCGGCACTCACAGGACTTGTGCCCAATTATATTCTGGTAGTTTGGATTTGTAGTTCGTGTAGATCCTTCTGGAAATTTGCAAAGGACTGCATGTACTATTTCTTGAATTTCTACAACAGCTCAATTGTAGTGTTGCATACCTTGTCACTAATCTCATCGAGATCACCCTTTGTCAAGGTGATGGGATCCATATGAATTTTAGCTAAATTCGCCTCTTTGTAGGAACCCTCCTCCTGTTGTTGTTCTCTACACTTCCTTAGCCTAAATAGGGTGTTCTTCCCCTCATCACCGGCACCAACCTATGCAGACTGCTCTTCCTCCTTGGTTTTGGGCAAATGGGATTTTCCACTTTTCTTAGAGTCATGTTGTTCTTGTTCAACCTGTTCCTTTGTAGCACACTCCTTCTCCATTCGAGGCTTCTCTTCAACCTCCTTCTTCTGCTACACAACCAACTTTTGTGCCATTTGTTTAATCGCTTCCTTCCACTTCTTCTCAGCGGAGCTCCCCGCGCATTTGCTAGTGCCTACATCTAAGTCAGATGGGGTGTGCCAATCTACTAGCCAACGCTTGATTAATTCCTGCATGGCATCATCGATGACCAAATACGACAAATCGAACCACTTTTGGTGTGGGCCCTTCTACGCTTGAATGTAGACGTGGTGGAAATTTTCCTTGAACTCAGCATACTTGGAGAGCTACTCATACAAGGTTGGGGATAACCTTGGGTGACGGTTGATGGCCATGTAGAAGATCACTTCCATCAATACCAAAAAAATATTCATTTTCGCAACCCACATGGGATCCTTGGTGGCCAAAAGGGAGGCAAACTGTGCGGCCTCTCGCAATCCTTCCTTCAATGGAGAGCAGCAACCACGCGTAGTTGAAGGGCTTTCTCTCATCTTGGGCCTCACGACAATTTTCAAGAAATTCATTGTATAAATACATCGACCAGTTAAACTGCATGCCCTCCATGCATTGTGTAGCCAATGATATCATAGGCGCCGAAACCTCGTCTGCGTGGCACTTCCTCATAACCTTTCTGTCCAGTATTTGGGTGGCAATCTGCATCGCAGAATCATTGACGAATGTGATGGAATAGCCGTGGGGCTTCTTAATAAGTGCAAACTTCTTTTTCATCTTCTCTGCCATGTTTCTCTCACATGTGTTTTCACCAAACTCCTTGGACAGATTCAAACCTTCAGGTAGCAGGTGCGTGATCCTCTGAATGAGCGTATCCGTGATGGGTATAGGTGCACCAAGCCATAAGCACCCATCGTGCACTAAAGTAAGTAGCTGCCACACAAAAGTGGTGTTAATATTAGTGCGGTGGTAGTGGGGCACCCACAGCAGGTTCAACAACTTGGATTGTTCCACTCTGTGGATCTATTCAACTCTCTACAACTTAGTGACACCTGAGTCTCGGTAATACATGTGCCTCATATAATTTTCTGTCATGACATGAGGGAATTGCTCATGGTAAGCCAAGTCCCAATCCTCCATTTGTAATAGCGGAACTCGCGTAAGGTACGGTCCTTCAAAAGTTATATTCTCTGACAATACGGGCATGTGAATGAGGAACTTCTCTGAGTCTGGGCCCTTGGGGACCTTCACATTCCATTTTTTTGGGGGGATATATTCACGCAGTTAGGTGATGGGCTTCACTCCCACAGCATCTATATCCTCAGTGCCCTGTTCAACTTCCAAATCCACAACATTCTCAGGCTACCTGTCCTTCTTCTTCTTTTGAATGACAGTATGTTTCCTTGGCGACTCGCACACTAGAACCAGCCTCTTCGGCATGTCTTTCTTTGGTTTCTGGGTCTCTTTAATAGGGGTGGTCTTTGGCCTTGATGATCTCGACATTGTAGGTGGAAGAGATAGAGATTGCATGCTCACCACCTCTCGAGCAACTCATTCGGATGCAGTGTCTCCCCAGTGCTCACAATCTCGGCATGGCTCAGACCCAACATGGTCTCCAAGATAAATTTCTAATTTAACTCGAGCAAATTTTCAAATGCAGGGCTTGTGACCAAATCCTCAAAGAATGATTGGCTCATAACAAATAGACAACTCAGCTCAAAAACTTTAAATGTGCAAAGTGTTCATTGTTGGACCAACATATAGGGGATTTTGAATTCAAATCCCACCGTTGCCCCCAAAATTTGATCATTAATGCTCGTTTGGCGGGAGATATTCCAATATTTTAGCCTTAAATGTTGGTCGATTGCTCCTCTTAACCGTCTTCGGGCTATCAACTCATGGACAATGACTCTAACGGTCACTTTCTAAATGTGTTGCATGGTATCTCCTTTCAGAGCGCAACTCCCTTCACACAGCTTCTGATACTGTGGGGTCCCCCTTTTTCGCACAACCCCCCATCATGTAATTCCTCAAACCAGGCAGTGTAGTTTATAGTCCCGTGCTCCCTTGCAACTGCCTTGAGCACTAAGACTATCCTGTCATCATATAGTCTATTGTAGCTCTTTTAATTTTGATAAGTTATCCATTAGTTGAAAAAATCAAAATTCCATAGAGAAAATGATAAGTTTGGATATGGACCAAAAAAATTTGAAAATAGAACATGTTAGGATTTATTATTATTTTAGGTCTGTATCATAAAAATGATAGAATAGTTGCTCTAAAAAAAGGAAGGCAAACAAAAAATGTTAGATAATCAATAAAAGAAAATATTTTCTTTAGAAATGCTAATTAAGGTTGTTAGTTCAAATGCACCTTTAAAATTGTTGTTTAGTTTGAAAATAATGTTTAAATCCTTAATCAAGGTTTAAATTATTATAATAAACATGATCACTTTGCAAATAGTCAATAAATATGATGTTTTTGTAAACGAAAAAAAGTAAAATCAAGCACCGAATGACTGTCGGGCACCTTTCAATGGATAGGATTCACTCCGCCCAGATCAATGGTGGAGGAAGCATTTCAGCCCCCTTTCGGCCATTTCTCATTAATGTGAGGGGGAGGGTTCGAAAAGCTGTTTTAATGACTTCCATTTTTTGCTAGTTGGAATTCTCGTAGTGTTTCAGGCCCCCAAAGCTAAAAATGGAAAACCACCACACCCCCCACCCGAAATCCTATTGACGGATTTCCTCCATCCAACCATTGACCTTGTTGCCACACCATGTCATAGACCCGTTATCCCTTCCTCCATTTAGAACCCTCCACTTAACTAGTCTATTATATCTCACCCATTCGCCACCCACCACATCGCAAAGCCATTGTCCCCTACGCATTGAAGTCGTTACCAGCCTCAGTTAACTATTTAATCTCCTGTTAGACATTAATTCTCACTCCTCTACAAATTAATTGCCTATGGCTCGATTTAAACGGAAAATTAAGCCCGATTTCATTTATAAATACCCCATGGCTCTACATTTTACCACTTTTCTATTTCCAACCTATCACCTAAAGCATTTTTCACTCTGTGTATTTTACCTTGTCATCTGTATTTCAATTAAAGTTGTTTCCAAATCCCTCACCTACCGAAAAATGGCTCCCAAGGCTAAAACACAGAAAGTTCTCAAAGAAGGAAATCCATCCACATCATTGCTTGATTTATATTGTCTTCCCCTTGTAGACTGCCCGTTCAAAGCTACTGACTATGAATGCGAATTCAATTTCCACGAATTGCATTAATGGTTAAAGTAGAAATATGTTGAGAAAGAGGATCCCATTCATTTTTGGAAGACACTTTTTCCCTTGTACTCCTTTCCAAAGACTCATCACTTCCCTGATTTAATCACATGGTGTCAAGCCAGGTATGATCCTGTACAAAGAACAATGGTGACTTGGGATGGAAAAATCCTGATCACCATTACTACTCAGAGCATAAACCAAATGTTAATGTTACCTCCATCTGACTCCCTCGGCCTTTTCTCACAAGAAGCTCTCATGGACCTTTATAATAAACTCACTTTCTCACAAAGAGCCCTTATCTTTGAACTTTTTCTACTAGAAGTTGCTGAATTACCTAAGTGAAATCCACCTTATCCATCTTCTATGTTCCCTGAATCTGCTAGACATATTATGTTCCTGCTATCATACCTCCTACGCTATCAAAATGATCAATATGTTAATGAATCAATCCTTGGATTCTTTTCCACTTTCAACAAAGAATATCAACCTGCTTTCATGTATAATTATACCCAATTTCTAGCTGATAATATACATGAAAAATTTATGAATTTTACCACTCAACGAGTTTTCAGATATATCTCATTCATAATCCATTTGATTTTGCTTTAGCATGGAGAGTCATAGCCCATTCAGCTTAAGAGACAAGATGAGAAGGGAGTGAATCAATCATTGATTCACTGGAAAGTGTTAGTGAAAGCAACATCATCAAAGTTTACTTTCTCTCAATTTATAGGTTCTTTTGTACATCTAGTTCTTCAATTACTCTATAGCCAGACAGAGCCCAGAATTGGAGAAGAGATTAAGAAGACATTGCACTTATCAGAGCAAACCAAGACTTGTGACTGGTATCTCTACCAGAACTACACTGGGATTAGAATATATGGTAGTGAGTTGGCTCCATACAAACTGCCTAAGTATGTGCCAATGAGGATATTCTCACTAGAATACATCAGGCAGATGATAAATATCGATGAAGTCCATTTTGTCTCAAGCAAGAAAAAGTCACAGTTCTGACTCAAAGCCAAGGTATGGACATTCATTTGCAATACTAGGTCTACAGGTACAGAGGCAGACAAATTATTGAAGAGTATGAATCTCCAGCCAAGCTTCACCTGGTCTTATGATCCTTTTGGAATAATTTCAGACCTGAGAGTTCAGTTGAAGGCAACACCTTACAACCATACCCCCAGGCCAAAATTGGAGAATTTTATGAACCATGAGTAGCGGTCTAAAGGAACTCTCATAGAAATAGATGAATAGGTGATAGCCACTCCATAGGTAAAGACTCCAGCCACTCAAAGTACTCAACACAAAAGAGCCAGAGAGGAAACTAAGTCAGCTACAGAATCAGTTAAAGAGTACTATATACTACAAAAGGAATTGAATACAATATTGTCACTGTCAATAGGGAGAAAGACACCAAAAATAATTGATCTTGGAGAATTGTAAGATGTTTCATCAGCATGGACCACTGATCCCAAACCTCCTTCTACTTCTTCAACTCCTTCTTCAGCTGAACCTATGGAGATTATGCATCCAACTGAGACCAGCTCAGCAGAAGATATTAATATCTTCTCAACATTTTTGGAAATCAGACAAAAGAAAGAAAGTCTTAAATCACAAGTGTACAGTCAGTTTTCAAAACAAACATCCACTTCTTAGCATAGAATTCTCTCTACCTTTGTTAGTGAAAGAGGAAAGATGCAAATGGCATTTTTTGCAAGCTCAAATTCCATTTCCCAAATCCATAGAAGATTACAAGAAGACTATATTTTCATTTGATGTAAACCAAATACATCCTATTGATGAAATGGATTTGCACAGGCAATCAGGGGAAATGTTATTTTCAACAATGACTAGAACTGCCATGTCCCTTTCCAAGCTTAGAACTACCTTGTCAAATGTGTAGTCACAGCTTAAGATTGAAAAAATGTCATCTTTATCTAAAGATAAGAAATTAAAATCTTTATGATATATTATTATTAAGATTGGATATCATCCCCAAGATTGTAAATAAATTGAAGAAATGCTCAAGAAGAAGAATACAGAGATAACAACCTTGAAGAAACCATTGAAACTACCTTCAACCAAGGATCCAGAAACCAAAGAGATGGTAGAAAATGAATAGCACAGGGAGGAGATGTTAAAGCTCACTATTGATCAGAACATCTAGATCAAGCAAACTGAAGAGAAAATAGAACAACTGCTCAAGGAAAAAGAGGCAGCACTGCTTGTTGTGACCTTAGTGACAACAATTCCCATAACAGGTACAGATCTAAGCTCATCTCCTACTAACATTGCTTCATCTTCAGCAATAGTTGAAACAACAATATTATCACAAGAGTTACAGGTACAAAAACAACAAAATGAAATTTTACTTCAGAAGTTCCAAGCCCTACAGTCACAAAAGGTAAATAATGATACCTTGTATGTAGAGGAAATGCAAAAATCACACACATTAGAACAAAGGGTCAAACAATTAGAGAGTAAGACTCTAATGGAAGACACTTTGGCCCAAGCCAAAGAAGACATCTGGTTAGATATCAGCCACTCCATAACAGAAGTACGGTCATCCATACAAATCATTTTTGAGCAACAAGAATTGATTGCTAGATGCATGATAGAGGTAGATAATTAGAAGGAAACATTGGGCACAAAACCAAAGAAGCAGCGGGGATGATCCAGGTACTAAACTCTAAGGCTAGGCAACAGTTAGAAGATATAAATATTCCAGATAGGATAGCTACTATTTTTAAGATTAAGAAAGTCCTAATGAAGAAAAATATATTAACTCAACTAAAAACAAATTGCGAAGCTTTGAACATTGTATTCAGAAGGTTTCATTCTAAATTCATTATGTTGCATAAGAAAGGTTTACCAGAGCTAGTGTCATCAAATGATCAGCTAGTAAAATTGGAGGATTACTATGAAAGATTGTATACTATTGTAGCATATAGTAGTCAATTTGCAGGGATACAAAGATAGATTACTGGCAAAGAGTTTTTGGAAGCTTTGAGCCCTGACCTCACAATTAAATATGAAGTTGGACATCTCTTTCTCACTCAACCCGATTTTGAAATATATATCAAAGTTGATGAGATATTTAGAAGGATGGTAAATTTGGAGATACCGAGTGAGAAGAGGTGGGATCAATTGTGTGAAAAAATTGATTAACTTTCCATTCCAACAGAAGTCAGCACAACAGAATTTGAAGGAACAATCATTAACAACTTCCTACAAAATATGGACACATCATTCAAAGTTTTCTTTTCCTATTTTCTTTCAGCCTATTTTGTAATCAATTTAGGATATTTTGTTTACTATCTAAACTAGTATAAATAACTCTGTTCTACAAGTTATTAAAGATGGCACCTTTCCATCATAAATTTTGTAAAGCATTGATGTACAAGTTTTTTCTAGATCACTAATAATAATCCAAAGGATTCTGAATTTGGTATCATACAGTTTCATTTTCTTCTGTAAGTTTTTCATGTGTTTCATTCATTCTGTTAATTATGCATATGCTTAATTTTTACAGATATATCATGTGAGAATAAATGTGTTACAATTATTCTTAATATTCCTTCTGAATTTATTATTATAAAGAGAATGAGATATTGGACTATTTGTCTGAAAGGCTTCCTCTAAATCATAAAATTATGAGTATCTTATGTAATTTTAAGCATATTTTGTTTAACTTTTGAAGATTGGTCAAAGGTTTTCCCTCTTATGATGATTGTTATCAGGAAATCTAGTGTCTATGCAGAGCTGCTAGTCCCACTAAGACTGGTAGCTATCTTAGAAACAAAGAAACTAAAACTACCTTTGTTTTCCTTTATGAGAAGTAGATAAGAGGGGAACTAAGGAGACAAACCTTTGTCTTGTGCTTGGTTCCTTGCTTGATTCCTCTCCTTTCCGATAGATATTTGACACTCACTTACTCGTCTACCCAGCTTCAAAGAGCACCTATGGAATCAAAGCAGCATAACACTATCCAAGAACAGAGATCTACTATCATAAACAATTAAGGACGAGATATATATTGACCACACAAATGCATATATCATCAATCATACAAGTATGTGGAGGAAAACTTGAATAGCTTTATTAATATCAAGAATAGCAAAGAGGATTACAACCAATTGTTCTAACCCAGTGTCATCCTCTCAGCAAGAAAGCCCTTCTTCACCTCATGAAAAGCTTATATCACCCAACACTATGATGTTAAACCAAGAAACCAACAGCACTTCCTTACAAGATACAAAATTCCAGCCTCTGGATCTTTGGGATGAGGGATCCATATAGAGTTGATTGCAGGGAGGTGAGTCAGCTTCTGAGATTTGATTACTATCCTCTCTCTAATAGTTCTTGATTCCACTTGGAGATTGATGATCTCTTACTCATCCCTGGGCGAATGCAGAGAGGCAAGTGTCATAGGAGAAGTTTCTGGAAGATTCCATGATCCTCCACCTCGCAAATTGACTCTGTCATTTTTCTACTCTCGCCCATTGCACCCCATAGAAGGGCTTTGCAGTATGCATCGCACCTCCCGTGTGAATTTAGGTGGGATGCAGCACACTTTGACGATGGAGCAGGTGAGATGGTCCAGTTTTGACCAGTTTTGAGTAGTTTTTCATGGAGAACTTCTGGGAGATGATGTAATCAACGGACCTTGTTCTTTTAGGGGATGGAACAACACTTTTAGGGAATTAGGAGTCCTCAGTTTGTGGACATGTTTGATTGGGGTTGCAGTGCCCAAAAATGTCTATAACAGTTGCCCCCTAAAGCATGAGGTCGTTTAATCTTTTGGATGTCGGGTGAAATGCTTTATCATGAGGATCCGAATTTTTTCGAGCTGGAAGGCGACCTGTAATAAGGTACAATAAAATACATTATCTTCATAATATTTTCATGATCTAACTGAGGCGGGAATTCCCATGCTCAGATTTATAAATTCATTTTCATGTACATAAGACAGACAATCGTCTGTGTGCAGACTGATGATTTTGGTAGAGCCATCATCCCTTAGATTGGATGATTATCTGTGCAGCAATGATGTACATTTGATGTCTTTATTTTCCTGCATATATATCGCAGCCTGGATGGATGAAACTAGATCTAGGGTCTTCAATCTCGTTCGATCTTCCCTCAAAGTACAAGTCGATCCATGTGAGAGATGTTCTGGAGTTGAACATGGAAAGACATCGCCTGATTACCAGCCAGTGATGTAAGCTGTTAACAGGCGCGAGAGGAATCACCGATAATGATGATGACCCTCAAGGTACAACAGTACAATTCACGTGATGTGAAAAATGGACTTGGTGTCAAACACCACGCAAAATCTTTCGGTTCAAGGCCATTGATGTAAACCTATTGCCGGAAGTGAGAAACTTTCCATTGAGGCATGCAAGCTTCAAACTACTGAAAGGGTTTTTCCTAGATCGAATTCCTGGATAATGAGTTGATCTTGACAAGAAGTGATTCGTCATAGGAGGGCCTTAATGAATCCCACATCTGCGACATGGAACGGAGCAAATGATTTTAATGGAGGTGAAAACGATCTGATGATATAAGGTTCAGGGTGGCGGTCATGAAAGAATGGAGCATAAATGAATTGCAGTGGATGAGACACAGGTGAATTCTCTGAGCGACTTCTCTTGAACATATCGGTGACACTGACATGATGGATTGGTAGCGTTAACCCAAAATGTGGATGGTGTTATGGATGAATGGTGATATGACCAGTGAACGGAACAACCCAACCCGACTCGAATGCATAGTCAAAGTGTCATGTTCAAGAGCGACTTGCTACCAATAAAGTTTCTTCAAGTTTTCTTCCCAATTTTCCCTAGTCATTGCTAACCAATACCTCTTTATTTTTGTCAAGCTTGAGGAGGCTAACATATGCTTGTTCTATAATTTTCCCTTCGGGCAAACCCATCGCTATGTTTTAACAAGCCTAGCGACAGTGAAACTCGTTCTTGTCCATGTGGACAAGTTTGTCGCTATTCGGTTTTAACGAGTTTAACGACAAAGATAACTCGATCCTTTTCAATTTTAGAGAGTCTGAAAGGGATGTAAAAAAACTCCAACAATCATTTTTCGTCATATAATCCCTTAAGTTCGAAAAAGTAAAAAATAATACAAAAGGGATGAACTTTTGGTAATTTTAACGAGCCGAACAAAACAAGTTCTCGATATTTTTGTGTAATAATCCCTTAGGTCCAAAAAGATTAAAATCTAAAGGAGGGATAGCACTTCCAGTTACTTTATTGAGCTGGAGAGGCCAATTAATCAGCAATATTTTCATATTTTACGAGTCAGATGAAAAGAGCTTAAAGGAGACTCGTTTTTCAAGGAACGAGTGATAAATTCTGGTAGCAGCTAATTCCAGGTAAGGTTTGAAATTTTCCAATCACGGAAATGTCACAAGGATGGCTAATAGGATCACTCATCGCAGTTGTTCCTCAAAAAGGGAAAACAATCAAGTGGATGTGAATGATGGGCCGATACAGAGTGGAGGTGATGATGAGAACACAACCATGGCTTCAAAGGCTGATGATAATGCATTCACAATGGTTATTTACTGGAAATTGGTTCATTTTTTAATGAATGAGCTTAAACTTTGGGGAAAGCATTTGCTCACTACTTATGCTTAATTTTTAACGAGCTTTAACTCCACATAAAAACTGCTCAATATAATGGTCATTGATTACCTTGATTTTACCATTGACAACTTTGTTCCTTCAAAGGTTGTACTACCTACTCAATTGCTTCATCAAACTAGTTAGAAACGAATAATATATGCTTGAAAAATGAGTCAAAACACTAATATTTTACTTGAATTACGTGAAAAGTAATTTAAAAGTGGTTTTTACCTCTCATTTTACCATTTCGTTTGAACTTTGGTTTGTTGGAGCTTTGGAGGTGCTTTCCCACTTGATTTTCACTAGCTGATTCTAGGAGATTCTTTGGATAATTCTTGGTGCTGTCTGGACCAGGTAAGGGTTAAAACTGAGCTCCTCAGTTTCATTCTTTCGTTTTTGAATTCTGAGCATGTTTCCTAGTTTTTATGAGCCCCTGGGGTTTGAAGAATTCTCCCTAGCTCCATCCGACCTTTCCTATATCAAAAAGTGCGATGCATGCCGGCTTGGCCATTGGCCAGTCAACATGCATCCCACTCAGTACACTGCTGGGGGTGCGATGGGCGCAAGGAGGGAAACTTGTGCACAGTTTTTCATGGAATTTTTTGCCTGTTTTTCACCAAATCAGGATCCTGAGTCTTCTCTTGTTTGTTTCCAGAGATTCATCAAAGCAAAATGCTTGTTACATGGCGAGAACATGAGCATGAAGAAGAGGACATGCTTGCTTTACATGATCTGGTTGCAGTAAATGCACTGCGGAACTGTGGCCTGTTCAAGTTTTTCTGCATCTCTAGCATGAGGCAACAAATGAAATTGTTGCAATATTTTCTCGATGCATGGGATCCTACCGACCAAGTGTTCCAAATTAGGGGCAAATCCATCCCCTTGACTGTCATGGACATCCATTTTTTGACCGGTTTATCGAGGCATGGTGCCCCTATCTCATTATCAGGTTAAGCCCATGGGGGTGAATCCGTGAGAGATTACATTCGCCGATATTGCAGAGAGGGATCTCAGCCAAGTAAGGACCACAAGATCAATATCCGATATGTCACTGACAGGCCCTTGAGGACAATTCTGTTCACTTTTGCTAGACTGGCTGGTAGTGCGGCTCTTCATGTGGTCAACAGGTCTTATATGCAATATGCCTTGGAATGCGTTGAACCAAAGGTGTTCAACTGGTGTGATGCAGTACTCTCTGTGGTGAAAGAACAACTGACCAAGGTAAAAAATAGAAGATTGAAGAACTTTGGTTATGGTTCCATTTTGACCGCTTTTGCCTTTGAAAAGATCCCACTGATGCAGCCGCAGTATATTCCACTTGGTTTACCTCCACCGACCGAGCCATGGCTGCAGAGATGGGTTGACCTCATGGCCCGACATGCGGGTCAGTCCCAGATTTCTTTCTCTGATACCTTCTTTGAGTGGTTCAACCATCAGCAGATGGTTTTTGCCGAGTATCCATATGCTAGTATGGATTTCCGGGGTGATCCGGATTTGGTACTGCCGGCTGGTTGGCCGTTGGGTGTCATAGGTAAATTCTCTGACCATATTCCTGTTTATTTCTTTTCATAATGTTCTTATATTTTCTTTACTCAAGACTAAACAAAACTCATGCGCTCATGTAGACATTGGACCAGTCCGACCAACAGCACGTTCGAGAGCGCTAGCTGCCGCTCCGGCAGGAGAGGCTGTGGGGAGGGCTATCCTTCGCGACCTTGACGTGGCCGAGACTCTTTCATCATTGCAGGATTAGGTCGAAGGTCTCACTCTTGGTATTCCAGACGTGAGGACCGACGAGCTGCCTCTTAGGCTGCAACGACATACTACTGGCATGCCAAGTCGATGGACTCGGCTTTTACGCATGATTACACAGGCGGTGACTTGTTATCATCAGCACCATTAGACTAGGGTGCCCCCTTAGCATTTTGAGTTTTGGGTCATCTGACAAATTTTGGCTTGGTTACAGAAAATTATGTGTAAACCACAAACAGTTATATATATATTTTTTATTTTTGGAGTTTTATTTTGGTTAAGTTACATGATCCTGATGCAAATATTGATGAAATGCTTCTTTTATAAATGTTGCAAATGTCTATCTAACAAAAAAATTTCCAATGAGTCTATTAATGTGTTTAAGTTTCTGGAAATATGCTGATATTGAATAAAATCAAACTGTCTTTCCAAAATCTTGACCTTTAGGAACATGCGATAGATAGTTGGACTTCAGACGGAGTAGATACCAGTGAGTTGTAGGATGACGAGTTGTGAGTCTAGCCTGACGACAAGTCGGCGTACGCCATGTGTGATGGCATCATAGAGGAGTTCTATCAACGCGCTATATTCAGTGATGTTATTTGTAGACCGACCAATACATACCCCTCTTAAACTTATTAACTCGCCGCTTGGATCAAAAATGGCCTAGGCCGCAGAAGATAGGTTCCGCGAACTACGACTTGCCCCATTGGCATATCCAACAAATTATTCCAATAGGTTTGACATCTGCAACAAATGTAAAAAATGGATTACCTGACCAAAAAAATTACCCTTAGCGAAAAAAAAAATTTAACAAAAGCATAGGGGTTACTACATTGCATCATGCGTAGTAACGCTTAAGATACAACCCGTTACGGGGTTGTGCTAGTGGAATTCCATCATAGTCCACTAACTCATAGGCTCTTTTGCTAATACATGTTTAACAATATAGGGGTCCATCCATAAGGATTTGAATTTACCTGCTCCCAATTTATCAGATTCCTGGTCGTAAAGTAAGACCAAGTCACCTTCTGAGAAGACACGGGGTTTGACATTCTTGTCGAACTGCGCCTTGACTCGTTTCTTATGGGCTTTGTTAGCCAAAGAGGCATCAAGATGGGTTTCATCCAACTGGATTAGTTCCAAAAATGAGCCTCCTCTTCTAAAGTTCTGGGGAGAAGGTCGACTGCGAGTTTAAGGGACGAGATTTCACACTGAACTGGTAAGATTGCTTCTAGGCCATACACTAGTTGAAAGGGTGTAAACCCAGTTGTTGCATTCCTTACCGATGTTTGGTATTCCCACAAGGCTGAGTACAGGGTTAGGTGCCAACTCCTTTTGTGGACTCCAATCATCCTTTGCAGCATCCGCTTCAGGACCTTGTTGATTGCTTCAACTTGTCCGTTGGCCTGCGGGTAATATGGAGTAGAGTTGTCATGGGACAACACCAATTTGGCATCCAATTCAACCATCATGTGGTTGGGAAAATGCGATCCATGATCTGTGACTATGGCCTGTGGAATGCCGAATCTGGCGACTACATGATTGAAAAAGAAAAGGGCAGCCATTTCGCCAGTGTTGTTTAATGTAGGCATTGCCTCGGCCCATTTGGTAAAATAGTCTACCGCGACTATGATATACGCATGCTCCCCGGTCAAGGTGGGGTTACATGTCATGAAATCTATGCCCCATTTGGCGAATGGCCCAACAACAACTACTCGTTGCAGGGGTGTGGGTGGTCTTCTGGTTTTGCTATCGAAAATTTGACACGCATGGCAACTTCTGACTGCGGTTATGCAATCTTTGAACATTATTCGCCAGAAGTATCCTGCTCGTAAAAGATTTTGTGCCGTAGCGTAACCAGATTGATGCCCCCCACACATGCCTGAATGGCAATCATTTAGGACTTTTTCGGCCTCCTCATGGGTGAGGCACCTCCTCAGAACTGTATCGACACCACGACGGTAAAGCGTATCACCGACGATCATGTAGTCTTTTGATTGGTATCGAATACATCTTTGTTCTGAGCGATATGTATTAGACCTATATTTTTGGGTTTGGAGATAGATAATTATATCCCCATACCACTTATTTCTTGAAGATATCAGAAACAAATATTCATCCACAATGGTTTCTCCGGATGTTTCATCGTTGGATGACGATGGGAGATCGCATAGTAATTCTACGAAAACCAGGGATTTCTTCGATTTGGATTTTACAAATTCTAGATCAAACTCTTGAAGAATTGCTATCCATTTTGAATATTTTCCCCCCAACAACTATCGTGACAAGATATAAGTCATGGGGTTGCAATCTGACAAAATGGTAGTTTTTCGAAAGAGGACATAGTGTCGAAATATCTTTATCACTTGAACAGCTGTGAGAGCCAGCTTTTCAACGTAGGAATACTTGCTTTCTGTATCATTTAAGTTTCTACTCAAATAATATATAGGATGTTCACTTCCATTGTCTTCTTGAACTAAAACCATTGCAATGGTTGTATCCGCTGTAGCCAGATATATGTTAAAGTCTTTTTGATAATCAAGAGCGTACATTAATGATGCTTTTATTAGAGATTCCTTTAAAGCATCAAAGGAAGCTTGCGTGACCTGATTCCAGATGAAGGGTACTTCTTTTTTCAATAGACGTGTATAACCTTTAGCAAGTTTGGCGTACTTTGGAATGAACCTCCTCATAAAGTTTTCTTTCCCTTGGAGTTTCTGAATCTGAAGCAAATTTGAAGGTGGAGGCAAATTTATGATTGCCTGAACCTTACATGGGTCGAGACGAATC
Source organism: Pinus tabuliformis (assembly GCA_031772625.1). NCBI lineage: Eukaryota > Viridiplantae > Streptophyta > Pinopsida > Pinales > Pinaceae > Pinus > Pinus tabuliformis. The sequence continues at coordinate 743,413,288 of CM062812.1, read as the reverse complement.
CTGTCCTTTGAGACTACAAAGCCAAGAAAATGACCAGAACTGACACAGAACACACATTTGTGTGGATTGAGTCGTATCTTGTAGTTTCGGAAATGTAGAAATATTGCTCTGAAATGCTGTGGATGATCCGTCCGCTTTCGCGAATGAGCCGGAAGATCGTCGAGATATGGTTGAACGATGTTTTTGATGTCATGGAAGGCATAATTCATTGCCCTCTGAAATGTTGCCCCTGCATTCTTTAAACCAAAGGGTCACTTGAAATATGCAAATGTGCCCCACAGAAAAATAAATGCAGTCTTTGACTGGTCTTGTGGGCAGATATTTATTTGATTATACCTAGAGAATCCATCCATAAATGAAAATATTTCACATCCAGCGCATTCATCAATTATCTGGTCAATAAAGGGTGTAGGGTAGTTGTCTTTTGGACAAGCTTGATTTACATCCCTATAATCGACGCACACTCTAATCATTCCTTGTTTTTTCATTACAGGAACAATGTTCGATACCCAATCGGTTAGAGGAACCGGGTAAATAAAACTAGCATGGAGAAGTTTTTCAACTTCTGCCTTTATGGCAACGGCTTTCTTGGGGTGCACCTGCCGTAGTCGTTGTCGTACTGGTTTGACATCTGGATAGATCTTGATTTTGTGTTCAACTATACTTGAGTCAATGCCTAGCATTTCATCATATGACCAAGCGAAGACATCTCTGAATTCGCGAAAAAGAGCTTCGTATATTTCCAGTTCTAAAGGAGAACAACATTTGCCAACATAAATATTCTCTACAACATTTGTTTTGGTCGAGATATTTATGGCGATAGTCTCTTCGATATTGGACAAGTTTCGCTCGGAATCCACCGTGTTTACAGTATTTGATAGGAAATAAAAAACTGAACGATGATGGAGGTCATTGGGAGTATATTCTTGACAATCCAGAAGATGGGAACGATGGTGGTAATCTTCCCATGGCGCCCTATCAATTATCATTGACTGAACAATTCCTTCGTCTATGTAATGTACTTACGACCAAGGATCTAAAGGGGTGCCATATTCCTTAGACCTATCTATCCAAACGCTTGATGAGAATTGATTTGGGTTTTCCTCCCATGCCAAAAACATTGATTGCTACAATATTTCTATTGGGCTTGGAGGCAATACCTGCAGATGATCCATGCGAATATCGTTTTCTGAGATATTTTGAATAGAAGATATCATTTGCAGGTTCCTCCCATCACCACTTCCGCCAGATTGATTGGAGGTGGGAGGGAAAATGTCCCCATTAATATAGGGTCTTTTAGTAGGCCTACTCCGATATTTTGAAGCGAATGGGGGCTTCCATGGATCATCGAAATGCTTCTCGTAACTTGGGAACTATTGGGGAGAAATGTTTGTTGGTCGACGATTGTAATTCCCCCTTGAAAGGGAAATGCAATCTTCTTGAAGTAGGTCGACATAACCGCAGCCATATCATATATCCAGGGCTTTCCCAGTAGGATGTTGTAATCGAGGTTTCCGTCGATTACTTCAACATCTATTTCTACCGTTTTCCCTCCCAGTTCAACTTGCAAGTTACTTAAAATCCCATATGGGGTATATGTTCATCCATCAAATGCTTTTAATGTCGTCAAAGATCGCGACAAGGTTGGAGATCCTAAAGTTTTCCAACAACTCATCGAAATAATACATGTAGATGCCCCCTCATCAATAATTGTTCGATGAACAGTTTTGTTGAGGGATTTCACTTGAATGAGGAAAGATAGTTGAGATGATAACTGAGGATCATATCCTTTGTGATTAAAGGACACAAGATTAGAATCCTTTGGGTCAATCCCACCTATTGTTTATAATAAAGCCTGCTTTTGGGAGGGGCAATTTTGCAGTACCTCAAGTGTCGAAATAGAGGATGGCGATTGGGCCAGATCTTCCACTATATTATAATGTTGTGTTGCTCTGGCACGAGGATTAAATGTCGACTTGTGTACTACTCCCTTTGGAGGTTTTATTGTTAGCTCTGGAATGATGGGCGATGCAACTTATGTCCAAGTTGTTGTCGAACTACTAGGTTGATCTTTATCCTTTTTGTTCGACAGCTGTGGATTCCCGTAATATTCATTTCTTTTCGTTATCAAAGCATCATTTTGTTGCTTTCAAACCGACAACATCAGCACTTGGGACGGGGAACCATTGTCACTGGCAACTAGATTTGTTCCTGGATTTGGAAACGGATCGGTTAATACTGCCGAGGTTTTCGAATTCTTGAAGAATTTTTTAAGCTCAGCTTTATATGGACAATCTTTTACCCAATGATCCTCATCACATATAAGACATGGACGATTTGTTTTCTTATCTATAGAAGGGTTTGCAAAATATTTTTCAGGTGATGATTCCTTGTTTTTCTTCTTCTTCCCTTTTTTTTCTTCTTTCCTCCTAGTTGCTTGGTTTCTTTGCCTTTGTCTATTGAGACGACATTTACTTCTGAGGCGAAAAGTTATTCTTTTGCATTTTGACTAGAAATCTTACGGGTCTTTTTAGATGTAGCCTTTGTTGATTTCGTGTCTGTCGTAGCAATCACACCATCGTCAGCATGAGAGTCATTATTCGATTTAGGAGGAGGAGGAAGGGAAAATTCCAGTCTGGAAGCGTCAGGGATTTTATCATAGAGCATGCCAGACTAAGTATAAATCAAGTCTAAATATTGCGCACGAGCAATAACTTGCTCTTCAGTGACGACTCCTCCCTTTGCCACATCTTCTGTAATGGAAGGTAATAATGACTTAATAAACCATTCAGCTCAAAGCTGATCAGGAACATATGTTTTTACCATTCTACGACGACGTCGCCACTCAAGAATATGATCAGATATGTGAATGGTCGTCGTTTGTTTGAAATTGGTAAGAAGTTCTGTTCTTGTTTCGTACCTTATGGGTAACTGAAAATGGGTTAAAAAGGTTGTGGCTAGCGTACTGAAGTTATCAAACGAAGCTCTAGGTAATTCGATATACCATTTTGCTGCCGGACTAGTTAACGTTCTATGAAAAAGGCGAAGCTTAATCGAATCATCGTTTAGGGTGTTTGATGAACACCATAGATGAAAGGTCATCACATGATTCGACGGGTCTTCACCCAGATTTCCATTAAATTTAGGAATATCTTACGGAAGTTTATGCGGAATCATTGGCCACCAAGGGGCATAAGCAATTGGATCGTTCGTTAGCCGATTTAGATCCGGTAACTCTAAAGTCGCCACGAAGGGTAACTACTGATTCAGGTTTGGCGAAGTATACCCAGGATAAGATGGAATTGCCTGAGCAGTTAGTCTTTGCATACCAGCATAATGTATTTGATGCTGGTAACTTTGGTAAGGTTGGTGGGCATAACCATTATAAAATGGTTGATTTTGACCGTTTTGAAAATACGTCTACCCATTATTTGCAAAGATTTGTTGCTCAGACCCTTGGTAAACTTGTTGGAATTGTGGTTGTTGATATTGCACCAGCCATGGTTGTGAAGCCATGTGCTATTGTCCAATACTGGCTGTTTGACCAAGATGAGGGGTAATTGTACCTGTTTGGGCCTGTGTCATTCCACTATTTGGCGATTGTGGTTGAGTCGCAGGGATAAGAGGCTGTTGCATTACGACCTGAGAAACCTGAGGTTGGCATACAACATGCAACGCTTGTACTTGCGACACCGTCACAACAGCTGGCGTAGTTTGTATATTTGACATAGGTAAACATTGTTGCATCGAGTATACAACTCTTGGTTGTTGAGGCAGTAATAGCACCCAACCGCTAGATGTAATTCTAGCATAACCTGAATTTTGTTGTGAACTCTCGTATGGTTGTTCTCCCGGAGGAGAGAGTGAAAGGGTATATTGCCCCCCATACGGCGGTAATTCGGTACTCAAAGGAATGATTCGCCCTTGAGGACCAGACTGCCTAAATTGAAACCGTGAAGGATCAATTTGCTGAGACTCAACATAAGAGCTCCCGGATATTACTCCGGATGAACAAACGGGAACATAACATACTGTCAAAATAGCCCCTGAGTGGGCCCCATATAGCGATTGAGAGCTAGTTGGGACAGATGGTATGTAGGCAAACATTGTTGGAGTGACAACAGGAAGTTCTGACGTCGCTGTGTCAGATGACACAGTCCTAGATGTCAACGATTGTTCAGACATTTGTAGTCTATCCAAAATATTTCCTAGCGATTCTATAGGAGCTTCCGATAATGGTATGAAGAAGGATATAGGGTGATCCCGACTCCAAATTGCGTTGGAGTACTAGATGGAGGATGCTCCACAGTCTCTTCTATAGCAATCAGACCAGGTGGAAGAGGTAGACCGTCAGGTCCATAAAATGTTTCCGGTGTCGAAGAAGGTATAGATTCTACAGTGACAGATGTTTGGGGAATAACACCTTCCGAATCAGCTGTAGATGGAGCTGGTTCAGTAATAGAAGTGTTTACCTTCACACTAGGATTAACTCTACTGTCCTTTGGTGGCTGCGGAACTTCTTCTATAGAGGTAGGGATACCAGAAATGTTTGGAGTAACCAGAGTCTCTGATGGTGTCGGAACACTTGTTCCAACTTTACCAGGGGATTTCGAACCGGTTAAATGAGTTCGCTTCATCCGTAACAGTTTTGATTCTAGAGACAAAGACGGTTGACTCGTAAGCCTCCATGAACGACGGGGTTTCAATTGACTTTCTTCCATGATTTCAGATTACTCGATCAACTAAAAATCAAGGGGAAATATGTTTCCGAATTAAATTAATTTTAGACGCTTTGACACAACTTGTTTTTTCAATTTTTAGGAGTCGAGAAAAAACAAAAGATGACTTTAGTCGCCTTCGATTTTTAATGAGCCTAAAGTGACAAGTGCTCAGATGGACCTTTTCCTTTAAGGAGTCTTAAAAGGAACGAAAGAGACTACTTTGAAAATCTAGACAGAGGGATTACCAAACCAATCGCAAAACTGCAGAATACTTTTTACGGTACGGCATTCAATCTTCCCGAATGCTGTGTTCAGTGCATTGCGATCGATAGGGCGGCAGACACGGCTTCCTATGGATAAAGCATATAGCCTATTGTGCCCTCCCAATATATACTCGATGGTACGTGGGAGCACAAGTCCATACTGGCACTTGTCATCTCAAAGTGGAGGAATCACCCAACCAGCAATGAAAACAACAGTTACCAGGCTTTACAACGCCAGAATACGTCTCTATCCTAGACTTCTAAATGTTGTGCGTTAGGTTTCAAAGCATTTTTAGATTCATTAAATTTATTTTATAGTTGATCTTGCTTAAGAAATTTTCCTTTCAGGTTCACCGCAAGATGTACAATTCCTAAAATGCAATCTAAGATGATAAACAATCGTTTAATCTTCTTTTTGCAATGAAAATCCTAACTACTAAAGAAAGAGAGATGATATTATTTCAACATAGAGCAGAGAGCACACAGTATATGCACTGTCCTAAATCAAACCAACAAACATTCTAAATGCAAATGCACATGCATGTATTTGTTTTCAGCCTTCTTAATGTGTAAATGATAAAAAGAAATCTAAGCGCAAATTTGAATTATTTTTTGAAGCGACACAACTAACAAGCTTCTTTTCAAGACAAAATGAAGACAATAACGACACTTTGCGATTTGGAATGGAAATCTTGCTTTCAACACTTGAAAAACTACTAATTCATATCAAATACAAGAGTAACAGTGTAATCAACTATCAAGAACAATTGGATTCTCTTCTATGACTGAAAACGACACTTGTGACACTTTGAAATCAAGAAACGACAGTTCAATTACGCTACTTCTTTGTAACAGAGAACTGAAAATGGCTCAAAATACATAAAAACATTTATAGTTCTTTGCACAATGGAGGCAGAATAATGGCAAGGAGGGGATTTCCAATAGAGGTATACTGACTATAGACAACAAATCTCCTGAATAGAGCTGAAAAGAGTGAAGAAAAACCAAAGTCTGGAGGCAAAATTAGCCTTCTCTGATCAGCGCACCTGTTACACAGGGATTCTAGTATGCATCCCACCTACAACACATGGGAAGTGTGATGCATACTGATATCCTTGAAGAGAGGGTGTGATGGTACAGTGCGAGACTTTTGATCAAGTTCTTGATCACAGTTTGTAGCACAGTTCAGGGATTTAGGCCAAGCAAGTGATAATCAGTAAATAAATCATAGGGGTAGATCTAAGGAGGTTACTAGAGCCACCACAAGGGCAATTAGAGAGTTTTTAAATCGATTGTTCAGTTCATAAATAAAACCCGAAGATAGACTGAAGCAACATTGATCTACTTTGCACTTGCATAGCAAATGCAGTTCGAAGGCTAGTTGGATTGACTTCAGGCTTCATCTGTAAGTTTATAAAGCAAACAAATATAGACAAAAAAACAATCTATTCGCTCCCCAGTGGAGTCGCCATTTTGTTATCGAGAAATCTAGTATCTATGCAGAGCTGCTAGTCCCACTAAGACTGGTAGCTATCTTAGAAACAAGCAAACTAAAACTACCTTCGTTTTCCTTTATGAGAAGTAGATAAGAGGGGAACTAAGGAGACCAACCTTTGTCTTGTGCTTGGTTCCTTGCTTGATTCCTCTCCCTTCCAATAGATCTTTGCCACTCGCTTCCTCGTCTACCCAACTTCAAATAGCACCTGTGGAATCAAAGCAGCATAACACTATCCAAGAACAGAGATACACTATCATAAACAATATAGGACCAGATATATATTGACCACACAAATTCATATATCATCAATCATACAAGGATGTGGAGGAAGACTTGAATAGCTTTATTAATATCAAGAATAGCAAAGAGGGTTACAACCAATTTTTCTGACCCAGCATCATCCTCTCAGCAAGAAAACCCTTCTTCACCTCATGAAAAGCTTAGATCACCCAACACTGTGATGTTACACCAAGAAACCAGTAGCACTTCCTTACAAGATACAAAATTCCAGCCTCTGGATCTCTGGGATAAGGGATCCATATATAGATGATTGCAGGGAGGTGAGTCAGCTTCTGAGATTTGATTAGTGTCCTCTCTCTAATAGTTCTTAATTCCACTTGGAGATTGATGATCTCTTACTCATCCCTGGGCGAATGCAGAGAGGCAAGTGTCACAGGAGAAGTTTCTGGAAGATTCCATGATCCTCCACCTCGAAAATTGACTCTGCCATTTGTCCACTCTCACCCATCACACCCCATAGAAGGGATTTCCAGTATGCATTGCACCTCCCGTGTGCATTTAGGTGGGATGCGGTGCACTTTGACCATGGAGCAGGCGAGATGGTCCAGTTTTGACCAGTTCTTAGTAGTTTTTCATGGAGAACTTCTGGGAGATGATGTAATCAACTAACATTATTCTTTTAGGGGATGGAACAACACTTTTAGGGACTTAGGAGTCCTCGGTTTATGGACATGTTTGATTGGGGTTGCAGTGCCCAAAAATGTCTATAACAATGATTTATATTTATGTCTGAAGTCTAAAGTAATAATATATTCTTACTATTCTTTCGCACAGTTTATCAACTTAAATCACTATGTGAAGTTATATAGCAGCCCTTTGGTTATTTATTAGTACTATCTAAAAAGGTTAAACACATCATTCTTATAGTTTGTTTTATGTATTTTTCCTCCATAAAAACCAAAACCAAAACCCCAAAACAAATATCTTAGATGCTCTGGCATGATCAATTGACCATTATCATCTCAAAGGTACAACATCAATCTCGCGTTGTTGTTGGGAACTCAAATTTGATTAGTTTTCCTAGGACAACGATATAAATTCTATTCCTTTAAAGGTGACTAAAGGTCTAGATAGGTCCAAATTCTTCACCTCACGACTCCACTGTGCCAAACTAGCACCATTTAAGCACACTAGAAGCCATTTTGAATCTGACACAATTAGTCCTTTGTCAGATCCAAAAAAATTGTGAGAAGGGCCAATTCAAAAAAAATACTTCAACCATCTTCTTCTTCTTCAAACCTGCAGTCTCAAGGTATATTATAATCAGATCCCTTTAAGAACATTCTATCCAATCCATATTGGACACAATTATCACCTAGGGTTTCTAAACTTTTAGATAGGGGAGTTGATTTTAAATCAACTTTCCTTATTCACTCACTTGAAACATGTCAAGAGCCCCCACTACCTTTAGGATCACCTAAATTTGAGTCTAAATTGGGTGTTCATTTAACTGAATACAAACCTACAGACTTCATATCCCCCACTACTTATTCATTCCCTTCTACTTCTAAATAGCCTGCAGAAGCCTTCTCTATATACTCAAACCCAATCTTTGAAACAAAAGAGGGCATTCACTCATAGGTTCAGAAGCTAGTTATTAGAACTCCCTTAAAATTATTTAGGAGATCTCCTCCTTCATCTCCTCCTTCTTCACCTCCACACAGATATACACCTTCTCTATCACCATCTTCCTCTTTTTCTTCTTCATCATATACACAAACACCTCATACACCATCTTCCTATTTTTCTTCTTCAACATCTACACAAACAACTCATACTATTGGAATATAATCCTAACATCTAAATTTATTTTTTAACCTAAGTATCCTTGACTTAGCCACATGCACTAAAAATCATCTTCACACTTGGCTTTTGGTAAACTAGCTCGGTGGACGAACTTTCCCTTGTTTTTTGCCTTTAAAGGCTTAATATTATTGAAATATTGGTCCAAGCACTTTCCTAAGCCATTTAGACAGCTAAGTGCATGTTCACACCTAACCACACCACATCCACTTGAGGTATTTGAGGATTGGCACCCCACATGAAGATTCCCCCTTAAATCAAGGGATTTGGTCCCCCGAACCATTTTAGCATGTTTTAAAGTTGCCTTCCTTGGGAAATATGCCCCTCCTCACGATTTCCTCGTGGCTGATAGTTTCCATAGGTTTTCTTGAGTCATTGTTGCTTTTTTAGGCCTCCCATTAGCTTTTCTTAGCCTTTTCTAGTTTTTTCCTATTTTTCTGGATTCAGAAATTTCTATATAACCACCTCCCTTTGGGATTAGAGGTTTGGTTTCTCATGTATTGATATTTTTCATTAATTTAATACATTGACTTTATGGAGAAAATCCTTTCTCTCCTCTCTTGAATATCAGAAAATTACTTGTGTTTAATTTAACTAGAATTCTAGATCTATTGGAGTTTCTACACGAATTCTACATGGTATCAAAGCTAGTTCAAATCTAGTGGATTGTACATGGTTTTATTTGCAGGTATAGATCATCAGGAGGCACAACAAGAAGAAATGGATCATCTCTCTCAGCCCACAAAACTCGTTCTAAATCCTTTCAATTACATCGAATGGAAGACAAATATTACTCTGCTCCTCCGAGGCAAAGGGCTTTACAGGGTAACAATGGGAACGGAGACTGAACCGACTTCTGCAGCGGAGAAGGTCTAGTATTTCAATAAATTAGATGAATGAATTGGGCTGATATTCCTATCAATTTCTAGATAACTCCTCTTTCATGTCAGCAGAGCCACTACACCCGATGCAGTTTGGACCACATTGGAAGGACTATTCGGCAAGAAAGATGAAATGAGAGTGCATCAACTAGAGAATGAACTCATATCCCTCAGTCCAACTCATTTCAGTAACTTGCAAGAATAATTCACCAAGTTCAAATCCCTCCTCATTGAACTTGATGCATGTGGAGTCAAGAAAAATGAAGATCGGCTCATCCTTTCCATTCTCTTGAAATTAGGCCTTCAATATTTTGTATTTGTATTGTATTTTCAAGCATTTAAATTGACTCAGGAAAAATGGAAAATTCCTCCATTGAATGGCTTCATTGTAGCATTGACTCAAGAGCAAGCTAATTTAGTCCAAATGTGTTCCATCAAGTGTTCAAAGAACCAGGCACTTGTGGCTACTGATGTTCCAAAGAGCAGTGAAAGAGACAAGCAAAAAGGGAAGGGTAAATTTAATCAATCAAAGAAGGAGAGACCCGGAAAATATTTAGAGAGCTCTTCTTGGCCTAAGGGTAAGAAGAATAAGGAAAGAACACTTTTCAGCTACTGTTACAATGGTTTTCATCTCAAAGAAAATTGCATGAGGAAAACAATCGATGAGATGGCTAAGCAATTGCAATAGCATAATATCATTGTGCCCGAGAATGCAAAGAAGAAGGATGATAATAGAATGGGAGATGCGAGATGGAGAGCACAAAATGGTCATTCTTTAATGGTTGTAACATCCACCCCATCAGCTTGGATCCTTGATTTAGGTGCATCAAACCATATGGCTGCATCATAACATGAATTTTCCTCCATCGAAGAAAGTACCAGATCCCAAATTTACTTGGGAGATGCCACACCTGTAAGGGTATGCAGAGAAGGAATTGTAGACCTTGAAGGGGGCCACTTCACAAATGTGCTTGATGTTCCCTCACTATCCGAAAATCTTCTCTCAATATATCAGATCACTCATTTCGGCTCTGGAAGGAAGGTGGAGTTCACTCCGGACTCCGCTGTGATTACTGCCATTTCCACGGGCTACACTTGCACATGGAATTGCAGATCACAATTCTCGTTTGTATTTCTTCTCCCACTTTTTTCCTAAATCTATTAGCATTGTATTTCTGTCACAATCTAATGATATCAGCAGGTTATGTCATGAAATATTTGGCCATCTAAACTATAAGTACTTGCATCAACTCAACAAGGAAAACATGGTAGAAGGATTGCCTGCTATTAAATTCACAAAAGGTGTATGTCAAGGATGCATTCTTGGCAAGCATCCAAAGAAAAAGTTTGAAAAAGGGAAGGCACAGAGAGCTTCTTCACTTCTTGGGCTGATTCACAGTTACATCACGGGCCCATTCCCGCAACCTTCAATCAGTAAGGCTCGATAAGTACTGACCTTCATAGATGATTTCTCTTGCCTTACTTGGGTATTTTTTCTAAAATTAAAATCGGAAGTATTTGAATGCCTTATAGAATTTAAAACACTTGCTAATAATGAGTCTAGGTTTAAGATTAAGATACTTTGTACTGATAATGGGGGGATTATGTCAACAAATATGTGCAGCAACTTTGTATTGATGCAGGTATACAACTACAACGCACAATGCCATATACACCATGGCAGAATGGTGTAGAGGAGAGGAAAAACGGTCGTTAAAAGAGATAGCCAATTGTATGCTACAGTCCAAATCATTAGCTCCTAAGCTATGGGATGAAGCTATTAATTTTTCTGCATACATTCAGAACCGTATTCCTCACAAAGCACTCAAAGTGGCCACTCCATTTGAATCTTGGACCGGTAAGAAATCTAAAGTGTCGCACTTTCACATTTTTGGTTCACGAGCATGGGCTCACATTCCAAAAAATAAGAGGAAGGCTTTGGAGCCTCAAAGTGTTGAATGTATCTTTGTTGGATATTCTGATAGTGTCAAAGGATATAGATTCTTGGACTCTCACACTGAAAAGTTCCTTGTAGCTCGAAGTGTGAAGTTTGAAGAAGAATCACTACATGATTTTTCAGCAGAGCCTGTCGAGGAATCGCTTGTTGCCATTGATGAGGAGGAGTCTGAAACTTCTTCGAACACTTCAGAGCAGCCATTAGAGAGGCCTCTTGGGTGCGATCCAGAGGATGATGAGCAAGTCATGGCTGCTCCAACTTATATGCCAACATGGGTAGAGAAAACCCTGCAAGATGCGCGTGAGCTAGTCGATGATCATGCAGATGTGAGAAGGACTAGATCAAAGTTTTCTGGGGCTCCTCAAGCCCTAGATGCCACCGAACCATTTCTTCCCATACATTGCTATATGAAACTTGGTTTAGATCAATAGTTGCACTCTGAGGTTGTTGGAAACCCTCTTTGAGAGGCTGCCATGAATGAAGAGTACTCTGCTCTCATGGATAACAACACATGGGACGTGGTTCCACTTCTGAAATGAAGAAAGCTTGTTCGATGCCAATGGATCTATCTAACAAAGATTGATGTAGATGGTGAGATTAGAAAGTACAAATCTTGACTTGTTGCGAAAGGATACTCACAGGTACATGGCATAGGCTACACAAAGACATTTGCACCTATTGCAATAATGGACTCCATTCGACTAGTTTTCGCCATTCTTGCTTCTCGCAAATGGGAAGTTCATGACATGCATGTGAAGAGTGAATTTGTTCATGGAGATCTCAAGGAGGAGATTTATATGGAGTAGCCAAAGGGATACATTTAGAACTCTTCCCTCATTTACGGCTTAAAGAAATCTTTGTATGGCATAAAATAGGCTCCCAGAGCCTGGTATGCAAAGATGGATTATTTCCTGCTTTCCATTGGATTCATTCGATGCAAATCTGATACGAATGTTTATTTTATACAACATGATGATTCACTTTTGCTGAGAGTACTTTATATATATTATTTAGTAATGACAGGGAACCTTACCTCAGCTATTGATTCAGAAAAATCAACATTGCACGATCAATTTTCCATGACAGATTTGGGACTGTTGCACTACTTTCTTGGTCTTGAATTTTCTCAGTCTACTTCAGGGATCAAGATGGAATAGTATAAGTATGCATCAGATCTATTTTTCTGCTTTCAGATGACAGAATGCAAGCCATCAGCATCTCCCTTTTTTTTAGGGATCAGATTTGAGGATGTGGGTACTACACCTTTGGTGGACAGTACAATGTATCAATAGTTGGTTGAGAGTTTGTTGTATCTTACTCACAACTGACCTGATATATATTTTGTAGTAGGAGCTTTTTCTAGATATATGCAGGAGCCCCATGAGCTTCACTAGAAAGCTGCAAAGAGAATCCTTAGATATGTGAAAGGTACTTCCAGTTTTGGTATCTTTTATGCTCCAAATTGCCCACTTTCATTGATTAGGTACACAGATTCTGATTGTTATGGCGATGGTACAGACTGCAAGTCCACCTATGGTTATGTTTTCAGCTTTGGTTCAGGGCCCCTTTGTTGTTCTAGCAAGAAGCAATCCACAATTTCTTTATCTACAACCGAGGCAAAGTATAGAGGTGCAGCGAATGCAACTACACAGGCTATTTGGTTGCAGGGGCTTCTCTCCGAGTTTAGTATTCAGTATCCACTTTTGACTGTCATATTTTGTGATAATCAGGGGTCGATTTAGATATCTGTTGATCCAGTTCATAGGCAGAGGACCAAGCACATCGAGATTCACATGCATTACATCCACGAGCTAATCTATGACTGATTCATATCACTACAGTGCTGCCCCACTGAGCAGCAGGTTGTAGACATCTTCACCAAGTATTTCACTGCAAAGAAATTTTTAGAATTGAGAGCTATGCATGGAGTGGTGGAGACAAATGAGTGGGCCCTTCTGGCCACATAGCCCCTTTTTCCTCTTTCTGGGGGGGTTTTTCCCCATAAGGTTTTTCGTCTTTCTTCTTTTTACAAGGATCTTTTATTTATTGTACCTGAGTGCCTAACGTGGAATCTTGGCCGGGACTCAGTTTAGATAAGTGAGTTAGGATGAATGGGGGGTGTTGGAATATAATCCTAACGTCTACATTTATTTTTTAGCCTAAGTATCCTTAACTTAGCCACATTCACTAAAAATCAAGTTCACACTTGGTTTTTGGTAAACTAGCTCAGTGGACCAACTTTCCCTTGTTTTTTACCTTTAAAGGCTTAATATTATGGAAATATTGGTCCAACCACTTTCCTAAACCATTTAGACATCTAAGTGCATGTTCACACCTAACCACACCTCATCCACTTGAGTTATTTGAGGATTGGCACGCCATTTTAGCATTTTTTAAAGTTTCCTTCCTTGGGAAATGCGACCCTCCTCATGCTTTCCTCATGGCTGATAGTTGGCATAGGTTGTCTTGATACATTGTTGCTATTTTAGGCCTCGCTTTATCTTTTCTTAGCCTTTTCTAGTTTTTTACTAGCTTTTTTCTAGTTTTCTAGATTCAGCAATTTCTATATAGCCACCTCCCTTTGGGATTGGAGGTTTGGTCGCTCATGTATTACTATTATTCATTAATTTAATACATTGATTTTATGGAGCAAATTATTTCTCTCCTCTCTTGAATATCAGCAAATTACTTGTGTTTAATTTAACTAGAATTCTAGATCTATCGAAGTTTTTGTAGGAATTCTACAAATACACCATCTTCTACTATGGAATTCCAACTCATTGTACAGGCTAGATATGCAGCTTTAGTTTTTCCTCAAAACCTTGATGCATTCCCTCCTAGATATTTAAAACACCTTCCTAGGTATAATGGAGAAACTAGTTTCTCAGTTGAAGACCATCTTCAAGCATTTCTAGATTTTGCAGATAATATGACCACAGAACAAGAAAATGTTTATATGAGGTTGTCTATCCAATATCTTGAGGGAAATGTTAGAATCTAGTTTAGGAAGTTACCTACAAATTCCATTAAGTCTTGGGAGGAGTTCATGAATATATTCAAAAACCAATGGGGTGTGAAGAAATATTCTCTTTACTTTTTTACTGAGTTTGAAGAACTGAAATGAAACTTTGGTGAGCCTGTAGCTGATTTTATTAAAATGTTCAACAAACTTTACCAGAGGATGCCCCCTGTAGCAGCAACCAAATCTAGTTTTTCAAAAGCCTTTGATGATTATTTTTTTTTAATATTAAGAGAAAGAACTTCTAAGACCCTTGAAGACATGCAAACTAATGTTATAGAGGTGGAATAAAATAGGGCTACCTCAGCCACCTTGAAATTTAAAGAGGAAAAGGCCCAAAGAAAGCATAAATCTAGTCAAGAGGCCTCTACTTCTTCAAAAGGTGAAACTGAAGATTCCAAAATTGATGAGATCACTTCTCTTCTTAGAAACCTATCAAATATAATTTCCAAGGTTGAAACTCAACCTAGAATAGTTCAACAAACGCTCACTCGACTTCAAAAATCAAGGTCAGTACAAAATAACTCCACAACTACAAATTTTTCAAAGACCTAGTAGTGATCAGCAAGTTCCAACTCCTTTTTTGATCGATGATCAATAGCCTGATGAAAATACCATGACCATCATTGAATAAATTAACAATATGGATACCTCTTCTGGTCAGACCAATATTGTTCTTCTTTCACAAAATAAACAAGTTCAAGAGGATCACGAATTCTCACAGGTTTCCAAATACCATGGCTTCTCTGAATTCCTAATTGTAGAGCTAAACAAAAAATATGATCTTAGACCTAGACCTAGCCTTGGAAGACCTCCTAAGGAACCTCCAATAATTGAACCTCATACCAAAGCTGTTGAAACTCAAACAACTATTATTCAACCATTAAATCAGTCAACTGATACATCACAGATTGATAAAATTGTATTAACTACATTGAATGTTGAAAAGGAGTTAGAAAGAGTTAAGATCCCTATACCACTCTCAGAACATTAAAAAAATCTTGGATATAAAAATAAAGTTTCCAAATGGATATAAAACATCTATGTTGATGTTGAAACCGATGTTATTAGCCTTCAGGATGAAAAACCAGTAATTGTCTTTGGTCCTAGTTCAGATATGACAGATGAAATAGTACCCCCTTTCTATATCGCACTAAAGTCAAATGATTCCATGTTATACAATTGTATCCTATATTTTGGAGAATCACATAATCTCATGCCAAAAGCCATCATGGATCATTTAAATCTTGACATAACTATATCCTATCATCATTTATACACATTTGATTCGAAGAGGGTACCTTGTCTAGGATTAATTAAGGATTTAGTACTCACTCTTCCCCAAATCCCATTAAAAAGCATAATATTAGATATAGTTGTCACTGAATCCCTCCAAAATTTGGAATTTTCCTTTCAAGGTCTTTCTATGCCAAATTAGGGGTGTCTTATGCCACTATTCCAGTTCATGGGGAGAACAACTTAGGTTGTATAGAGAAGTTAGATTTGTGCACACTGTATGCAAAACATATCAACCAAAGAACCACCCGATCTATGTTATTGATCAAGATTTTGGCTGCTTTAAACTTTCTTCAAATCAAATACATGAACCTCAAGTAAAAATTGAAGATGTAGTTGAAAACCCTTTATCAAATCAAACTAATATGTGGAAGATGCTCTTTCATGATTCTTGTACAAAAGATGGAGCAAGGGCTGGGGTAGTACTAATATCACCATAAAAGGAAAACATTACACAATCTTGTAAACTTGATTTTGATGTTACCAACAATGTAGCGGAATATGAGGATTTCCTTCTAGGAATACAGTTAGCCAAGAGTTTGAAGGTACACAACTTGAGTATTTTCACTCACTCCAAACTCATTGTAAGACAAGTTAGAAATCTTTGACAAAGAAATCATCCTAGGATTAGGTCTTATCAAAATGAGGTTTGGGATTACATTGAAAATTTCTTTGATGCCTTCAATATAACTTATGTCCCTCGAAATGAAAATATACATGAAGATTCTTTTGTTGTTTCTGCAAGCTCATTTAAGATTCCTGATCAAACATAAGTGTTATACCAAATCTAGGTCAAATACGGGTCATCCACACTAGATAACCAAAAGCCTTGGCAGGTATTGAGGACGATGAACAACTAAAATATTTCTTTCAACTTGTAGGTGAATTTTCTCTTCTGCAAATTGATGAAGACAATCTTGACATGATTAATCCTCAAATTAATGATGATCCAGAACTAAACTCCAAGATTGCATATCATGACATCATACAATTATCAAACAACTTCATTCCTAAAGGGTTAATTCCTTTAGAGAAAGTATTCGATTGTAATGATGTCCCTAGAAACCCTCCATCCATCTCTCCTAAAGATGACATTGAAGAAATCAACATTGGAACTCAAGAACAAGTACAAAATATAAAAATCTCTGCATCTTTAACCCCACAAGTTAAAAATGAATATCTTAAGTTACTTAAAAAATACAAAGATGATTTTTCTTGGTCTTATGTTGATTTTAAAACCTATGACACATCCCTCATTGAACATAATATCCCGTTAAAATCTAAAGTTAAACCCTACCAGTGAAAACTCAGAAGAATTAACCCAATTCTTCTACCAACTATTGAGAAAGAGCTTAAGAAAATTTTAGATGCACAGATTATTCTTCCACTAACATATTCTAATTAGATTGCCAACCTAGTACCTGTTAGGAAAAAAAATGTTGAAATTAGACTCTATGTTGATTTTATAAACTTAAATAAAGCATCATTAAAATATAATTATCCCTTACCTAAAATGGATCACTTACTTCAACAAGTTTATGGAGCTAATAGACTTTCTATGTTAGATGGTTTTTCTGGTTATAATCAGATTATGGTCGATAAGGAGGATAGGGAAAATATTGCCTTCACAACACCTTGGGGTACTTTCATGTATGTTAGGATGCCTTTCAGTTTGACAAATGCAGAAGCTACATTCCAAAGAGCTATGAATATAGCTGTTGTAAGTGAGGTAAATAAATTTCTTGTTGTTTATCTTGATGATATTACAGTCTTTTCTAATTCTGATAAGAAACATTTAAAGCACTTGATGAAGGTTTTTCAAAGATGTAGGAAATTCAGAATATCATTGAATCCAAAGAAGTCTCTATTTGCTATCACAGAAGGGAAATTGCTTGCCCATATAATTTCTAAAAATGGAGTAGTCATTGATCCAAACAGAGTATCATCCATTCAGACATTATCATTACCAAGAAATAAAAGGGAAGTTCAGGCTTTTCTTAGTAAAATCAACTTCTTAAGAAGATTCATACCCTATTATGTTGAAATTGTCAAAGATATAATTGATATGCTTAACAAGGGTCATGAAGTTAAATGGATTGTCTCTTCCAAACATGCATTTGATCAAATCAAGAAAGCTATTTCTACAGCTCCAACCTTGGCTAGTCCTGATTAAACCAAACCATTCAGTATATTTTCCTTTGCCTCTAAAACAACCCTTGTTGTTGTTTTACTAGAAAAGAATGAAGATTCCCATGACCAACCTATAGCCTCTTTCAACATAGTCATGAGAGATGTTGATCTCAAATATGACATAATTGAGAATCAGGCTTATGCCCTAGCCCAGTCTTTAAAATCTTTTAGGATGTATGTTCTGCATTCAACCATCATAGCCTACATCCCCAATAGTGTTGTTAAAATTGTTCTTACTCAACCAGATACTAATGGGAGGAGAGGTAGGTGGATCACTATGATCTAACTATCAAAACCACAAAGCTAGTAAAGGTTCAAGGATTAGCTAAGCTTCTAGCTGAGTCCAACTGCAAAGCATCAACTCTATTTTCGAAATACCAGGGGAGAATCCAAAAGAACCTTCCCAACATTTGAATGAGAAGAATCCACAAGAAGCTTCCCAGCATCCTGAAGAGGAGAATCCATAAGAACCCTTACCTTCAGATCAAACCATTTCTATACATATTGATGAGAAATTTCTTTTATCAAATTGGTATCAAGATATTGTAAATTTCTTGATTAATTTTGAATTTCCTGCATCATTTTCCAAAAGTCAATGTAAAACTATCAAGTTGAAAGTAGTCAAATACTATATCATAAATTCAAATCTATGCTGAAAAGACCCACTCAATATCATGTTATTATTTTTAACAGAATCAGAGATCGAAGGGATCATCGATCAGTCTGATGTAGGATTTTGGGGAGGGAATTATTCTTGGAGAGCAACAAAATATGAGATATTAAGGGTAGGATTTTATTGGCCAACATTGTTCTTACAAGTAGGATAAAAGGTCAGAAGTTGTGTCCCTTGTCAGATGTTTGCTACTAAGAAAAAACTTCCAGCTCTTCCACTAATCTGAACATTAGTCTCAACGCCTTTTCTCCAATAGGGATTAGATTTTATTTGAGAGATTCATCCCACTTCAAGTAATCAACATAGATGGATCCTCACTGCAACAAACTATTTTACTAAATTAGCGGAAGAAATTCCAGTAAGAAATGCTACTAATGCAGTAGTGATCAAATTCATTGAAGAAAACATTTTATCCAGGTCTGGTTTCCCAAGCTAGATTGTTACTGTTAATGCAACAACATTTTCCAGTATTAAAATGATTGAGTTTTGCTAGAAACATTAGATTTTTTTACACCATTCAACTCCATATTATTCTCAAGGTAACGGTCTTGCAGAATCATCTAATAAAAGTCTGGTAAAGGTTATCAGAAAAAGTTTAGAAAATCATAAAAAGAGATGGGACACTCACCTAATTTATGCAGTCTGGGCCAACAATATTACTCCAAAGAGATCTACTAGAAAATCTCCTTTTCAATTAGTTTATGGGAAAGATGGAATTTTCCCTACCAACTTGGATTTCCCTATTTTAAAGTTTCTGCAGGAAATAACTGATGAACCTAATGATTTTTCAAGGAGGATAAATCAAATCGTTGAACCAAATGAGAAAAGAGATGAGGTCCAATACAAATTGAAAAAATATAAGAATAAAATGAAGAGCCTGTTTGATAAAAGAGCCAGGGAAAGGGACTTCAAGGAGGGAGATGTGGTTCTAAGATGGGCTTCCAGAAGAGAGGACAAAGGAAAACATGGAATGTTTGAAAACCTAGGGTTTTGGCCTCTAGCTATTGCTAAAGTAAAAGGGAATAAAACTTTTGTGTTACAAAATATAGAGGGACAATATTGCACATTTCCTGTTAATGGAAGATTTATGAAGCATTATATTCAGTATTGAGAAGTTGAAGTATATTTTACTACCATCATTGTAAAAATTCCGGTTTTATTTTACTTTTCAACTGTCATTAAGATTTTTACAGCAAAGACTCCATAGCCCGAGGAGAAGGCACATGGATCTACAATTTCGCTGCATTCTATAGGAGAAATCAATCCCCAGATTGAGCCGATGTGGTAGCTCTTTTATTTTTGATAAGTTAGCCAGTAGTTGAAAAAATCAAAATGCCATAGAAAAATTGATAAGTTAGGATATGGACCAAGAAACAAAATTGAAAATAAAAAATGTTAGGATTTTTATTATTTTAGGTCCATATCATAAAAATGATAGGGTAGTTTCTCCAGAAAAAGGAAGGCAAATAAAAAATGCTAGATAAGCAATAAATGAAAATATTTTCTTTAGAAAAATTAATTAAGGCTGCTAGTTCAAATGCTCCTTTAAAATTGTTGTTTAGTTTGAAAATAATTCTTAAATCCTTAATCAAGGTCTAGATTATTATAATAAACATGATCACTTTGAAAATAGTCAATAAATATGATGTTTTCATAAATGGCGGAAACGAAAAAAGTCAAATCAAGCGCCAAATAATTGTCGAGCACATTTCAATGGATAGGATTCACTCTGCCCACATCAACAACGGAGGCAGATTTTTGGCCCCCTTTGGATGTTTCTCGTTAACGTTTGGGGGGTGTCTGAAAGGCTCTTTTAATGGCTACCATTTTTTGCTACTTGGCATTCTCGTAGCGTTTCAGGCCCCAAAAGCTCAAAACTGAAAACCCCCACAACTGCCCCCCCCCAAAAAAAAATCCTACCAATGGTTTTCCTCCATCCAACTGTTGACCTTTTTCTCGCACCATGTCATAGACCCATTATCCCTTCCTCCATTCACAACCCTCCATGTCACTATTCTGTTATATCTCACCCATTCGCCACCCACCACGTCGTAAAGTTGTTGCACGCTACACTCCAAAGTTGTTACCAGCCTCAGTTAATCATTTAATCTCACGTTAGACACTAATTCTCGTTCCTCTACAAATTAATTGCCTACGGATAGATTTAAATGGAAAATTAAGCTTGATTTCATTTATAAATACCCCATGGCTCTACATTTTACCACTTTTCTGTTTCCATATTATTACCTAAAGCCTTTTTCACTCTGTGTATTTTACCCTATCATATGGCTTTCAATTAAAGCAGTTTCCAAATCCCTCAGCCGCAGAAAAATGGCTCCCAAAGCTAAAACACAGAAAGTTGTTGAAGAAGGAAATCCATCTACAACATTGCTTGATTTAGATCACCTTCCCCTTGTACACTCCCTGTTCAAAGATACTAACTGTGAATGTGAATTTGATTTCCACGAATTGAATTTATGGTTAAAGTAGAAATATGTTGATAAAGAGGATCCCATTGATTTCTAAGAGACACTTTTTCCCTTGTACTCCTTTCCCAAGACTCATCACTTCCCTGATTTAATAACTTGGTGTCAAGCTAGGTATGATCTTATACAAAGAACAGTGATGACTTAGGATGGAAAAATCCTAATCACCATTACTGCTAAGAGCATAAACCAAATGTTAATGATACCTCCATCTAACTCCCTCAGCCTTTTCTCACCAATAGCTCTGATGGACCTATATGATAAACTCACTTTCCCAAATACAGCCCTTATCTTTGAACTTTTTCTACTAGAAGATGTTGAATTACCCAAGAGAAATCCACCTTATCCATCTTCTATGCTCCCTAAAGCCACTAGGCATATTATCTCCCTACTGTCATACCTCCTAGGCTATGAAAATGACCAATTTGTTGATGAATTGATCCTTGGATTCTTTTACATTTTCAACAAAGAATGTCAACCTAATTTCATGTATAATTATACCCAATTTCTGGATGATAATATACATGAACAATTTATGAATTTTACCACTCAAGGAGTTTTCAGATATAGCTCAGTCATAATCCATTTGATTTTGTTTTAGTAGGGAGATTCATTGCCCATTCAGCTTAATAGACAAGATGAGCAGGGAGTGAATCAATCAGTGATTCACTGGATAGAGTTAGTGAAAGAAGCATCATCAAAGTTTACTTTCTCTCAATTTATAGATCCTTTTGTACATCTAGTTCTTCAATTACTCAATAGCCAGGCAGAGCCTAGAATTGGAGAAGAGATTAAGAAGACATTGCACTTATCATAGCTGACCAAGACTGGTGACTGTTATCTCTACCATAACAACATTGATATTAGGAGATATGGTAGTGAGTTGGCTCCATATAAACTACCTAAGTATGTGCCAATGAGGATATTCTCACTGGAATACATCAGGAAGATGATAAATATGAATGAAGTCCATTTTGTCTCAAGCAAGAAAAAGTCAGAGTCCAAACTCAAAGCCAAGGTAAGGACATTCATTTGTAATACTAGGTCCGCGGGTATAGAGGTAGACAAATTATTGAAGAGTATGAATCTCCAACCAAGCTTCACTTGGTATTATGAACCTTTTGGTATCATTTTAGCCCTAAGGGTTCAGTTGAAGGAAACACCTTACAACCATACTTCGAGTCCAGAATTCGATAATTTTATGAACCAGGAGCAGTGGTCTAAAGGAACTCTCACAGAAGGAGATTGAACAGGTTATAT
Organism: Pinus tabuliformis; assembly: GCA_031772625.1. Lineage (NCBI taxonomy): Eukaryota > Viridiplantae > Streptophyta > Pinopsida > Pinales > Pinaceae > Pinus > Pinus tabuliformis. The sequence goes on along the minus strand of CM062812.1, from coordinate 743,390,941 downwards.
CCACTCCACAGGTAAAGATTCTAGTCACTCAAAGTACTCAACAGAAAAGAGCGAGAGAGGAAACTGAGTTAGCTACAAAATGAGTTAAAGAGTACTAGATACTACAAAAGAAATTGAATACAGGATTGTCACTATCAACAAAGCCGCCAGAAATAATTGATCTTGGAGAATTGGAAGATGTTTCATCAGCAGGGACCACTGATCCCAAACCTCCTTCTACTTCTTCAACTCCTTCTTCAACTGAACCTTTGGATATTATTCATTCAACTAAGACTAGCTCAACAGAAGTTACTAATATATTCTCAACATTTTTGGAAATCAAACAAAAGAATGAAAGTCTTAAATCACAAGTATACAGTCAATTTTGGAAACAAGCATCCACTTCTCAGCACAGACTTCTCTTTGCCTTTGACAGTGAAAGAGGAAGGATCCATATGGAATCTTTGCAAGCTCAAATTCCATTTCCCAAATCCACAGCAGATTACAAGAATACTATATTTTCATTTGATGTAAACCAGATACATCCTATTGACGAAATGGATTTGCATAGCCAATCATGAGAAATGTTATTTTCAACAATGAATACAATTTCCATGTCTCTTTCCACACTTAGAACTGCCTTGTCATATGTGCAGTCACAACTTGATTTGAAAAAATGTCATCTTTATCTAAAGATAACAAATTAAAATCTTTAGAAGATATTATTATTAAGGTTGGATATGATCCCCAAGACTGTAAAGAAATTGATGAAATGCTCAACAAGAAGAATACATAGATAGAAGCCTTGAAGGAACAGTTGAAACTGCCTTCAACCAAGGATCCACAAACCAAAGAGAAGGCAGAAGATGAACAACATGGGGAGGAGATGTTGAAGCTCATTATTGAGCAAAACATATAGATCAAGAAAATGGAAGAGAAAATAGAACAACTACTCAAGGAAAAAGAGGCAGCACAACTTGTTGTGACCTCAGTGACAACAATTCCCATAACAGGTATAGATCTAAGCTCATCTCCTACTGACATTGCTTCATCTTCAATAACAATTGAAACAACAAGATTATCACATCAGTTACAGGTACAAAAACAACAAAATGAAAAGCTACTCCAGAAGTTCCAAGCCCTGGAGCTACAAAAGATAAATAATGATAACTTGTATGTAGAGGAAATGCAGAAATCATACAGGTTAGAAAAAAGGGTAAAACAATTAGAGAGTAAGACTCTAATGGCAGAAACTTTGGCCAAAGTGAAAGAAGGCATCTAGTTAGATATCAGCCACTCCATAACAGAAGTATGGCCATCCATACAAATCATTTTTGAGTAGCAAGAATTGATTGCTAGATGCAGGACAAAGATAGACAATGAGAAGGCAACATTGGGCACAAAAACAAAATAAGCTGTAGGGATGATCAAGGTACTAAAATCTAAGACTAGGCAACAGTTAGAAGAGATAAATATTCTAGATAGGACAACTACTATTTTTGAGATTAAAAAAGTACTAATGAAGAAAAATCTATTAACTTAGCTGACAAAAAAGTGTGAAGCTTTGGACACTGCAGTCAAAAGGCTTCATTCTAAATTCAGTATGTTGCATAAGAAAGGTTTACCAGAGTTAGTGTCATCAAATGATCAGCTAGTAAAATTGGAGGATTACTGTCAAAGATTATATACTATTACAATAGACAATAGTCAATTTGCGGGGATAAAAAGACAGATTACTGGCAAAGAGTTTTTGGAAGCTTTGAGCCTTGACCTCACAATTAAATATGAAGTTGGACATCCCTTTCTCACTAAACCCAATTTTGAAAGATATACCGAAGTTGGTGAGATATTTAGGAGGACGGTAAATATGGATATACCGAGTGAGAAGAGGTGGGATCCATTTAGTGAAACAATTGACTAAATTTCCATTCCAACAAGAAGACAACACAACAAAATTTGAAGGAACAATCATCAACAACTTCCTACAAAATAGGGACACATCATTGAACAATTTTCTTTCCCTATTTTCTTTCAGCCTATTTTGTAATCAGTTTAGGATATTTTGTTTACTATCTAAACTAGTATAAATAACTCTCTTCTATGAGTTATGTACCTTTCCATAAGCAATTTTCTAAAGTATTTATGTACAAGCTTTTTCTAGATCACTGATAATAAAGCATAGGATTATGAATTTGGTATCATACAATTTTGTTTGCTTTTGTAAGTTTTTCATGTGTTTCATTCATTCTGTTAATTCTCCATATGTTTATGTTTTACAAAGATATCAGGTGAGAATAAATGTGTTACAATTATTCTTAAAATTCCTTTTGAAGCTATTATTATAAAGAGATTGAGATATTGGACTATTTGTCTAAAAGGCTCCCTCTAAATCATAAAATTGCCAGTATCTTATTTAATTTCAAGCATATTTTGTTTAACTTTTGAACATTGGTCAAATATTTTTCCACTTATGATGATTTATATTTCTATCTGATGTCTAAAGTAATCATATCTTCTTTCTATTCTTTTGCAAATTTTATCAACTTAAATCATTGTGTGAAGTTAAATAGCAGCCCTTTGCTTATTTATTAGTACTATCTAAAAAGGTTAAATACATCATTCTTATAATTTGTTTTACGTATTGGTCCTCCATAAAAACCAAAACCAAAACCCCAAAACAAATATCTTAGATGCTCTAGCATGATCATTTGACCATTATCGTGTCAGAGGTACAACATAGTCATTGAACTAGATCTCTTGTATATTGCTTCAATCAGTTTCCATTCATTATTCCTAGAAAAGTTCTCCATTTAGCTTTGTGAGGTGAACTCCACCTCCATCTGTAACTTCTTTGATGACATATGGCCCCAGCCAGTGCATTTGAAACTTTCCTAGAAACTTAGTGAACTTACTGTCATATAATAAAACCAAATCGTTTACCTTGAATGTGCGCAACTTGATGTGTCGATCGGGACATGATTTTTCATGCTCCTTTTGCACTTGCTGATGGAATCCAGCTAAGAATCTATTTTCTTTGAGCTCCATGATTTGCATAAGCAGCTCTTCCAAGGCTCCGCGGTCCGCCATCCCTATGAAAGCTTCTATTCGGAGACTAGGCACTATATATTCCATAGGCACCACAACTTTGACGCCATAGACCAATTGAAAAGGTGTCTAACAAGCTAGATTTTTTCAAGTAATCCTATACACCCACAGTATTGTAGGTACGCTCACAACCCAATCATTTCACTGCGCATTGCAAACCTTTGTCAGTGTGTTCTTCAAGAGCTAATTAAAGGCCTCAACCATCCCATTAACCTGAGGATGATATGGTGTGATCTTCTGATGATACACCTGGAACTCTTTGGTTAGTGCACTTATTGTTTCATTAAGGAAGCACGTACTGCGACCGCTCATCAATACTTTTGGGTAGCCGAATCTGGATAACATGTATTCAAACATGAACTTTGCTGCTATGGCCCTTATATAATCTCTCACAGGTTGTGCCTCCACCCATATGGTTAGATACTCTATCGCAGTGATGATATAGCGCGCACATGTTTTCTTGCCTAGGGTCTGAATCGGTCCTACAAAGTCAATTGACAATTTCTGAAATGGCTACAATGGCACCTGAGGGTTTAGTGGCAGCTCATCCATCCGCAATGGTCTACCCATTCTCTAACATGCATTGCATGCCGTACAACATTCTCTAGAATATTTATGTAGCCTAGGCCACCACAATCTTGCACGCAAAATCTTTTGTGTCATTGCCTTTCCTTCATAATGTCCTCCTACAACCCCTCTATGAGCTTCAACTAGGATTCTACTTCATTTGAAATTCGGTAGATACCTTCGCAGTATCTCATCAATTCCCATCTTATACAAATGTCTAGCGATCACCGAAAAAATTTCCATGCGCACCACTAGTTCCATCTTTTGTTGATTTGTGTATCCTTCTGGAGTCATCCATGTAGTCAAAAAGTGGACAATATCCACTAAATGGTTATCTTCTACACACACCGTGAAGAGTTGTGCATCAGGAAACGCTTCCTCCAAATTAGTAGGCTCTTCCCCTATTTCAATTTGCCACAAATGGTCAGGTCCTGCATTCAACCTTCATGGCTTCACAATCACCTCAAAGTCATATTATTGAAATAACAATAGCCATATGCATATTTCCCCCACCAACACAGGCTTATTGACCATGTATTTCAAGGTGGAATGATTTGTGTACATCCTGAAATGTCCACCTAACAGATAGTGTCTGAACTTTTGGAGTGCGTACACCATAGCCAATCTTTCGCACTCTTTCATTGAGTAATTCCTCTCAACCTTTGATAATTTCCTTCTTGCAAAGGCTATAGGGTGATCCATCTCTCCCTCACCAACTTGTGTCAACACTTCTCCCAACGGAATACGCGACGCATCAACATGCACATGGAATTCCTTCTTCCAATATGGGAAGACCAAGATTGGTGTGGTGACCATATTTTCCTTTAATACATCCAGACTGTGCCAACATTCTTCATCGCAATAGAATCTAGCGTCCTTCATCAATAGCTTCTCCATAGGTGTGGTAATCTAAGCATAAGCCTTGATTAACTTTTGATAATATCTAGTATGGCCCAGTGTTGTGCGCAACTGTTTGACACTCCTCGAGGCCTCCAAATTGATGATGAACATGGTCTTGGAAGGGTCCACTAGTAGTCCTTTCTTACACACCACATGACCCAGCAAAATCCCAAAGGAAATGCAGAATGAACACTTCTTTCGGTTTAACACAATCTAATATCTTCTACACGTATCCAACATTAAGCGTAGACTAGCTACATGGTGCTTTACTAACCCAAACACTGTCTAGTAATCAAAATACACCTCCAAGTACTTGTGAATAAACTCCTTGAACTCCGTGATGACTATTCAAGAGAATATTCCCAACACATTCTTGAGTCCAAACGACATCACAGTATACTAGAAACAGCCTCATTCTATTGCGAAGGTTGTTTCACTCCTGTCTTCTGGCATGTTCTTAATATGATGGTACATGGAGAACCCATCAGTGAATGAGTATACCTCCTTCCCTCCAACATTATCCAGTACCTCGTCAGTAAACGGTGTTTAAAATGATGATGGATGCAGGCCTCATTAAGCTTCCTCATATCTATGCAAATCCATATTTCTCCCTCTTATTTCTTTTCTTGGACCACCATTGGGCTCACCCAATCAGATTCCTCCATAGGTTTGATAATGCCTCCTTCAAGCATCTTGTCCAACTCCAAGTAGACCTTTTCCATGTATTTGGGATTAAGGCGATATCACCTCTACTTAATAGGCTTCACATGTGGCTTCAAGGTAATTTTCATCAAACCCAAGTCACCTATGATGCCTTTTAATTTTGAAAATTTTGTAGGAAAAAGATCCTGGTACTCAAATAGTAACTCAACTACTTATCCACTATGGAATCATCCTAGTAATATCCGATCTTCATAAATTTTGGTTCTTCTTCAGTACCAATGTTCACTTGCCTGGTTTTCAGTGGCGCGGTGATGTCTGAATTTTCGACATGCAGACCTTTGACCTCGCAGTGGCCTTCAACCTCTGGGATATTAATATTTCTTGGATCTTCATCCTCCCCCTCAGTAGTCACATTATAGCATTCCAGCGCATGGCACTGGGTGCTCCAATCTTGTTGAACAAACTCCAAAGGATCCTGTGGAGTTCTCAAGATTTCTGCCTTAACCACTTGAAGAGCTTCATCAATGCTTTCTAACCCATATTCAAAACTAAAGGTCATTAAGAAACCCTCCCTTAATATATTTCACTCCGCGGTGCAATGGTGGAGCTCTGTTTCTAGGTACCAATTCACAGGAATTATATCCAAAGTATGACAAAATAAGTGCACCCACTCTGGCTACGGCTCTACTCCATAGATTTTAGCCCATTTTTCCAAATGATCATGTGGATCATTTCTGCCATAATATTTCTTGGTTAATTGTACCTTCAAATGACCAAATTGCAACCTCATCATCCTCCTGTAATCATGCCATTCATTAAAGTTGTCTTTGTACGTACCCCACTAGCGTGCGGGTGTAGTGCGCAACACCAAATCCAGTGCTTAAAAGTGATGATCCTCGGGTACTTCTCTTTCAAAGACATCCAAAAATTTATCTACATCAGTTAAACCATCATAATAGGGTAAATTTCTTACCTTCGATGACACACAGCGCAAAAATTTATTCATCATGTTACAGCACAGCATAGATACTTCATGCAACCAATTTTGCTAATGTTCCAATTCTTCATCTAAATTTGAGGTATAGGAACTTTCACGATCCCATGCAATCCATACATCATGTGTTAGATCAATTAAATCTTGGTCTCGCACTGTAATTTTGTAGATTTGATCCAAATCATCATAACTTTCTTCATAATCGCGGACCAGTTCAGTATAGTGCGGTCCTTCTGCAAGCTCCAATGGGACTACAACATGGAACAATTTCATTTCAAACGACATTTTCCACTTTTTCATGTTGATGAACCCATTCATATCAATAGCCCAATCCATTCCAAGGAGTATGGGGTATGAATTGTTGTCATCAATAATTTCTATCACTTCAAAATTAGCCAGTGTGCTTGCATCATATATATATATGGTGACTCTATGTAGTCATCCCATAGGGATAACCTTCTACTGGTTTTCCATCCTTAGTTAAATCTGAGACGATTTCTGCATAGGTCTCCCCATTCTCTCCCATGTCTGTTTAGGAAAAATGTTCGCATCAGACCCCGAATCCAAAATAACATGGGCCATCTCATAGTCCCCTACCTATGTAGTGAGCTTCATCTCACCCCCTATATTCACCTTATGTTTTCCAATCTTTCTGATTATGCGGTGTCCATCATGAGCATTTTCTTTACTAGCACACTTTTTTATCAACTCTTGTAAGCCCTTGGGCCTTCACATCCTTACCATCATGTCGAAGTTTCATGCAAGCTTCTAAGAACATGGTGAGTACAAAGGGATCAATCTCTACCGCACGCTAGGTTCTAGTAGTTTGTCGTGACTTCCAGAGGTATATTCCTCAATGAATATTTTCTTTACCTCCATAAATGTTTCCTTCTCATGTTCTATATCGAAGCCAACTTCCTTTTCTCGAGCCTTGCGAACCCACCCATTCTCTATAGGTTGTTTTCTTGTATCATCACTGGTCATGATTTTGCTTCTCAGTATGATATTCACATTGGGATCCTCCTCGCGGGGCTCATACCTCATCATCTATAAGTTCTGTGTAGGGTGTTGAGGCTGTGCCTTCTTCTCCTGCATCTTGTCTATCAGCACAGGGCATTCTTCTATCATATGGTCAAACTGAGTGTAGTATTGGCATGATGTACATGTCTAATTCTAACACTCCCATGCATAGTGCCCTAGTGTCCCACAATTATAGAAAATAACATATCCACAACCTCTACCAGGTCCTCCTCCTCCTCGGCCTTTTCCACGCCCCTGATATCCTCCATGTGCTACCCTAGAGGCCTGATTTGGAGGCCGCGTTTCTTCTTGCATTTGATACGCAGGCTTCCTTTCCATCATAAATTTGTAGCTATGGGAGTGGCACTCATCATGGCCCACTGATTTTTAGAAATCACAGAACAATTGTTGTGGTGTCTGCACAAACGTTTACAACAAATGAAAATTATCTGTTACTTTTTTTCCAGCCATTTAACAGATAGCCTACCATAGCACAGGTCCCATACTTGGTCTTGCTGGAGCTTCCTGCCTCAGTGGCATTGGTCCCCCCTCCCCACAATGATATAATTTGTGAAGATAGGGCAGTGATCTTTATCATGTCCTTGGTTTTTACACTTGAGGCACCAAACTTCCTCATGCACCTCTGGCCTAGACTCCTTTTCTTTTTTCAAGATCTGCAGCTCCAAGCAGAGGCTCTACAATTGCGAGTGAATTTGTTGAACTCCCAAAGACGCATCCTAAATAGGTGTTTCATGCAATCTCATCACGATTTCTAGGGCTTCCGCCTGAGATCCTATCTTCTGTTGCGATAAAGAAATCCTTAGGTGGGGCAGGAGCGAGGCTATAAACTACTCACGATGCTGACTATCTGTGAGTTGCATATTAGCTTCGTGAATCATGCACTTCAATATTTGATCTAAATCCCAGGGCATTTCACTAGCCTTGATGGTTATTTCCTTAAAATCCAACTACTGATTGCAAGTCAGACTTAGGCTTGCTCAATTCCTTGTTCAAAGTGACCTTAGTGTCTGTTAATGATGCCAAAGGATTATCTGTGCGGTACTTGATGTATCATGTTAGCGCGCGATCCTACAGAGTAGTAACCAACTACACCTCCTTCATGTTATCATATGTAACCTATTGTGATGTCCACATAACCTCCGCAGCAAACCAAAATTGGTCTGCATCCTCACTCCATATACCCTTGAAAACTGGCAACTTCATTGTATTTGACATGTTGAACGAAAGAGGTGGTGGTTCTGGATTTTAGGTATTTGTGGTTCATTTATTTTGAGCTTAGTCTCGGAGTATCAATAGTTGAAACCATATTTGTCAATGTTTCAAATCCCAACAGGGATCCACCATCAGGACCAATCTGAATGATGGAGGTGGTGGTAGCATTGTGGGCGAAGTTGTATGTTGTGGAGGGGAAGGTGGAGGTGGAATGGATGGATGATGAGTTCATGAAAAACCCTATCTTATCAGTTGTACAACACTCTATGGTGAAGCATGTACCATTCCCTCGTCATCACCCAAAGGAGGCTCAATCAATGAGCTACATTCAAGACATATTTTCCTTCGATCTCTGAAAAAAATTTCCACTTCGCGTAGCTTCAAACATCAAGGCAATGGCATGATCCATTTTTCACACAAAAAAATCTTAATCTAGGTATTCAAAGATCTTAGATACTTACCATGCAACCCTTTGAAGAATCATTGCTCTGCTTCATTGTAGTTGACTGAGGTATCAACCGCGAACTCTATCACAAATCCTCCTATGAATCGATCAAGCCAGTGATCAACGGCCTTCGTGATCTTATCTTCAAAAGCTTCCAACCTTCACACTAGTTCCAAAGTCGACACTATTGGACACTCAAATCTCCATCTTCCTTGTCCGTTTGCCAATTTAGCTATCCACTCGTATAGCTCGATCGGGAAGGTGCAGAAGAAAATTTGGTGTATTTATATGTACAAATATCTGTCCAACCATTATTCTTTTGACATGCACAGATTCCTATTTTCCTCACGAATTCATGGGTATTTCTATCCAACCACTTCTCAATTTACTTTTTCATCAGATTCCATTGATGCAACATCATACATTCCAATAGGAAACATACTCTGCTTCCATTGCTGAGAGTGCAACAAAACTTTACAATTTTGAAACCCAACTAATGGTTGTTCCACCTAGAGTAAACCCATAACCTATCGTGCTCCTCCCATTATCTTTATCGCCTATCATATCTGCATCGACATATCCTTGTAGAGCAATTTTTGAACCACCAAAGCATAATTTTGGATCTATAGTACCTCTCAAATACCTGAGAATCCAGTTCACTGCCATCCAATGTTCTTTTCCTAGATTTCTCATGTACCTGCTTACAACTCCCACTGCATGTACAATATTAGGCCTTGTGCAGATCATTGCATACATTAAGCTTCCAACTACTAATCCATATGGAACTTTAGACATATAATCCATCTCTTCCTAAGTGTTGGGACACATCTCCTTACTTATTTTGAAATGTGTTGTAGCATTTTTTGGTTTTGTTAAGTTAGCATCAATTAGTCAAAAAATGAAAATCATTCCAAAAAAATGTTAAGTTAGGATATGAACAAAAAATATTGATTCAAAATCTGTTGGGGATATTTTGATGAATGAGTCCATATCAAATAAAATGTTAGAATAGATGTCCTAAAAAGGAAGGAAAAAATAAAAAGTGTTAGATTAGAGAGAAAAGAAAAAATAATAAATTTTGGAAGTGTTCCAAATCCAAATGCCACTACTCTCAGTCAAAGTTTATTTTTACAAATAAAATGTTGTGTGTAAATTATTTAATTGCCACACTAGTCCATTGATTGCATTTGTACAGTTTAATCATGATTGGATTTGATTTAAATTGTTTGTCAATACGTAATAAATAAAATTGGCTCAAAGGTCTAAGCTGAGCCAATGGAAGCAATAAGGGATAGAAGTAGATTAGTCATTAAAAGAAAATGTTGAGTTGCTAGTCTAACTGCACTCGGTAACTAAGATTGAAAAAATGTTAGGACTTAAGAGTAGGTAGACAAATGAAATACAATTGGAGCATGGAAGGATTTTTATCCTAATATATAACATTGGAAATATGTGCATATGGTGATTAGTTTTATTAACCATAAATTCTACGTATCAATTTTATTTTTATACAAACTTCATTCGTTTATTCCCTAATACCACATACATGTCACATCCGATAGAACTCTTGGCCCCACCACCACTTCCACCTCACGTTTTTAAAATGCTTTCATTTTATTTTTCATTCCACACACTCTCCCGAGATCTAACAGCTTACATCGTTCTTCAGCCCTCATTTGTTGACCGAACTTTATTAGTGGGTGAGGTGGGGTGCATCCGAATTGGATAGTTTTGGAAACCACCATCCCAAACTACTTTTCCTCCATCCTAGTCTTTCAGAACTTAAAATTTCAAAACAATTACCGCCCTAACTTGCTCCCAAACACGGTTTTAATTCGACCATTCACCATCACTCCTATTTCATCATCCACACCTACTACCAGTCACTTCCTCTGTCCAATCAGTTGTCATCTATCCATTATTCATTTAATTCGCCCCTTCCATGAATTTATCCTCCATAGATTTGTTTTAATAGTCTCGTTGGATAATTAATGAAGATTTATTCGTTCATCAAATATCCCCACTCCATTTTATTCATTATAAGCCATGTTCCTCCACAAAAACTGTTACACAGAACATTTCTAAAACTTAATTCATCACTCGAGATTTTGTGTTTGTAGCCTAAATGCCAGATTCATCATTAAATCAAATTTTCAATTCTTTCCAGAACCAAGCCAACATCTAGGTCCACCTAATCCATTTTTAGTTATAATGTTTTTATGTTATTACTGTGTTTTAGACCAATTCTTCCCATTTCTGTCCAGTTTAGCCTACAATTCACCTAAAAAAATGCCTCCTAAGGGAAAGGAAATTGAAGAAATCCCAAATCCCTTCATTCATCCACAATTTGACTTCCATCATACTCCCCTCGTTGACATAGACTGTAAAATCATTGAGTCTTCCTCTCAATTTGATTTATATCAAATATACTGCTGAATGGAAGCCCGTCTAGTTGATGAGACAGATGAAAGAGGAATTTGGGACTCCCACCTTCCTCACTACATTTTCCCACAGATATAAAGAACACCTAAAATTGCTAGGAAATGCCACGAATCATATGATCCTAGTCAAAGAGCTATCATTTCATGTTCAGGAGAAATCATGTGTTTTATCAATGCTCAGTCTATTCAACAAATGTTGCAGGCCTCAACTACTGCACCAACCCATCATTTTTGTCATGAAAGCCTGTTAGAAGCCTATCAAGAGCTAGATTTTGCTAAAAGATCTCAAACTCTTGAACTTTTCCTTGTTGTAGATAGCCCTCTACCTAAAAGAAACCCTCCCTAGATTCATCCATGTTCCCAGACAGAACCTAGCAAATTACCACTATTCTTTCTTATTTGCTTGGTTACAATTCCGATCAATATGTTAATGAAGACATCCTAGGTTTCTTGTCTATCTTTTCTGCTGATTTGAAACCTACTGTTATCTATAACTTTATCCAATTTCTATATGAAGCCATCTATGAACAATTTGTCCAGTTTAATACTCAAGAAGTATTCAAGTATGCTTCAGTACTTGTATATATTTTTATATATTTTCATGGAGACAAGTTTCCATTCACCTTACACATCCTAGATGAAGAAGGCAACCAAAAATCAGTGATATTTTGGACTTCTATGGGAATGAAGGAGAAGGAAGAATTTACATGTAAACAGTTCATAAAATTGTTTGTTCATCCATCTCTTAATCTTTTGATCAGTACTCCAGTACCAAGAATCAGTGAGGAAATTGTTAAAGTATTGCAGCTGGTTGATCAAGCCACCACAGGAGATTGGTATCTTTACCAAAACTATACAGAAATCAAGCTATGGCTATGAGCGTCCACCCTACAAACTTCCTAAGTACCTCCCTATTAGAATTTTTTCATTGGAATATATTAGGCAGAGGTTAAATGCAGATAAAATGCATTTTGTCGTTGCAAAGAAGAAACCACAATTCAAGATAAAGGCTTAGGTTGGTCCTTTAATCTGCAACACTAGAGAAGTAGGAGAAGAAGAAGATAAGCTATTGAAGGAAATGAAGTTTTGTCTCAGCTGCACTTGGTATTATGACCCAATGGGAGTAATTGCAAAACTTAGGGTTCAAAATAAATTTACTACATACCACCATACAACCAAACCTGAAATAGAGTAGTACAAAAATTAGTTAGAATGGAAGGAGAACACCATTCAAGAAGCAAAAAAATAGGCAATCTCTACTTCAAATGTACAAACTCCACTTGCACGGGAAAAGACAGCCAAGCGAGGAAGGGAAGAACATTCATCCCCTACAACTGAAGCATCAAACTAGGGCTTTAGAATTGTGCATACAAAGAAGAGACATAGGATCTTTGTGATGGTTACTCCAACAAATGAGCCACAGAAAACAACATTTGACGGACTTGAGGAGACTTTTCTTCTTGCACAGTCTAGTGGATAGTCTACACAGTCTCCCACTCATTCCACTACTTCTCAGGAATAACAGGTGATTCAGACCAGTGGAACCAGTAAGAAGAACAAATAAGATGATATCTTCCATTTCTTCAGTGAAATTAAGAAGAAGAATGAGGAATTGAAGATAAAAACTTATACTCAATTCTGGAAACACTCTTCCAGTTCTCAAGATAGACTTATTTTAGTTTTTAACTCTGAGAAGGGTAAGATGCAAATGGATTTCTTACAAGCTCAAATTCCATAGCCCAGGAATCCTGCACATTATCAGAAGCAATTTTCCTTTGAGTTTAATGTAAAATGTGTACATCCAGTTGACCAAATTGAGATGCAAAAATAGACTGGTCAGGTGATTTCTTCCACTTTAACTCATACTGCCATGAGTTTTTCAAAGTTGCGGGTCACCTTGGCTAATACACCAAGATCAAATATTTGGAAGATCTAGTGTTGAAGATGGGATATGATCCCTCAAATATTAATGATGCAGAAGAACTTGTCAAGAAGAAAAACGTTTAGCTCTCAACATTAAGGAAGCAACTCAAACTTCCAACTTCTGAGGACCCAACGAACAAGGAGATTGAAGAAACCAAGACTCATAAATCTGACATGATGAAGCTCATCATGGAACAAAATCTGCAAATGAAACAAATGGAGGAGCAAATGGAAAACTTGGTCAAAGAGAAAGGGGAAGCTGTGAAAAGGACTCAAATTTCAATGGATGTAGTTCCTCTTTCAACAGTCTCTATAACCGAAGTTTTTATTTCAGGCATAACACCAACTACAGGTGCAATAGAAGGAATTGAACAACTTGTAGAAGTTGTTCAGAACCTGTCCATTAAGAAAATTGAAATTAAGAAGTTCCAAGATGAACTGAAGGAATTAAAACATATGAAAGTAGTTGCAGACAGTTCACATGCAACCGAGTTGCAGGGGAAAAAAGTCAAATTGAAGTTTTCTAGAAGGAAATCAAAGAATCTTGCCTTGGAAACAAACTAGGTTTAGCAAAGGAGATTCTATGAGAAGAATTTACTGAATCAGTCAAGGATATCTGGCCCTATGTTAAGATAATCTTTGATCAAAAAGACTTGTTGGAGAGTGCTCAGGAAGCTATTGAAACTATCTCCAAGGAAATTGAGGACATGCCAGAAGTTGCCACTGAGATAATCAAGTTTTTGACTTGTAAAGACAACTACGAGCTTAAAGAATTAGGTATAAATGATAGGAAAACAACCATACTTGAAGTGAAGAAAATCATCACAAAGAAAAAACGCTTTCTTTAGTTGGAGAAAAATGCAGCAACATTAATGTCATGGTTCAAATATTTTTCAGTAGGTTAGAACCGTTGACCAGCAAGGGTTTGCCCTCTATGCTTGTGATTAATGACAAATTAATGCCCATTGAAGATTATGTTTGAAATATTACAGAGGTAGGTACCAATGCAACTTCAGTTTCAAATATAAGATGTGCAACAGCACCAAGGGTTGTGTTGAATGCACTTAGAGGTTCCTTTTTCATTCTAAATGAAATCAAACACGTATTTCCAGTAAAACCTACTTTTACTAAGTATACAGAAATGGATGAAGTTTACTGAATAGTAACTAAGTTATCTATCCTAGATAAGAAGCACCAAGAACAATTAACTGATTTACTTGACTGAAAAAAGGATCAAACAACCTTCAGTATTTCCAGGAAAAGGTCATCATCAATTCAACAGTTTTTAGATTTTCCAGGAACAATCATCAATAGGTCAACACCAAAATAGTGACAGATCGAATATCAGTTTATATTCTTGATTTTGTGTTGATCTATTTTTGTAAATTTCTTTAAGATGTTTTCTCAAATTTAAAATTGTATAAATAACTCCCTTCCTTGAGTTATTAAGGGTTGCACTCTTGAAAGAAACATTTGTAAGCATTAAATGTACTTGGCTTTTTCTTAATCATTAATATAAAGGCAAAGGATTCTAAGTTTTTACTCATATAGTTTTGTGTTCCCTGTAAGTTTTCCAGTTTTCATTCATTGTGTTCTTTCTTCATATTCTTAAGCTTTACAGAGATAAATAGGTAGGAATAATTGTGTTTCAATTTACTCCTATAAGCTTCTGAAGTGATCACCTTTAAAGAGAATGAATTATATAAATTGTTTGTTTAATTAACTCCCTCTAAATCCTAAAATCATCAGCATATTTTGTAATCTTACGCATATTATGTTAATCTTTCTAAACATTGTTTGAAGGTTTTCTTACTTATTATTATTTAATTTTCTATTTGAAACTTATAATAGTCATATCATCTTTCAGTTTCTGCTCATCACTAAACAAGTTATATCACTGTGTGGATTTTAATAACAACCCTCTATTTAAATATTAATACTATTCAAAAGGTTAGGTATGCCTGTTTTATATTTGTTTCATACACTGGCCCTTCAAAATTAAAACAAACCCCCCCCCCCCCCCCCCCAAAAAAAAAAAATATCATAGGTGCCCTGACATGATAGATGACCATTATCATCTCAGAGATACAACATCAATATGGCACCATTATCGAGGACTCAAATTTCATTAAGTTTTCCTAGGTCAAAGATATAATTCCTATTCCTTTAAGGTAATTAAAGGTCAAGATAGGTCAAAATCCTTCACCTGGAAACTTCACTGTACCAAACTGGCACCTTTTAAGCACACTAGATCCCATTCTAAATTTGACATAGTTAGTCCTTTGTCAGATCTAGAAAGACTTGTGAGAAAGGTCAATTCTAGAAGAAGACATCAATCATCTTCTTCTACTTCAGCCTTGTAGTCTGAATATATATTACAATTTGATCCCAATAGTAACATTCCATCCAATCTAGAGTACACTCACTTATAACCAAGGGTTGTTGAACTTTTGGATAGGGGAGTTGATTTCAAATCAGCTTTCCTTATTCATTCACTTGAATCTCATCTAGAACCCCCACTTCCATCGGGATCACCTAAATATGAGTATGACCTGGGTGCTCATTTACCTGAATACAAACTTATATAATTTTATATCCCCCACAAATTATTCATTTAATTCCACCTCTGAGAAACTTGAATCTTCTACTTCTAAACAACTTGAAGGGACCTTTGCTATATATTCAAATCCACTCTTTGAAACTAAAGAGGATATTCATTCTCAGGTCCACAAGTTGGTTATTAAAACTCCTTTAAAATCATTGAGGAAATCTCCACCTTCTTTATCTCCTCCTTCTTCACCCCTACATAGTAATTCACCCCTTCTATCACGATCATCCTCTTCCCTATCATCATCTTCACAAACATCTCATACATCATCTTGTACTATGGCATTCCAACCCATTGTACAAGCAAGATATGTAGCTTTAGTTTTACCTCCAGTCCTTGATGCTTTCCCTAATGGATATCTAAGGCACCTTCCTAGATATAATGGAGAAATTGGTCCCTTCGCTGAGGATCATCTTCAAGGTAACATGAACATAGAACAAGAAAATTTTTGCATGAGATTGTTTATTCAGTCTCTTGAGGGAAATGTGATGACTTGGTTTAGGCAGTTACCTACAAATTCCATTAGAAACTGGGAATAATTAACAAATATATTCAAAAATCAATGGGGGGTGAACAAATATGCTCTTTACTTTTTGACTGAGTTTGAAGAACTTAAAATAAAATTTGGTGAACCCGTCTCTAATTCTATCAAAAGGTTCAACAAACTTTATCATAAGATGCCCCCTGATTGCAAACCACCTGTAGCAACAGCTAAATCTAGGTTTTCGAAAGCTTTTGAAGATGATTTTTCTATGATGTTAAGAGAAATAAATTCAAGGACTCTTGAAGATATGCAAACTAATGCTATAGAGGTGGAAGTAAATAGCGCTGCCTCAGCCACTTTAAAAGATAAAGAGGAAAAGGCCCAAAGAAAACTTAAATCAAGTCAAGATGCCTCTACTTTCTCTAAGACTAAAACTGAAGATTCTAAAATAGATGAGATAACTTCACTTCTTAGAAATCTATCTAATAGAATTTCCAAGATTCAGACTCAACCAAGAACAGTTCAACATACGGTCACTCAACCCCAAAATCAAAATCAAGGTCAATACAAAATAAATCCACCATTACAAATACTTCAAAGGCCTAGTAATGATCCACAGGTTCCAACTCCTTTACTGATAGATGATCAACAACCTGATGACAATACTATACTATCACTAAAGATATTAACAATATGGATACCTCTTTTGGTCATACCGATATTACTCCTCTCTCACAACAAAAGTAGGTTCAACAAGATCAAAACTCCTCATGGGCTTCCAAATACCATTCCTTCTCTGAATTCCTAATTCTGGAACTAAACAAAAGATATGATCTTAGGACTAGACCTGGTCTTGGAAGACCTCCTAAGGAACCTCCAACAATTGAACCTCGTACCAAAGATGTTGAAACTCAAAGAACTATTATTCGACCATTAAATCAGTCAACTCATACTACTTGATGCAACCTTAAGGCTGCCATACCCTCAAACATACTGGGACTATTCTCCCCCTTATAAGCCTTTAAAGTTCATGTCCACATATATATATTGGAACCATAGTTTTGGTGCTTTTTCTTTAAAATCGGGACCATTTAAACTATCAGAACTCCACAGCACTATCAGAAGTGTTTATTGAGGCTTAAACCCTATAAAATATGGGCTTACACTATATAAGATCCATTACATTATCGAGAGCATGTAAATATGCATTTAGACCTTTAAAAGCCCCCTTCCATGCAATATTCAGAAATACAAGGAAACAAAGGAAATACAAAGAAAAATCGTGCCATACATATATATCCGGATCTCAAATTTTATAAGCTCACCTCTATAAATATCGGTGGGTCTATCCTTTGGAATATTGCCTTCCTATGCTTGCTCTGATCACCGATCCCCGATCGACTAATCTCCACCATTCATTCCCTGTTCCGATCCAACGGTCAACATTGATCCCAAACATTTAAACTGGCACGCAGATTCTCCACCGTAGATCTGCGTGTATTAGATCCGACGGTCCATATCTATTTCGGCCAAACAATTAACCTGGGGTTTAACCGCTCGATAAACAGTTTCCCTTCTCACCTCCTTGCCACGTGTCGAATATTGAATGGAATCGCCCGAGTGCCTTCAATACCACTTACCATCCTTCTGCTATCCGAAATACCATACACTGTTACAAAACCGCTTTTGCAATCGAACGGTCATGGTTGATGCGACCCAATGGCTAAGATTTAATCCCACGATTGCAATCACAACATTCACTTGGTTGAATCCTCTCGCTCCAATGCACCGATCAGGTCAGTCTTTTGGACCCGATAAGGAAATAAGACACATTTTAAAAAGTTTCAAGTCCGGATTTCAAATCCCACTATGTTTTACACCCGTTTTTAGTGTAAACTAGGTTTTTCTCCTGTGAGACCAAAACCATGTAAAAGGACTCGTCGACCCATCTCAAACACTGATATTTAAAAGAAAGCCTCTGACTTCCATCAAATACACTAACTATTTAGGCATTAAACACAACAAAACTAAAGGATAATCATCTGACCTGAATTTAAAGAATCTGAAAGCAAACAAAGGGTTCCACAGACCCGATAATCAATTATAAACACAAAAATATCATTCACTCAACTTGAAACGATTACAGAGTCTTGCCTTGACCCGATTACACAAATGAAAGATATCTGATATCAAAATACAATCCACACACTAAATTTACTCTCGCTCTACTCAATTCTCGCCTAAATCTTTCCTCTCTGGCCTGATTCTATAAATTAGTGGCCTTTGTTCCTAGTCTGCCCGTAGGCTTATAAATCCCTCATCAATCCTCTCTTTCTGTCTCTCTGTCTCGAATCCCTCTTCAGAAAAGAAAGGGAATTACATATATGTCCTATCTAACGGTTTCCTTCAGAATTGAAGGGATAGACTACATATTTGGAAATCAAATCCTATCCTAATCTGAACAATTCTAACTACTTGGCTTGATCTCCACACAGGGATGATCACATGCCACCTATTTCCCAATTCTGTTAAGAATTGGGCAATAATTAACTACTTACATACTTTAAAATTGATACAATTCAAATAACCAATTCTTCCTCCAACTTTCGTTAGCCACAACATGTGACCACACCATCACATTGTTGGCTAGGTCTAGATGCTCCTACATCAGACTCCCAAGGTTTAAAAATAATCATGATCTCCTAATCATGTACTTCTGATCTGTGTCCTCTTGGATCCCATACTTTGTTCAATGGTCTGTCCTTGGTTACTGCTTTTGTTTGTTGTTCTTCAGGTCTCCATACATTATGCTGTATTGCCTCATAAGTGATGCTCTCACTGTTTGTTGCTTCCTTTTCTATATGTCTTACTGCTTTTTGCTCATTATCACAATTTATGTTAGGCTTCCACACTTTAATTTGTAGTCTACCATTACCTTTACCTATAACATTCCTTCCATCCAATCTTCCTTCCTTCTTTTGTTCTCTATTCAGTCTATTGGAATATTTTTGTCTGAGTTCCCACAACTCATCAATTTATTTGTCCACTTCACTTCTCAGATGATGAATACTATTCTCCTGTAACTGGATGTGTTCCTGAATAAGAACATCATAATCCCTATGCCAATACCTTCTCCTTTGATCCCCTTCAATAATTCTAGTTCCTTCTTCTGGTTTCTCATTCATGGCTTCACCACTTCTCATTTTAATTTCCAGTATACCTGAAAATCCACAAATTTCCTGAAAACTAAGAATTCTTCCTGCTTGCTTAGGTACTTGGAATACCTCTTCTTCTAGCAACTTAATTTCTACACCCTTAAGGATCATGGAATCATATTTGTCTACTTCTGAAATGTTACTTTCAGCCTCTTCTTCATCAATAACCTTTTGTGGTAAAATAGTATTCTTGTTACTATCATCCCTTGAACTCATCTTTAGTTCCACAATTTCATACTGTAAATTCAACATCATTCCATCCTTCTCAGACATTCTGATCTCATCCTTCCTTATTTCGATCTGATCTTCAGAATCAACTCCTTGTTTCAAATTCACTCCACATTTCCTTGTTCTTGCATATCAATCTTCACTAGAATGAATAATTTCATTAAACACAAATGCCTTACCTTGTCTCCTCATTATGCCCATACTTCTGACAACTTCTTTTCCATATAGTCCTTCTTTACTCTAGCTTTCTTCAAGGCCAATAATCTTCAATAACTGTCTAATATCTACAAATTCTTCTATATCAACCTTCAGTAGTTGTTCTCCTTTGGATTCAGTCCTCAATATTTTTCCAATATCTGCATAATTCACTACAGCTATGTTGAATAGCTGCTCTTTCCTCTGCATGACAAGGTTATGTGAATTTCCCTCTTCTAACTTCTTAAAAATCATATCTTTGCTTTTCCTTTCACTTATGACAACACTAAACATTTGCCTTACTTCATCGTATCCTACATTTACACACAAAATATTAATTTCAAAACTATGAGACACCAAGGTCTTCATAATATCCTCCATTTTCTTTGTATTAGCTTCATCAATTTTCCTAAGAAAGCTCTTTGTTCCATATTCATATGAATAGATCTCTTCCTTTCCAAACATTCTTTGATCTCAATAATTCCTTTGTCATCCTCCTTTTGACTTATCCTTTGGATGTCATCTGACTGGACACCTTCCTTCACTTGATTATAACTTCTCTCCTTATTCCTCATATGACTGTGAGTAGTCATCTCTTCACCTGTTGATATAACAGTTTCCAACAACTGCTTGTCTTCCCTCAAGTTTACATAACCTGCAAACACACAAAAACTTTCAGTTTTCAAAATACAATACCTTTCATCATAGATCTTCTAGATTTCAGCAGATCCTTCTTGCTGTGACTCCATTCCTTTGAGTCTCCCCTTCTCTAGTAAATCAATATGAATTTGTTCAAGTTCCCTAAACTTGTTCATCAGCTTGCCATTCCACCTCTGTTGTAATAGCTTCCACTTGACCCTTTTCTTCATTCTCCATCTGTACCTTCGGTCTTCACTTGTCTTTCTTTTTAGCCCTTCTATTATTACATTTACTTCTGTTCTCATTACTGCCAGACTAGTCTCTTGTCCTTCATTTTGCTGCTAGTCACTATACTCCTGCAATCTAATGCCTTCCTCAAATTCATTCTCATGTTGCTGATCATCTCTTTTAAATTGTTGGTTCCTTCCATCTTTATCCTGCTGGATTAATTCTTCTATCTCCTTTATGTCTCTGAGGACATAACTTCCTTGTTGTTTCTGATCTTCCATTTCACCTTCAAATAATCTCTGCTCAATTTCTCTGATTTTAGTATCATACTTATTAATGATGTCCTCCATACCTACAGTCTCATCATTAACTAAAGAGTCTAAACATTTAATTATCTCTATAAATGTTAGATACATTTCATCCTTATCATGCATAGTAACCATTTCCTTTTCTTTATCAGGTTTTAAAAGCTTCATTTCTCCTTTAGGTTCCTTGAGCAATATTTCCAAGAATTCTAATTCCATGTGGACTCTCTCCAGCAGTTCATCACAGCTTCCATTCTCAGCTTCATCCTTTTTCTGGAAATCCTCCTGAATTACCCTATTTTCTGCGCTATCATATTGCAAATTTCTTTCATCAATTACAATAAAAAAATTCATTTCTTTACCTTCTTTTAAAACCACTATGGAATTTTCATTAGACTTCTGGTTTATATCAACTTCATCTAGCTGTCTTACACCAAACAAAATTTCATCTATGAACTCTTTCTGCTGCAATAAATTAGCACCTTCTTCCTCCAGAAGTCATTCTCCATCATACTTCACCTCAAGAGCTTCATTCCTGTTTGTGATAGTTTTACTAGACTATCCATCATCCTCTACATATCCTACAAACATACACAAACTATGAGAATTAAAATCACAAGGCTTCATTGCCTCATCTGCTTCCCTTGTCCTCATATCTTCTAATTGTTCTAAACTATTCCAATAGTTCATGAGATCTTTAGTTGATCTCCCATTATCCTCTTCACCCAACATTTCACCCTGTTCTGGTCTACAAATGGAAACTTCCATTTCTACCTCTACTTCTCTAAGAGTTTTCATCAACCACTTTTCCTGTTCTTGTTGCAGCCTTCTTTGCAACTTTGGCCACTTCATTGGCTTCCTCTTCAAGACCCAACCTTGTCTTTGGTTCTCCTCTAGCAACATTACTAACACATCGAGTACATTTCTTATTTCATCCATTTCCTTGTCAAGCTCTGCTTGACTCATCCATTCCCTATGGATTGTTTGAGCACTCTTCTCCTCCATCTTGTATCCTTCTTCTAAACCTTCCATATGAATTTCCATAGCCATCTTTTCTTCTGTGTGAGCTTCTACACCTGCAACCAATCAACTTCCTTCTAATTTGATCTTCTCACCAAGCTTCTCCTTTGCCTAGTCTCAAAGTCCTCTTTCCTTAGAACTTACACTGAGAACTCTTGCTCTCTCTCTCTCGGTTGCTCCACTAACTTCTCTTAAGGACTCCTCTGTCCCTATCTATTCCAAGCCTTAGCTGGAATGAAGTTCTGCTACAATCTCCAAGAACTTCCAAAATTTCTTCTACAGTTTCACTGTTGTAGTCCTGTGCCCAACATTGACATTCATTTAACTGCTGCAACTATCATACCTTTGTATCATCAATCTCCATAAGTAAAACATCCTTCTCACAGGAAATTTTCTTCATTTTTCCCTGCTTTGATAACAAAAATGATGCAACCTTAAGGCTACCACACCATAACACCTCACCGGGAATATTCTCCCCCTTATAAGCCTTTAAATTTCATGTCCACATATATACATCGGAAGCATAGTTTTGGTGCTTTTTCTTTAAAATCGAGACCATTTAAACTATCGGAACTCCACAACATTATCGGGAGTTTTTATTGAGGCTTAAACCCTTTAAACCATGGGCTTACACTATATAAGAGCCATTACACTATCGGGAGCATGTAAATATGCATTTAGCCCTTTAAAACCCTGCTTCCATGCAACATTTGGAAATACAAAGAAACAAAGGAAATACAAAGAAAAACCCCGCCATACACATATATCCAGATCTCAAATTTTATAAGCTCACCTTTATAAATATCGGTGGGTCAGTCCTTCGGAATATCGCCTTGCTATGCGTGCTTTGATCATCAATCCTCGATTGGCTAATCTCCACCGTCCATTCCCCTTTCCCATCCAACAGTCAGCATTGATCCCAAACATTTAAACTGGCGCGCAGATTCTCCACCGTTGATCTGCATGTATTAGATCCAATTAACCCGGGGTTTAATCGCCCAATAAATGGTTTCCCTGTTCACCTCCTTGCCACGTGTCGAATATTGAATGGAATCGCCTGACTATTCTTCAATACCACTTACTGTCCTTCTGTTATCTGAAATACCATACACTTTTACAAAACCGCTTCGAGGATCCAATGGTCATGATTGATCGCGACCCAATGGCTAAGATTTAATCACGCGATTGTAATCACAACATTCACTTGGTTGACTCCTCTCTCTCCAATGCATCTATCCAATTAGTCTTTCAGACCCGATAAGGAAATAAGCCACACTTTATAAAGTTTCAAGTCTGGATTTCAGATCTGACTATGTTTTACGCCCGTTTTTAGTGTAAACTAGGTTTTTCTCCTGCGAGACCAAAACCATGTAAAAAGACTCGCCGACCTGTCTCAAACACTGATATTTAACAGAAAGCCCCTGACTTCCATCAAATACATGATTTAAGCATTAAACACAGCAAAACTAAAGGATAATCATCCAGCCTGAATGTAAAGAATATGAAAGCAAACAAAGGGCTCCGTAGGCACGATAATCAATCATAAACACAACAATATCATTCACTCAACATGAAATGATTATAGAGTCTCGCCTTGACTCGATTACACAAATGAAATATCTCTGATATCAAAATACAATCCACACACTAAATTTACTCTCGCTCTACTCAATTCTCACCTAAATCTTTCCTCTCTGGCCTGATTCTACAAATTAGTGGCCTTTGTTCCTAATCTGCCCGTAGGCTTACAAATCCCTCGTGAATCCTCTCTTTCTGTTTCTCTATCTCAAATCCCTCTTCAGAAAAGAAAGGGAATTACATATATGTCCTATCTAACAGTTTCCTTCACAATTGAAGGGATAGACTACTTTTTTAGAAATCAAATCCTATCCTAATCTGAACAATTCTAACTACTTAGCTTGATATCCACGTAGGGAGGATCACTTGCCACCTATTTCCCAATTCTGTTCAGAATCAGGCAATAATTAACTACTTACATACTTCGAAATTAATACAATTCAAATAAACAATTCTTCCTCCAACCTTCATTAGCCATAACATGTGACCACACTGTCACGTTGCTGGCTAGGTCTAGATGCTCTTGCATCACTACTCAAATTGAAAAAACTATTTTAATTGCATTTAATGTTGAAAGGAGTTAGAATGAGTTAAAATCCCTATACCACTTTCAGAACTTTCAAAAAACCCTGGATGTAAAATTCAAGTCTCGAAATGGATACAAAACACCTTGGTTGATGCTGAAAGTGATATTATTAGTCTTCAAGATGAAAAAACAGTAGTTGTCTTTGGTAATAGCTTAGATATGGTAGATGAAATAATCCCCCCTTTCTATGTGACTCTTAAAACAAATGATTCTATACAATTGTATTCTTGATTCTGGAGCATCACATAATCTCATGCCAAAAACTATCATGGATCATTTAAATCTCAACATAACTAGATCCTATCATGAAATGTACACCTTTGATTCCAAAAGGGTGCATTGTATAGGATTGATTAAGGATTTAGTAGTCACTCTCGCCTAGATCCCAGCAAAAAGTGTAGTCTTAGATATAGTTGTCACAGATATCCCTCCCAAATTTGGAATGCTCCCTTCAAGGTCTTGTTGTGCCAAATTAGGGGGAACTCTTCAGATGGACATGTCTTATGCCACTATTCCAGCTTATGGGGGAGAGAAACTAACGATGTATAGAGAGGTAAGATTTGTGCACACTGTTTGCAAAACAGATCAATCGAGGAACCATCCCATTTATGAAATTGATCAAGATTTTGGTTGTTTCCAACTCTCTTCAAAACAAACACATGAAACTCAAGTAAAAATTGAAGATGTAATTGAAATACCTGTACCAAATTAGACTAATGTCTGGAAGCTATTATTTTATGGTTCTTGTACAAAGGATGGTGCCAGAGCTGGGGTAGTGTTAATATCACCAGAAAAAGAAAACATTACACAATCATGTAAACTTGATTTTAAAGTTACAAATAACGTAGCTGAATATGAGGCTTGCCTTTTAGGACTACAGTTAGCCAAGAGCTTAAAACTACAAAACCTTAGTGTTTTTACTGACTTAGAGCTCATTGTTAAACAAGTTAGAATCTTTGCAAAACAAAAAATCCTAGGCTTAGATCTTATCGAAATGACTTTTGGGATTCATTTGAAAATTTCTTTATTGCTTTTAATCTGACTTATATCCCAAGGGATTAGAATATTCATGCAGATTCCCTAACTATTTCTACTAGTTCATTTAAAATCCCTAATCAAACTAGTGTGCTCTATCAAATACAAGTCAAAGACAAGCCATCCATCCCAGATAACCTTAAATACTGGCAGATATTCGAAGATGATGAATAGTTAAAATCTTTTATGCATGTTATAGATGAATTTTCACTTCTACAAATTGATAATTAAAATGATAATTCAGATTTCAATTCAAAAATTTCTAATCATGATATCATTCAGATGTCTAAAAATTTTATTCCCAAAGGTCTCATTCCTTTAGAGAAATTGTTTGATCAAAATGATTTCCTCCAAAATCCACAGTCAATCTCTCCACAAGATGACATAGAGGAAGTAAACATTGGAACAAATGATGACATTAGGAGCATCAAAATTTGTACATCCTTTGATCCCGAAATTAAAGCTCAATATCTTAAGTTATTTGAAAAATACAAGGATGTTTTTTCATGGACCTATGCTGATCTAAATACTTATGATACATCACTGATACAACATAAGATTCCTTTAAAACCATAAGCAAAACCTTGTCAACAGAAACTTATAAGGATTAATCGAGCACTTCTACCAACTGTAGAAAATGGAATTAAGAAAATGCTAGATGCCCAAATTATTCTCCCTCTTAGATACTCTAATTGGGTTGCTAATTTATTTCATGTTAGAAAGAAGAATGCAGAAATCAAACTTTGTGTGGACTTTAGGAATTTGAATAAAGAATCATTAAAGATAATTACCCTTTACCGAAAATGGACCAGTTACTTTAGATGGTTTTAGGAGCACAAATACTTTCAATGCTTGATGGTTTTTCATGCTACAATCAAATAAATGTTGATCCAACAGATAGAGAGAAGACATCTTTTACTACACCCTTGGGTACATTTATGTATTCTAGAATTCCCTTTGGCTCGTCCAATGCTGGAGAAACTTTTGAAGAGATATGGACATAGATTTTGTGGGATAGGTAAAAAAAATTTGCAGTCATTTATCTTGATGACATAACTGCTTTTTCTAACTCTGATCAGAATCATCTAAAGCACTTGATGAAGGTTTTTGATAGGTGTAGGAAATTCAGAATATTCCTCAATCCTAAAAAGTCTATGTTTGCTATCAAAGAAGGAAAGTTGCTAGGCCACATAATCTCAAAAGAAGGAGTGGTAATTGATCCAAAACGTCTTTCTACAATAAAAACATTGTCATTACCTAGAAATTAGAAGGAGATCGAAGCTTTTCTAGGAAAGATTAATTTTTTAAGGAGGTTCATCCCAAATTATGCTAAAATTGTGAAAGACATAACTGATATGCTTCGAAAGGATCATGAAGTTAAATGGACTATCTCTTCTAGGTATGCATTTGACCAAATCGAGAAGGCTATCTTTGATGCCCCAACCTTAGCTAGTCCTGATTACACCAAGCCATTTAGTATATTTGCCTTTGCCTCTGAAACAACCCTTGTTATTGTTTTATTAAAAAAGAATGAATATTCCCATGACCAACCTATAGCCTTTTTCACTAAGGTAACGAAAGATTCTGAGGTTAAGTATGACATATTTGAGAAGCAAACCTATGCCCTTATACAAGATCTAAAATCATTCAGGATGTAGGTCCTACATTCACCTATTACCGCTTATGTTCCTAATACTGTCGTAAAAAATGTTTTAACACAACCAAACACAGTTGGGAAGAGAGGTATATGGATCACTCAAATACTGGAGTCTGATCTAACTATCAAAACCAAAAAGCTAGTAAACGGTCAAGGATTAGCTAAGCTTCTAGCTGAATCCATTTGTAAAGTGTTTGCATAAAATCTATTTTGGAAATACAAGGGGATAATCCACAAGAACCTGCTCAAAGTTCAAATAAGGAGAATCCACAAGAACCTCCTCACCATCCTGAAGAAAAGAATCCACAAGAACCTTTACCTTCGGATCAGGCCATTTCTCTACACATTGATGATAAATTTCTTTTCTCAAATTGGTATCAAGATATTATAAATTTCTTGATCCATTTTGAATTTCCAACATCATTTTCCAAAAGTCAATGTAAATCTCTCAAATTGAAAGCAGTCAAATATTGTACCATAAATGTAAATCTATACTGGAAGGACCCACTAAATATCTTGTTATTATGTCTAACTAAATCAGAAATTGAAGGAATCATTGATCGATTTCATACAGTATTTTGTGAAGGACATTATGCTTAGAGAGAAATATCATATAAGATGTCAATGGTAGAATTTTGTTGCACTACATTGTTCTTACATGTAGGAGCAAAGGTCAGAAGTTGTGTCCCCTGTCGATATTTGTTGGTAAGTAAAAACTAGCATCTCTTCCACTGATCCCAACAATAGCCTCAACACCTTTTCTCCAATGGGGATTAGATTTTATTGGAGAAATTCACCCCACTTCAAGAAATCAACATAGATGGATCCTCACTGCAACAGACTACTTTACCAAATGGGTGGAAGCAATTCCAGTAAGAAATGCTACTAATTCAGTAGTAATCAAATTCATTGAAGAAAACATTTTGTCCAGATTTGGTTGCCCAACCTAGATTGTTACTGACAATTCCATAGCATTTTCCAATGTTAAAATGATTGAGTTTTGCCAGAAATATCATATTTTGTTACATCATTCAACTCCATATTATCCTCAAGGTAATGGTCTTGCAGAATCATCAAATAAAAGTTTGATAAAGGTGATCAAAAAGACTTTAGAAGATCATAAAAATAGTTGGTACTCTCATATAATTTATGCAGTCTGGGCAAACATGATTACTCCAAAGAGGTCTACTGGAAAATCTCCTTTTTAGTTAGTCTATGGGAAGGATGAAATTTTCCCTACCAACTTAGCCTTCTCTATTTTAAAGTTTCTGCAAGATTCAACTGATGAACCTGATTATTTTTCAAGGAGAATAAACAAAACTATTGAACTAAATGAAAACAGAGATGAAGTTCAATACAAGTTGAAAAAGTATTAGAATAAGATGAAGAGCTTTTCTTGACAGAAGATCAAGGGAAAGGGAGTCAAGGAGGGTGATTTAGTTCTAAGATGGGATTCCAAAAGAAAAGATAAGGGAAAACATGGCAAGTTTGATAACCTATGGTTTGGACCTTTAGCTATTGCTGAAGTAAAGGGAAACAATACTTTTGTGATACAAAATCTTCAGGGACTGTATTCCACTTATCCTGTTAATGCAAAGTTTCTCAAACATTATATTTAGTACTGAGAACTTGAAGTAGATTTCATTACTACCATTGAAAAAGTCCAGTTTATTTTATTTTTCAAAATGTCAGTGTGAGTTTTGACAAAAGACTCCATAGCCCGAGGATAAGGCACCTGGATTTGCAGGTTCTTTGCATTCTACAAGAGAAAGCAGTCCCTAGTTGGAGCCGATGTTGTAGCATTTTTTGGTTTTGGTAAGTTAGCATCAATTAGTCAAAAAATGAAAATCATTCCAAAAAACTGTTAAGTTTGGATATGGACAAAAAGAATATTGAATCAAAAAATGTTAGGGATATTTTGATGAATGAGTCCATATCAAATAAAATGTTAGAATAGATGACGTAAAAAAGGAAGGAAAAAATAAAAAATGTTAGGTCAGAGAGAAAAGAAAAAATAATAAATTCTGAAAGTGTTACAAATCCAAATGCCACTACTCTAAGTCAAATATTTTTTTTTGTGTGTGAATATTGTTTAATTGCCACACTAGTCCATAGAACCCAATTGCACAGTTTAATCATGATTGGGTTTGATTTAAATTGTTTGTCAAGAGGTAATAAATAAAATTGGCTCAACAGTTTAATATAAGCCAATGGAAGCAATAAGGAATAGAAGTAGATTAGTCATTAAAAGAAAAATGTTGAGTTTCTATTCTAAGTGCACTCGAGTAACTAAGATTGAAAAAATGTTAGGAGTTAAGAGTAGGCAGAAAAATGAAATACAATTGGAGCATGAAAGGATTTTTATCCTAATATATAACATTGGAAATATGTGCATATGGTTATGGATTTTATTAATCATAAATTCTAAGTATCAATGTTATTTTTATCCAAACTTCATCCATTTATTCTGTAATACCCAATACATGTCACATATGACAGAATTATTGGCCCCACCACCACTTCCACCTCGCGTTGTTAAAACTCTTTCATTTTATTTTTCATCCCGCACACTCTCCCGAGATCTGATGGCTTACATCATTCTTCGGTCCTCATTTGCCATCCGAACTTTATCAATGGGGGGGTTTGAACTGGGCAGTTTTGGAAATCGCCCCCCAAAACTACTTTTCCTCCATCCTAGCCTTTCGGGACTTAAAATGCCAAAACGACTTACCACCCTAACTTGCTCCCGAATGTAGTTTTCATTCAACCATTCACCATCACTCCTACGTCATCATCCACGTCTGCTCCGAGTCACTTCCTCTACCCAATTAGTTACCGTCTATGTGTTATTCATTTAATTCACCACTCTCGCGAAGTTATCCTCCATAGATCCGTTTTAACAGTCTCATTGGATAATTAATGAGGATTTAGTCGTTCATCAAGTAACCCTGCTCCATTTTATTCATTATAAGCCCTGTTCTTCCACAAAAACCATTACACAGTACATTTTTGAAACTCAATTCATCATTAGAGATTTCGTGCTTGCAGTCTAAACGATAGATTCATCATATAATCGAATTTTCAATTCTATCTAGAACCAAGCCCACATCCAGGTCCACCTAATCCATTTTTTAGTTATACTGTTTTTCTATTATTATAGTGTTTTAGACCAATTCTTCCCATTTCTATGCAGTTCAACCTACAATTCACCTAACAAAATTCCTCCTAAGGGAAAGGAAATTGCAGAAATCCCAAATCCCCTCATTCATCCACAAGTTGACTTCCATCATACTCCCTGGTCAACAGAGATCATAAAATCATTGAGTCTTCCTATCAATTTGATTTATATGAAATCTATTATTGGATGGAAGACCAACTAGTTGATCAGACAGATGAAATAGGACTTTGGGACTCCCACCTTGCTCACTAAATTTTCCCACAGATACATAGAGCACCTGAATTTGTTAGGAAATGCCACGAACCCTATGATCCTAGTCAAAGAGTTATCATTTCACTTACAGGAGAAATCCTCTGTTTTATCAATGCTCAATTTATTGAACAAATGTTGCAGGTCTCAACTATTGCACTGACCCAACCTTTTTCTCATGAAATCCTGATAAAAGGCTATCAAAAGCTAGATTTTACTAAAAGGTCTCAAACTCTTGAACTTTTCATTGTTGTAGATAACCCTCTGCCTAAAATCAACCCTCCCCATGACTCATCCATGTTCCCAGACAGAACCAAGCAAATTACCACTATTCTTTCTTATTTTCTTGGTTACAATTATGATCAATATGTTAATCAAGCCATCCTAGGTTTCTTTTCTATCTTTTGTTCTGATTCCAAACCTAATATTCTCTATAACTTTGGCCAATTTTTAGCTGAAGCCATCCATGAACAATTTGTCTATTTTAATACTGAAGAAGTATTCAAGTATGCTTCAGTACTTATATATCTTTTTATTTATTTTCAGGGAGACAAGCTTCCATTCACCTTACAGAAGCCAGATGAAGAAGGAAACCAACAATCAGTGATATTTTGGAATTCTATGGGAATGAAGGAGAAGGAATAATTTACATATAAACAGTTCATAGTATTGTTTGTTCATCCAACTATTAATCTTATCAACAGTACTCCAGTACCAAGAATAAGTGAGGGAATTGTGAAAGTATTGCAGCTGGTTGATCAAGACACAGGAGATTGGTATCTTTACCAAAACTATACAGAAATCAGAGTCTATGGTTGTGAGCTTCCACCCTAAAAACTTCCTAAGTACCTCCATATCATAATTTTTTCATTGTAATATACTAGGCAGATGTTAAATGTAGATGAAGTACATTTTGTAGCTGCAAAGAAGAAATGACAATTCCAGTTAAAGGCTCAAGTTGGTCCTTTCATCTACAATGCTAGAGCAGTAGGAGAAGAAGTAGACAAGTTATTGAAGGAAATCAATTTTGGTCTTAGCTTCACTTGGTCTTATGACCCAATGAGAGTAATTTCAAAACTCAAGGTTGAAAATAAATTTATTGCATACCATCATACAACCAGGCCTGAAATAGAGCAGTACAAAAATAACTTAGAATGGAAGGAGAACACCCTTCAAGAAGTAAAAGAATAGGCATTCTCTACTTCAAATGTACAAACTCCACTTGCACAGAAAAGACAGCCAAGCAAGGAAGGGATGAACAGTCATCCCCTACAACTAAAGCATCAAGCTAGGGCTTTAGAATTGTGCATAGAAAGAAGAGTCCTAGGATCTCTGTGAAGGTTAGTCCAACAAATGAGCCACAGAAAATAAAATTTGATGGACTTGGGGAGACTTTTCTTTTTACATGGTCTGGTGGACAGTCTACATAGTCCCCCACTCATTCCACTACTTCTCAGGAGCAACAAGTGATTCAAACCAGTGGAACTAGCCAAAAGGAAAAGGAAGATGATATCTTCCATGTCTTCAGTGAAATTAAGAAGAAGAATGATGAATTGAATCTAAGAACTTATACTAAATTCTAGAAACAACCTTCCAGTTCTCAAGCTAGACTTCTTTCAGTTTTTTACCCTAAGAAGGGTAATATGCAAATGGCTTTCTTACAAGCTCAAATTCCACAGCTCGGGACTCCTGCACATTATCAGAAGCAATCCTCCTTTGAGTTTAATGTAAAATATGTACATCCAATTGACCAAATTGAGATGCACAAATAGACAGCCCATATGATTTCTTCCACTTTAACTCATACTGCCATGAGTTTGTCAAAGTTGTAGGTCACCTTGGCCAATACACAGTCACAGCTCAAGTTGGAAAAGGTTTCCTCCCCGACAAAAGACACCATGATTAAATCTTTGGAGGATCTTGTGCTGAAGATAGGATATGATCCCTCAAATATAAATGTTGCAAAAGAACTTGTCAAGAAGAAAAATGACAAGCTCTCGACTTTAAGGAAGAAACTCAAACTTTCAGCTTCTCAGGACCCAATGACAAAGGAGATTGAAGAAACTGAGACTTAGAAATCTGACATGATGAAGCTCATCATGGAACAAAATCTGCAAATAAAATAGATGGAGGAGTAAATGGAAAAATTGGTCAAAGAGAAAGAGGAAGATGTAAAAAGGACTCAAATTCCAATGGATGTAGTTCCTCTTTCAGCAGTCTCTACAACTAGAGTTTCTACTCCAGGCACAGCACCAACTACAGGTATAGCAGAAGGAGCTAACATCTCGCAGAAGTTCTTCATAACCTGTCCATTCAGACAGTTGAAATTAAGAAGTTGTAGGATGAACTGAAGGAATTAAAACATATGAAAGTAGTTGCAGATGGTTCACATGTAGTTGAGTTGCAGAGGACAAAATGTCAAATTGAAGTTTTGGAGAAGGAAATCAAAAAATCTTACCTAGGAAACAAATTATGTTTGGCAAAGGATATTCTATAGGAAGAAATTACTGAATCAGCCAAGGATATCTAGCCCTATATCAAGATAATCTTTCATTGAAAATACTTGTTGGAGAAAGATCAGGAAGCTATTGAAACTATCTCCAAGGAAATTGACATTCCAAAAGTTGCCATTGAGGTAATCAAGTCTTTGAATTCTAAAGACAACTATGAGCTTGAATAATTAGGTATAAATGACAGGACAACAACCATACTCGAAGTGAAGAAAATCATCACAAATAAAAACCTCATTCTTCAGGGTGAGGAAAAATGCAACAACATTAATGTCATGGTTCAAATATTTTTCAGTAGGTTAGAACCCTTGACCAACAAGGGTTTGCCCTCTGTGCTTGTGATAAATGATAAATTAATGCCTATTGAAGATTATGTTCAAAAGATTACAAAGGTAGGTACCAATGCAGCTTCAGTTTCAAACATAAGAGGTGCAGAAACACCAAGGGTTGTGTTGTATTCACTCAGAGATTCCTTTTTCATTCTAAATGAAATCAGACATGTATTTCTAGTAAAACCTACGTTTACTAAGTATACAGAAATGGATGAAGTTTATCGAACAGTAACTAAGTTATCTATCCCAGATAAGAAATGTTGGGAACAATTAACTGATTGACTTGACTAAAAAAAGGATCAAACAACCTTCAATGTTTCCAGGAACAGGTCATCATCAGTTCAACAGTTTTCAGCTTTTCCAAGAACAATCATCAACAGCTCAACACCAAAATAGTGACAGATCGACTATCAGTTTATATTCCTTATTTTGTGTTGATCTATTTTTGTAAATTTCTTTAAGATGTTTTCTCATATTTAAGATTGTATAAATAACTCCCTTACACGATTTATTAAGGGTTGCATCCTTGAAAGAAACATTTGTAAGCATTAAATGTACTTGCCTTTTTCTGAATCATTAATACAAAGGCAAAGGATTCCGAGTTTCGATTCATACAATTTTGTTTTCCCTATAAGTTTTCTAGTTTTC
The DNA here is from genome assembly GCA_031772625.1 of Pinus tabuliformis. Taxonomy (NCBI): domain Eukaryota; kingdom Viridiplantae; phylum Streptophyta; class Pinopsida; order Pinales; family Pinaceae; genus Pinus; species Pinus tabuliformis. Next base: position 743,356,976 of record CM062812.1, on the reverse strand, counting down.
ATTCATTGTGTTCTTTCTTCATATTCTTAAGTTTTACAGAGATAAACAGGTAGGAATAATTGTGTTTCAATTTAATCCTATAAGCTTCTGAAGTGATCACCTTCAAAGAGAATGAATTATATAAATTGTTTGTTTAATTAATTCTCTCTAAATCATAAAATCATCAACATGTTTTGTAATCTTAGGCATATTCTGTTAAAATTTCTGAACATTGTTTGAAACTTTTCTTACTTATGATTATTTAATTTTCTATTTGAAACTTGTAATAGTCATATCATCTTTCAATTTCTCCTCATCACTGAACAAGTTATATCACTGTGTAGATTTTAATAGCAGCCCTATGTTTAAATGTTAATACTATTCAAAAGGTTAGGTATGATTGTTTTATATATGTTTCATACATTGGTCCTCCAAAATTAAAACAAAGCCCCACAAAACAAATAGCTTAGATGCCCTGGCATGATAGCGGAACATTATCATCTCAGAGATACAACAAAATGGCTAGCCAAAGGTCTAGTAATTGGTTTCGTGTTTTCCATATTAAATCTTTCTAACACCTTTTGTATGTACTCACTCTGAGGGAATGTTAATTTGCAATTTTTCCTATCTCTACCAAGGATTTGTTTCACAACACTCAAATCCTCCATTGCAAATTAATTTTCTAATTTTCATTTGAGCACATTTATTTCCTACATGTTATACCCTGCAATATGCATGCCATCTACATAGAATAATAATATAATATAACTAGCATCATTTTTCCTTTTGAGATAAATGCAATGATCAGAGTGGCATCTTATATAACCTCGTTTAGACATAAACCTGTCAAATTTTAGATACCACTACCTTGTAGGCAGTTTTAAGCCATACAAGCTCTTCTTCAATCTGCATGCTAGTTTCTCCTTCCATTTGACCTCATATCCTTTTGGTTGCTGCATATAGATCTCTTCCTATAAATAACCATGGAGAAATTTTGTCTTTACATCTAACTACTCAAGATGAAAATCTTCTACTACTACTAGACTTAAAATAGTTTTGATTGAAGTCATTTTAATAACAAGAGAAAATATTTCATCAAAGTCTATACCTTTCTTCTGTGCAAACTACTTAACCACAAGTCTAGCTTTATACCTTTTTCTACCTTCGTCTTCTTACTGAAACCTGTAAACCCATTTATTTTACAATGTTGTTTTACCTGTAGGCAACTTCACTAAGTCCCAAGTCTGGTTATATACCAAGGCATCCATCTCTTCTTTCATGGCTAGCTCCCACTTCTTCTTAGTTTCTACCTGCACTGCTTCTTCATAACATTTTGGTTTACCAAAATCAGTCAACAATACATAATATAATGAAGGAGAGTATCATTCAGTCAACAATACAGAGAAATTTGTTTGCAGTGAGAACTATCTAGTGAAGGGAAAATTGGTTGAAGTTGTTGCATAAATACTATTGAAAGTGATTGAGGTGTTTGAGCCACCAAAAGGAGGAGATATATGTTGTAGATCTAAGCTATATTCACTGTGAGATAGAGTCACTTCCTACTGGCCAGATCATCGTTTGTTTGGAGCTCAAAGGAGCCTTATTGGTGTAGGGTGTGAGTGTAAAGGGTGTAATATTTGGAAGGGTAAGACCTTATCTTTTAATGTTTTCTATAAATCAACAACTCAATAATATTTTGAATGATTTTATAAATCAACAACACAATAATAATTGGAATTAAGTTGAGGATTAAATTTGCATATTTTACCAATTGGGGTTATTTAAGGTGAAAATATCTTTTCTAAGTGAAGAGTAGTTTGTGGTGGTTGTTTTGTTTGGGTTTTAAGTTCTTGAAACTTTCCAACTCAGTAAATAAAAGTAAATTTTGGTCATAAAAATAAATTTGTGGTTGAATTTCAACTAAGTGAAAAGTGTTGTGGAGTGTTGATTAATGATTGGCCTCCTAACCTTTTTTCTAAATTGGCGTTGTTATTTTAGAAAGACTCTTGAAATATTGAAGGCTATATGATGAAATCATGCTTTGTTGGTGATTTTTTAATATATAATTTAAAAAAAGGGAGGAGGGAGACATATTGTTCAATAATATTTTTAAGTTGTGAATTTTAATATAACTTTATAACTTGTGTTTGAGGAATTATATTTGTGATTAAGGACTCATTAAAGTTATTGGTATTTAGTGATTAGAAGATTCATAAGATTAGTATCATGGCTAATGTATTGGCAAAATCTTATTTATCTGACTTTAATAAGATAGATGGTGAAAATTATGCAAATTGGAAGTTTAAGTTGCAGACTTTAATGGAAGGATACAATATATGGATGATTGTTTCTAGAGTTGAAGTCAAGACAACGTCCCCTCAAGCCACAGATGTTGAAATTCCAGATTGGGAGCTACAGGAAAACAAAGTGATGGTGCTTTTGCAGGTGTGTGTTAAGGAAAATATTATTCCACACATTAGAGAGTGCAAAACATCAAAGGAGACATGGAACACTCTCAAAAATTTGTATGAGACAAAGACTACACATCGAATATTGTATTTAAAGAGTAAGCTTCTTTCAGTTAAGATGGAAGAAAATGAAAGTGTCAGTAATTTTATTTTTAGAGTTAAGGATCTAAAGGATAAATTAGGTGGCATTGGTGAAACGATATCTAGTACAAACTTGGTTATTGTGATATAAAATGGAATGCTTGATGAAATTCAATTTTTTTTCACTGGTCTTTCAGTAGATAGAAGGCACCTTCATTTGATGAGTTGGCAGGTATACTAATGCAATAAGAAGAGCAAAGAAGAAGTCTTAACCAAAAATCTCCCCATTCGAATTTAGCATTGATGGCTAAAGGGAAGCAATCCTTCAAAGGAAAAAAGCCACAAGTAAAATAATTTCAAGATACACCTTTACCAAGGACAAATGCCAAATCAAGTAGAGATGATGTGTGTTATTACTGTGTAAAACCCGGTCATTTTGCTAAGAATTGCATAAAATGAAGGTATGATCAATTTAAACAAAGAAGGAATTCAGGAAATTATCTTGATAGAGAAGAAGCAATTAGTCAGGACTTTATCAATCTTAATTTTTTTGTGTCCAATGCTCCTTTATCAAAAAAACCTGATGATGATAATGTTTGGTTTGTAGATTCCAATGCATCAATCCACATGTCATGCAAAAGAGATTGGTTTGATACTTACCATGAAGTTAATAACAGTGCATGCATAGATTTAGGAGATAATATATCACATGGAATTAAAGGATATGATGAAATAAGCATTATGATTTCGAATGGACAAGAAAAACAAATTCAAAAATGTGGTGTATGTTCGAGGGTTAAAGAAGAACTTAGTTTCAGCCTCTACTATTACAGATCAACATTTAAAAGTTGAATATGTGAAATCACATTGTTTGCTAAAGGATGAGTAGGACAAATACAACGTTGTTGGAAATTAATGAGAATTGGAGGATTATTCAAGTTATATGTAATGAATAATGGGCATCTAACTTTGGCATCAATAGGCATGTCAAATATCAGACTTTGGCATCAAAGGTATGGACACTTAAATCATAATGACCTAATGTTACTACAAAAGAAATTGATTGTAGAAGGCCTTCCAAATATTAAGGGCGAACACTTTGAATGTGAAGGTTGTGCACTAGGAGAAAAACATAGGTAAGAATTTCTTGTGCATGAAAATAGAAGAAAACGAGAAATACTTGAACTAGTGCATATTCATGTATGTGGTCCAAGGCAAACTAAGTCACTTGGTGGAGCATATTACTTTCTTATATTTATTGATGATAGCACTAGATACTCTTGGGTGTATTTTATAAGAAATAAAAGTGATGTGTTTGTATACTTTAAAGAATTCAAGAGTATGGTTGAAAAGAAAATAGGAAAGGCCATTAAAATTCTTCAATCAGATAAAGGTGATGAGTAAAATTTAGGATCTTTTTTCAAATACTCCAATCAAAATGGAATTATGCAACAATTTATAGCACCCCATACACCTCAGTAAAATGGAGTAGCTGAGAGAAAGAATAGAACATTAATTGGATGTGCTCGTAGCATGTTAAAAAGTAAATGAATTTCTAATAGTTTTTGTTTTGAAGCCATTAATACAACTATATATCTCAAAAATATAATCCCTACTAATCATATTTAGCACAAAACACCATTTGAAGCATTTTATGGCTTTAAACCTAAAGTTAGGCATTTAAATATATTTGGATGCAAGGCCTTTGCTCATATTCCTAAAGGGGATAGCATAAAATTGTATGCCAAATCCTTCAAATGCATTTTTATTGGATGTTGTACTGATAAAAAACCATATAAACCGTATGACCCAAGTACTCACAAGGTCTTTGCAAGTAGAGATGCTATATTTCATGACCATGCAGATAAACAAATAAAAGAAGATGAACATAATCTATGGCATCCTCCTTATGAAAACTTTAAAGAAGAAGAAGAAGTTGAGTCATGTCAAGCTCAAAAAAGCATGGACATTCTAGAAGATATTTCAAGAAGTCAAAGTCCACTAAGACGTGATGAAGCCACTCCACAGAGAAGAAGAAGAGGAGAAGTTACGCCACAGTGTAATGAACCTCTAAGAAGGTCAACACGACATATTCAAACCCCTATCAGGTATAAACATTATGCTTTAATGTCTCAAGTAATGAATGTTTTTGAGCCTTTAAACTATGAACAAGCTAAAAATCATAAAGAATGGATGGAAGTTATGAAAGAAGAATATGACTCTAGAATGAAAAATGAAACTTGGGAATTAAAAGAATTACCTAAAAAAAAGTCCGTATAGGATCAAAATAGTTGTACAAGAAAAAATTTAATGCAAATGGTATTACACACAAGTATAAGGCAAGATTGGTTGCAAAAGGTTATTCACAAAAAGAAGGTATAGGTTATGAAGATGCCTTTACTCCGGTTGCAAAAATGAACACAATCATAATAATAATAGAATTGGCAACTAAATATGATTAGAAGCTACATCAATTAGATGTAAATTTAAATATTCTAAATGGCAACTTTAAAAAGGAGATTTATATTGTTCAACCAGAAGGATTTGTAAAGAAGGGACAAGAGCATCTCGTATGCAAGTTAAAAAAGGCATTATATGGACTAAAAAATGCACCGAGATCTTGGTATGAGAAAATTGATAAATTCTTCTTTCAACAAGGATTTAACAAAAGAAGAAATGATCTTAATTTGTATGTCAATACAGATAGAAAGGGAGATATAGTATTAATCTCTATATATGTTGATGATGTAATAATAATAGGGAGTGGTGATAAATTGGTTAAGGATATAAAAAGGAAATTGTCACAGGAATTTGAGATGAAGGATCTTGGACAAATGCACTATTGTCTAGGTATTGAAGTATGGAGAGATGATGGAAGAACTTTAATCACACAAAGAAAATATACAAATGGAGTACTAAAGAGATTTCATATGGATGGATGTAAAGCAGCGAGTACTCCATTGGAACAAAATATCAAATTGAGAAGTGATGATGGAACAAAAAGAGGTGAATGGAACATTGCATTGAAAATTAGTCGGAAGACTCAATTATCTCACTAACACTAGATGAAACATTTCTTATGTAGTAATCATACTTAGTCAATTCATGGCTAAGCCTCATGAAATCCATTGGGTAGCTGCAAAAAGGGTCCTTCAATATTTGAAGGGAACTATCAGATTTGGTATTGAATAGACTAATGATCGTGATGTTGAATTGACAGGTCATTCTGATTCTGATTGGGACGGAAATCCAGATGATAGGAAATCCATCACTGGATACGTGTTCAATATAGGATCAGGAGCTATATCATGGAGTAGTAGGAAACAGCCAACAATTTCCTTGTCATGAACTAAAGCATAGTATAAAGCATTATGCAGTGCCACCTGTGAAGCTATATGGATCAAAAGAATACTTGAAGATGTTGGTGAAGGTCAACAAGAACCTACAGTGATTAGATGTGATAGCCGAACCAACATCAAATTGGCAAACAATCCTGTGTGTCATGCAAGATCAAAGCATATAGGCACACAATATCATTTTGTTAGAGAAAAGGTCGAATAAAAGGAAATTCACTTAATATATTGTAATAAAATGAGGTTGTAGCTAACATATTCACTAAGCCTCTTGGGAAGGCCAAATTTGAGTTTTGTAGAACTAAAATATGTGTTGTTGAAAATCTAGACTATGTTGTAAGCGTATTTGAGACTCAGACCAGCAGGGATGTCAATTAAGAGTATGTTTGTGTCTTATGTATTGTGCTATAGTGTATTTTGTGTGTTTGTCAGATGGTTCGAATTAAGGGGGAGTGTTGGATAAATAGTAATTCCAACACCTAACTCCTTCAATGCTCAGTTGTCTCGGAGTTTTTGGAGATTTCCTTAGCTTCTTGAAGAAGCCATCACCACCGACAGTCTAGGCGATCGAGAACCTTCTTCAATGTGTATAAAAACCCCTCTTTGGTAATCAAATGGTCAAGTTGTTTTGAGTATGTGCGTTCTATGACTAGAGTTGTAACAATGGATTTATGAGGGACGATTAAAGGTGGATCAAAGCGAGAGAAGATTAAAATGTAACAACTTGGGCAACTAGAAGATGGAGGAGGTGAGCAAATTAACCTGTAATGTCTTGGGAAATTGGAACGTGGGGAGGCAACCAAATGACACATGGAAGAGGTGACATGAATAAATAAATAAATTTCAAATCACAAATGAGGAGCTTGGGTGAAATCTCATACATCCATCAAGAGTTAGACGAAGCATATCCACTTCTTAGTTATTTGCACACGTCGATATATTAAGAAAATAAAAGTCAAAATGGGTTCATCCACTAAGAATCGATATAGAAATGTTTTCCACGAAATATATATATATATATATATATATATTTATATCTAAAAAGGAATATGTTCATTTTATTTTTTAATTTAATAATATAAATTAAATGGTTGATGAAAGCAAATAAATATCTAAATATAAGATATTCATATAAAATACAATTGTAACAAAAATGTAACTAAAAATATTAAAATTGAATCTCCATTAATTATTAAAAACCTTTTAATAATAAAAATAAATACAAATCTCCATACTAATATAATTAAAAAATTTCACAATATTTTATTAAAAAATTTCACAATATTTTATAGCGTTAAGGGGATGACTATTCCTTTTACTAAAAATCTGATATGAAGAAAAATAATATTTATAATGAGAAAACTCTAAAATCTGATATCTTATCTTCTATATAAATAATTTATTGAAAAATAATTGTGACACTGAAGTTAAAATTTTTAAAATTATAAAATATCAAGTATTAACTTAATTTTTTAGTAATAACAAATAATATTTTTTTGAATTGAATACCCATAAATATATATATATATATATATATAATATTATATTTTTAAGATATTGGTCTTAGGTAATACTAATTATATTAATAAAATAATTTTGACCCGGGTCCTAGAGTTAAACAAGTCGTTGGTCAAGTTAGTCGTTGGAGGCTTTACTCAGACTATTTAACATGCTAATTTAGATCTGTTTCTTCAACTTGTCCTGACGATGAACCACACTAATTGCTTCGAAATGCATCGACAAATGATATTCCATGTGATTTTCACAAAAAAATCTCTCACAACAAAAATAATCACAACTTTTCTTAATAACTTAATAAATTCATAAATTTCATCACAAAATTACAAAAAATATACTTTTCTATTATATACAAATAATATTTATCATAAAAAGAACTCTAAAATCGGATCTCTCTTTTCCGTATAAACCAAGTTATCAGATCAATTCCACAAAAGCGTTAAAGTCAATGTGATGATAATGTATCTAGATATTTGTTCTTCACTGGAGAAGAATAGTCATCGATATCATGGCTGTGAGGGAATATGCATGTATTTATATCTTTGTGTTCTATTGAAGGAATAAATTAATTTTTTATTATATACAAATAATATTTATAATAAAAAAACGTTAAAATCGCATACAATCTTTTCCGTATAAACACAGCTATCAGGTCAATTCCACAAAAGCGTTAAAGTCAATTTAATTATAATGCATCTATATATTTGTTTTTCATTGGAGAACAATGGTCATCGATATCATGGTTGTGAATGAATGAATCTTTATTTTGTGGCTGGGATGAGCATAGAACGCTGCAACTGTTTGGATTATCTGAGATTAATTTGGATTCTAGTTATGATGGCTTTAGGAATGAGTGTTTTTATGTCAAATCATATTATGGAGTTAGTAGTCTAAATAGGCGGCTTTTATTTCAGATTTTATAGTAATATTAATGCGGTTTGACATGGGTCGATATAAGACGATATAACATGCTGCACGGTGATGAGAGAGAAAAAAAAATAACTACGTGTTGTATCATGTTATATAGACCTCATGTCAGACCGCATTAATATTACTATAAAATCTGAAATAGATGTCGCCATCCAGATATGACCGATCCCAGCAGAATCAAGTTTCTTTTAGTTCCCGAGGCCATGAAGCCATCGAGGAAGCTTGTAGTTTTTTGAGGTTTGTAATTGCACCATTAAGATTTTTCTTTTTCTCTGACTTTTCTTGGCTATAAGATAACCAGAACTACTTTGCAATAAAAACATTTTTACAATAGAAAGTCAAAACTTTGATATTCGCAGCAACTTCGTCAGCAATGGTATTAATGGTACTAGAGTCACGTTACGGTGAATCTTTGGTGGGAGCAGTTCTTAAAAAAGGTCATATATTTATGATCACACACTCAATGTTTGGGAATATGAGCTCAAACTTAATTGGACGCTTCGTAAGATTCCCTTATAAACATATCATCTTGGTTTTAGTTTTTTAATTTTTTATGCTAATAATAACCTTACTTAGGTTTCTTGCAATATACATGTTTCATCCTTCTAACATGCTTATCAAGTCTCCCTAATTAACCATGGACATATGCAATGGAGTTGTACAACACCTATTAATATGTTCATTTGTACATGATACAATTACCTATTAATATGTTCATTTGTACATGATACAATTTGCATTGAATTCTTTTGATAGACTTGGCATCCATGTTATTAATCTAGGTTGTGTGGTTGATTATTGACATAACAAGTTTTAAGGTGGTTGATTATTGACATAACAAGTTTTAAGATGTTTTAATGAGTCGATTTGAATTTCGCACTTTGCGATAAGTTTAAGTGATTCCTACATTCATAACTTAATTCAAACTTGAAAGTTGTAGGTTTTGACATTTTAGGATAGTCACAAGCCAATCCATCTTCATGTTATTATCTTTCTTATATTTGTGACCACTACTATGCTTGCTTTAAGTCCTAAATTGCTCTAAAATCTTTGCCACCATGATGTATTGATATAAGTGATATTAACAATACGAGTGGTAGGACTGAATCTAGAACCTATAGAGAAAAGGGACTTGTAAAAATCGCGGAAGAATATGAAAGCATCAATGAATAGCTAATGACATTAACAAACCAAGTTGATGGATTTAAATAAAAAGAAAAGAAGGTAGGCAAGTATGTTTTATGGTGGAGCATCTATTGAAAATTTAGATTATTAGGTGAAATCCTAGAAAGTCATGTTGCAAAAAGTAAGATTGTCTATACATAATATCATAATACACTTTTTGATGAATTTCTCTCTGTAACATTTTCACTAATCTTGATCCACCTTTTGAAGAATTTCTATGTATAACATTGTCACTAAATTGGAAAGTGATAATATATCCATTGAATTCAAAATTAGATATCGTTTTTGGGATTCAATTGCGTTAAGTAAGTCATGAACGTATGACCATTTCCATGAGAGGTAGTCGTAACTGACTAATTTCTCATCATTTTTGAATTGTTCACTTAGCACTCATTACATCGGGTGATGCTCACAGGGGTGAAGAAGTGGGATTGAAACTAGTGAAATCAATCACATAGCATCAATCGTCACTTCCGGGGCTTGCACCCGGTAACCAGGACTTCCCAGGAGGTCACCCATCCCAGATCTCCTCTGGCTCAAGCGCGCTTAAATGTGGAGTTTTTCCCCACAATCAAGCCCACTTAGCTTGCTACCCCATTTGCAAAACCTTAGCAAGTATTGTGCCTCATGAACCATTCAAGTAGAGATCCATTCACTCTTTTTGAATTTAAGTATTAGGGGTTTACGCAGTGCATTATATTAGATATCGTTTTTGGGATTCAACTGTGTTAAGTAAGTCATGAACGTATGACCATTTCCATGAGAGGTAGTCGTAACTGACTAATTTCTCATGATTTTTGAATTTTTCACTTAGCACTCATTGCATCGGGTGATGCTCACAGGGGTGAAGAAGTGGGATTGAAACTAGTGAAATGAATCACATAGCATCAATTGTCACTTCCGGGGCTTGCACCCGGTAACCAGGACTTCCCAGGAGGTCACCCATCCCAGATCTCCTCTAGCTCAAGCGCGCTTAACTGTGGAGTTTTTCCCCACAATCAGGCCCACTTACTTAACGCAGTTGAATCCCAAAAACGATATCTAATATAATGCACTGCGTAAACCCCTAATACTTAAATTCAAAATTCTTGAATGAACGTTGTAAATTATGGCCACATGTTATTATGTTGCAAATCTATGACCGTACATAAATACTATTGGAAACTATGTCAGATTAAACGCTATAAATGGTTTTAAATGATCAATCTTTTAATTTATCAAAATGGTTTTAAATTATAAATTTCTAAATTTATCGAATACATTCCTACTTATATTAAAATAACACAACCCATAGTTAATTTTTGTGAATCTCATATATTTCAATTGATTTAAAAAAAAAAAACGAAAAATTTATAAATGTAAGAAAGTGTTGGATCATTAAGGGGTTAGAATGCATACACTTCGCATCGAAGAAAAGGAAAATCTTGATTCAATTGTTGATAAAATTTTGAAAAGTAAAAAAAAAAAAATTGATAAAAATGTAAAATCTAATATACCTTGTTAATATTGTATATTTCCAAAATATTTCTACATAGGATTAACTACATGTATTTAATTTAAAGAAGTTACTTTTGATAAAAAATTATAATGGTCTTTCTTCAAAAAGAATTGTAGTTCTATATTTATAATTTTATATTAATATGTGTTTAGAGAATAAAAGAAGCAAATGTAGATTCATCGTAAAATTTAAAACTTTTAACAAAAGCCTTGATTCATATCATATCTCTTTCTTTCTCAATAAAGGGATTATTCAAGCCATCACAAAAATTGTTATATGTTTTGCAAAATTAATCTAAGATGTAGATTTTGATAGTCTAGCATAATGTGAAAGATAGATTCAAAATAGATTTTATTATTCTATATGACCTTTATAAATGAAGGTAATGAGTTTTGATTTAAAAAATTGTCTTTCAGACTTTTAGAAAAGGATAGAGGATACATTAGATGATATACTTTTTCTGGTCATGTCTATTAATGATATTCTAGCTTGCTCTAAATATTTAAGAGAACATAAAATACACTTGGAATTATCTCGAGAGAGCATTTCAACATGGTTTTGTACTCCTTGAGATAAAAAAGGAGATAGCCAGATTAAAGGTAGAGTTTATTGAATTCTATATTAGATAAGGCAAGATTGTTTTTTTTTAAACTTAAACAGTTAATATATTAAAAGTCAACAGTTGGGTCATGGCCTTTTCAACCGACATTACAAGGAGATTCTTAATGTCAATGTGGTATTCTACTTCTTACAAATCCTTTAAGGAGTTAGATCTTTAAAGGTGCATCGCATTGACATTTTGAGGATATAAAGTGATGCCTTATGTCACAAAAAGGAGCGACTAGCGAACTCCATGCAATCGCATCGGAGGAAGGCTCCCAAGGTTTGTGTTCCTTTGATGCTTGTCGGGTCTTCTAATTTTGTATGTAAGTCACTCTAAAGCCTTGTAAACCAATATAATGTGCATTTCCACAAAGCAGTCCTTTCTTCCTAAGTACAGTCTTGACTCGATGATCGAGGATTCACCTTTATCAGCATCGGGAATCGGCACTACCTCGACTTTGCTACACACCACCACTGCGGCCGATATGTGATTTACTCTGGCGGACTTCAATTTTTTTTGTCCCTGCACAAGAACCATTTCAGGTACGCGCCCAACGACCCTTCATAAGCCCTTGGCTCCGACAATGTTGAAGTCTTTTGAGCCATTATGTTGGGGAATTCCACAAAACACGTCATTTCGCTGTCGTACATTCAAGGCTCATTGTTCAAGGTTCTGCCTTTATTGGTGTCGGAGATCGTTACTTCCTTGGTCCTCAATGCAACGCTCCATTTCTGTGACCGATTTATGACTAATCGGACATGAAAAAAATTATGTTCCTGTGCATAGCCATTTCGGGTCCGTGCCCATCGGCCCTTCGTAATGCGCTTGGCTTTGCCTGACCCCAATCCTGATCAGTCGAATTGTATGGTGTTCTTCCTCCGTTGATCTGATTTGGATGGATTCGATGGATCTCCCCCTTACAGATTTCAAACCTTTTTTAGGCTCGGGCACATTTCCACATCGGGTCCACACCCAACGATCCATCGCAGAAGTTGTTGTCTCTACCAAACCCCGATCCCCGATCTGCCAATCTGCATGTTGAATCTCCACCATTAATCTATTTTGATCAGATCCAACAATTCCCATATGTTTCGGGTTGATAACACACCCATGGGTTAACCACCCGATAAAGCGGTTTCCCCACCCTCTTCCGCTGCTATGCGTCCTCCTCTTAGTGGAATCGGAGCCAGGTTCATGATGCCACTTACCACTGTTAGTGCCGTCCGTAAACCCACTTTTGGCTAGAAAGCCACCTTTCTGCTTCTTTGACTTCTTTGCTCTTTCCCGAGCGAATATCCTTGTTCTATTCGAGTGAACGGTTCTAGCGATTCTAATTAGTTTAGCTGAAGGTGAATCTGAACCGTTGAATGTTGAGATCCAACGGTTGCTCGAGACATGTTTTTCTTGTTGCATCATTATTTAGGTAAGGAATGGCGGTCCACCTTGGTTCATCCGAATTTATTTTAAGGATCCCCTGAGTCAAATATCATCCCTTGTTTGCTTTGATGTCTGCCTCTTTGTTTGAGGTGCAAAGAATGTGATAGAAAGAGGAGGTGGTGAAGAAACTCAACAAGCCCTGCAACCTCTGGAGAGTGTTATTGAGAGCCAGATTGCTTAGATGTTCGTCTGAGTTTATTGTCTTTATCAAGAGTTCTGAATCTCCGAAGGCTTGGAGAGTTGTGCGACCATGTTCCTGGGCAATTTGGCAACCTTTAAGAAACCCTAGGATTTCAGCTTGGTTGTTGGTGCTCTTTCCTAATCCCCAGTTATAGCTATCTATTCTGGAGCCATCCTGAGAGTAGACCACACCACCAACACTAGAGGTCCCAAGGTTGCCTTTAGAGGCACCATCGAAGAAGACGATTACCTTTCCCTACTTCCTCCACCAGGATTGGAACTCTGCATCTGTAATTCTGAGCGCCAAGCAGGGTTGAATGTAGGCCGTGCAAGTATTTCTTTACTGGACCAGACGAGAAGGGTTCCCAGCCAGCTTCTTTCTTCAGTTATGAGAGTGTTATCTAACTTACTGAGGTAGTTCCCTAGAGCCTCCATCAGGGCCGTCTTAGCTTTGGCTACCACAGACAAGGGAGAGTATGATGCATTATTGAATATCTAGTTGTTTCTGGCTAGCCAGAGCTTCCAGCAAATGAACTTGGGAATGGAGTGCCAGATCTGATTCTAGAGAGAGTTTCTTCGGAGGGTCCTAGGGTACCTTTCATTCCAAGCAGAGAAGAATTCCACTACTGTGCACTGAGTAGGGGTAGGTGCATTTATACCTAAAAGGGCGAGGGCCCATACCGATTATGCAAAGGCGCAACTTACAAAGATGTGATCAATGATTTCAGATGCCGATTTGCACATAATGCACCAGTGCGGTCCTACAATGCCTCTGCGGGCAATATTTTCACCTGTCAACACTTTCCTGTGGATGATTAACCAAGTGAAGAAATTCACCTTGGGTATACCATAAGTATCCCAAGTGCTTTGCCAGATGGAGGGGTTGAGAATTTGATTTTGCATGGGTTGCAAGGCTACAAAGCCAAGCGCAAGGGTATAGACCCCTGTCTTCCCCCATCTCCAGAGATCTGGTGTGTGTAGGTTAGTTGGAGTTGAGCCCTTCAGCTTATCCAGGAGAAGGTTCTTTCGTTGTATTAAATGTGATGGCAGATTGTGGAAGACCCAATATTCCCAATTCCCTTGTCTGTCCAAAATAGAAATGTTGGCTAGACTGTGTAACCATGTTGGGAAAGCCAATCACCGAGATCCGCTAACTCCACTGTGTGTTCAAGGGAGGGGGGGGGGTTTCCCATGATTTTATCTTGCCATATCATGATGTTAGCTCCGTTTCCAGACACCTTGTAAAGTTGATTTTAGAAGGTGGCAAGCCATTTTTTGCAGAGATTCTAGAGTGGTGTGCCTTTGGGAACTCTATCTGTTTGAAGATTTCTTAATGAGACTCCTTTGAGATATTTATTCTGGAGTAGTTGAATGAATGGGTGATGTTTATTGGAGTAGAGTTGCCAAAGGATTTTGCCACCTAACGCAATATTTTCCAGTCTAGGGTCTCTAATATGGAGACCTCCTTCCAGCTTGGACGTTTTCACTTTGTCCCAAATTACTAAGTGAAATTTATTTTCATTTCCTTTGCCTCCCCGCCATAGGAAGTTTCTGAGTAGCTGTGATATCGGGTCCATGATTGTCTTTGGTGCCAGGAGGATGGAGGCCTGATAGATAGGGAGAGAGGAAAGGATGGAATTTATGAGGATTAACTTGCCAGCGTAGTTAAGCCACTGCCCTCTCCAAGTAGCTATCTTGGTTTTGATCTTGTTGATGGCTTCATTCCAAAGTGAGGCTTGGTTTACCCCCAAAGTTAAAGACAGTCCTCAGTATTGAATTTTGTTCCAGGAGGCATAGCCCGAAAAGCCTAGGATTCTAGCAATTCGGAGTGTGATGTGCTCCTTTGTTCCAGATGTACACTGCACTTTTTCTTTTATTAATTAGCGCTCCTAAATTGGCATAGAAGTTCTGCAAGGTCCGATTGAATTCCTTTTCTATTCTTATGGAAGCTCCTCCCAAGAGAAGAGAATCATCTACAAACAAGGCATGGTTGATTGGTTCTTGTCCAACCGTCAGTCAGATGCCCAGGAGAGTACCTTTAATTCTTTCCGCTTTCAGTTTCCCGCTCAGAGTGTCTACGATTATAATGTACAAAAAGGGGATAGCGGGCATCCTTGCCTTAGTCCCCTTGAAGCTTGGAAGTAACAGGTAGGTCGGTCGTTAACTAGCGAGGAAATCCAGGGTTTATCTGTGAAGGCCTTGATCATATTCACAAAAGCTGGCTTGAATTCGAAGGTAAGAAGGACTTTGTAGAGGAATGATAGTTTTACCCGTTCGAAGGCATTGGCCATATCCAACTTGATCAACATCCCTTGTTCCTTCCTTTGATTATTGGAATCCATGGATTCTTGAACAAGTATCACATTGTCTAAAATATGTCTTCCTGCTACAAAACCTCCTTGACTTCGAGAAATGAGCTTAGATAGCAAGGTTTTATTCTATTTGCAAGAAACTTAGCAAGAATTTTGTAAGACACATAACATAGTGAAATAGGCCTAAATCTTTCAAAGGTGGCTAGATTCACTTCTTTAGGTATTAGGGCGAGAAAGGTGGATTTGGTGCTGCCTCCCACTTTGGCCTTTTTTCTGAAAAGCCTTTGCCATTCTTATCAAGTCAGATTTGATGATTGTCAAGAAAGCTCTGTAGAAATGTCCCGAGAAACCATCTGGGCCTGGGGCTTTGTCAGTCTCCATGTCCCAGATTACATTGCTAATTTCTTCCTCAGTAAAGGGTTTCATAAGGTTTGAATTATTCTCCTCGTCAACCAAGGTAGGGATCTGGGAAAGGAAGTCATTGGAGATCACCTCATCTTCTGTTCCATCCTCTGAGTATAACCGCTGAACTTGGGAAAAACCTTTGGCAATTGTCCCATCCACTGTGATGATTTCCAAAATGTGATTCCAGGAGAGTCGTGCTCTGAACTAACTGTGGAAGAAGGTTGTGTTTCAGTCACTTGCTTTCACCCATAGGATTCTGGACTTAAGCCTCCAAAATTCATCTTCTTTTCTAAAAGAGATGAAGGAGGAAAATTGGGCTACTTGTTCTTTCTCCAGTTCATGTGTGGTTACGTCTTTGTCCTCCATCTCCAACTGTAAATCTACTATTTTTTGGACAGTTTCTTTTCTCTAGGTGGTTCAGGTGTTGGAAGGCGTTTTGACCCACTCTTTTAGAGCTGCTTTGGTTGCTTTTATTTTTTTCTCCCAAACATAACTGGATGACCTAATGACCATGGTGGACCAGGCCTTTTTAACTACTTCCATGAACCCTTCCTGCTCTATCCACAAGGGGATGAATTGAAATGGTATGGGCCCCAGGTTTTCTTCCTCGTCCAGTTGTAAGAGGATGGGTTTATGGTCTGAGATGAGCTTTTGTAGGATTCTCATTGATACTATTCTCTTGTCCATCAAAAGAGAGCTCTGCACTAGAAATCTGTCAAGCCTGGCTGAGATGTGAGCTTCCCCTGTTCTGTTGTTCTTTCAAGTGTATCTCCCCTTTTTGGGTTTAAGATCTAGAAGATCCCATTGTTGAATTATGTCCTCCACAAGGGGTAGAAATGGATCTTTGCTATTGTTTCGCCCTCTTTCTTCTCTTCGATCGAGAACGATGTTTAGGTCTCTTGCTATTACAATGTTCATGGGGGAATAACATTCTACAAAATTTATAAGTGTTTTCCAACACTCTTTTTTCTCAAGGTAAAGCACAGGGACATAAAGATTAAATAGGGCAAGAGTGAGCTTACTTGCTTTATGTCTAAGTTCAGTGTAAATCTAATGTTGAGTCTCAAAGGAATTCTCCAGCTGGAACAAATCCTCCATCCAGACTGTGGCAAGTCCTCTTGAGATTCCCCTGTGCTTATTGCCATTCCAGCTTTGGTCTTCCAAGTCATTCTGCTTAACTCAAGAAGGGCTTCCCCTTATATTTTTGTCTCTTGGAGCATGAGGACCTCTGGGGTTTTTATTTTCATGAGATCTTTAACTTCTTCAACCTTCATGTGGTTCCCCAAGCCTCTATAGCTCCAAGAGACTATACGCATTATTTATTTGGGGTGGTGGAGGAGAGACCTCCCTTTGGTGGCCGACCTCTAGTATTTCGACTTATGGACATTTCTAGAGTGGGTTGAATTCCTTGCACTTTTTACCTCTCTACTTCTTCTTCTCTGGCTTCCTTGAGGGATTTCCTCCCTGCCCTCTTCAATGGTCTTTCATTTGTCTCCTCTTCTGATGAGCGTGTTAAATGCAGAGGCTTTTTTCTTATCATATCTACATAAGAGGATGGAAGGTTTTCTCTTCTTGGGGAGTCATTTTGGGTCAGCGAGGCCCTTGCATTTCCCTCCTCAATTGGTGAGAGGTTTACTTGTTGTTTTGCATCACTTTCCGTAGCAGGGGTTTCCTCCTGTGTGCTGAGGGTTGTGAAGGAGTTTGAGGGAAGGTCTATTCGTGTATAGCATACCTAGGGGGGATAATATGGACTACAAAGGGAGGTACCCAAGGGAATAATGTAATAATGGGATGGGCCATAGTAATAAATAAGGTGGTTAACCCGTATTATGTAAGGGACCACAAGTAGTTAGCAATAATGTAATGAGCCCATGGTATTAGATAGATGGTATTGAGGGAACCATGGTAATGACCCATGGTATTGTATGTATGAAGCCTATATAGAGGTTAGAGACTCCCCATTGAGAGATGTCAAGGAATATTGTATGAACAGGCATATGGTTTGTGGAGTGTTCTCCTTCCTTAAGGAGTGATTGTATTGTGTTGCCCTACCTTAAGGGTTTGATATTAATAAAGAGAAGCACTTTCATCTATAATCAGATCTTGTTATTTCTTGGGTTTATTTTCATTGTCTTATATTTTCATATCAGATTCATAACAAGTGGTATCAGAGCACTTTCTTGGGCAAAAGTGGAGAGTTTTTTTTTTTTTTTTTGCAGGAACTTTTTGGGGCGACGAGTTTTCAGATCAGATATGTACGTTTTGGGGAAAAAAATGCAAAATATAATTAAAGATCTGGATTATTTGTTCAAAAATACCCAAGTTCAAAAAAAAATTCGGTCAAATCAGATTCCAGATGAAGGAGATATCGCTGATCTAAAAATCAGTGGTGTTACAACATTTTTCGGGGCGGCGAATTTGCAAATCAGATTTGTATGTTTTGGGGAAAAATATGAAAAATATAATTACATATCTGGGTTGTTGATGAAAAAATACCCAGGTTAAAAAATAAATAAAAAATCGGCCGAATCAGAGTCCGGATGAAGGAGATCTCGTTGATTTAAAAATCAGTGTTGTTGCAGACATTTTTTTGGGCGACACGTTTGTGGAGCATATCTGTATTTCCTAGTGCAAAATATGCAAAATCTAATTGCATATCTGGATTTCTTGTGAAAAAATACCCAAATTCAAAAAAAAAATCAGTCGAATCGAAGTCCGGATGAGGGAGATATCGTTGATTTAAAATCAACTCTTTTTTTTCAGATTTTTTTGTGACGACAGGAGAGTTGCAGCGCAGATCTGAAATTCCAGTGCCTAGATCGGGATTTCTAGCAGATGAGAAGATGCAAAATGGTTGTTCTATTTCTGAAAATAGGTCATAGTAGGGATTCTGAACAATATTGACGGAATTGTGGCCATTTCAAGTTTTCGCCAAGTAAGTGAATTTTTTTCAAAACACTTTTCATGGCGGATCTTAATTTTACAGGGAAAGATGATTGTCCTACTATTGAAGAATTCATACAGAGACACAAGTTCACATATGGGACACTTTGGAAGAATTTAGTGGCACTTAATATGAAAGATGAGGCTACCAAATGTTGGTTTTCACTTAACAACAAGCAGTTGACCAAACTTTCAGATGTAGAATTTGAAACAGTCCTTTTAAACAAATGGTCTAGTGTTAAAAAAAATGAGAATGAGACACGTAAGGAATTATTTTCTACGAGTGTCTCCTTATTGTAGGTTCATGGATTGATTCAGAAGGAGAAGATCATTGTGTCTATAAATCCTAGTTGCAAGAAAAATCTCATAAATGTCAATTTGGCAAAAAAGTTGCAAGTGCCAACAAAACACATTGAAAACACACAGGTTAATGATGAGGATGTGCAAGTTTATAAGGATTTGAAGCTTTCTATGGATAAGTATGTGTTGCATGGTGATTTTTATACTTCAGATGTGGATAACATGGATGTTGTTTTGGGATATCCTTGGATGGAATCCGTGGGTACTATCAATATTAATGTGCAGAAGAAATTCCTAAAGCTCTTATATAAAAAGAAGAAAACTACATTACAGGATATTTCCATCAATAAACATGTAGAGTCCATGAAGGCTGAAGCAGAAGATGTTCCAGGGACTGACATATTAGATGATGAGCCATTGATGGTCGACAACCACACACAAACATCAAACCAGGTACCAGAAAAATAGGTAGAGGCTGAAGCAGAAAATGTTACATCAAAGGGGGACTCAGTGGTTGAAGTAATATTGAAAGATAAGAAACAACAACAGGCACCACAACAGGTACCAGATACCCATCAGGCTCCATTAGGTGATGAATTAAAGAATGATACATCATTGGTTAACACTTCAGCATATCACCACCCACATCACCCCGCAAGAAAACAACCAAAAGGATGGCAGTGGATTAGCCACAAGGACAACAACCCCCACATGACAGATAGAGAGGAGCAAAGATCCACCTACCACACATCAACACAAAAGAGCTGCCAAGGTCAACTTCCATCTCAAGCGAGTGAGGCACCAGCAAGATTGAGAGTTCACCTTTCTCTTGGATGGCTAGATTCACGCGCATGATACCAGTGGACTACTCTTTTGAGTAGATCTTATTATTTATGTTCTTCCCATGTTTCGGGGATGAAACATGTTAAGGGGGGTGGAATGTAGTATACCAACGGGGGATAATATGGGTTATAAAGGGAGGTACCGAAGGGAATAATGTAATAATGGAATGGGCCATAGTAATAAATAAGGTGGTTAACCCGTATCATGTAAGGGACCACAAGTAGTTAGCAATAATGTAATGAGCCCATAGTATTAGATAGATGGTATTGAGGGAACCATGGTAATGACCCATGGTATTGTATGTATGAGGCCTATATAGAGGCTAGAGACTCTCCATTGAGAGATGTCAAAGAATATTGTATGAATAGGCATATGGCTTGTGGAGTGTTCTCCTTCCTTAAGGAGTGATTATATGGTGTTGCCCTACCTCAAGGGTTTGATATTAAAAATAAAGAGAAGCATTTTCATCTATAATCAGATCTTGTTATTTCTTGGGTTTATTTACATTGTCTTATATTTTCATATCAGAACTATAACATCGTGGGGGTTCTACCCCTTCCGACTGCAATTCTGAGGATGGCACACTGTTTCCCGCTAATGCCCCTTTCCCTCTCTGTTTGTTGTGCTACTTTGATGTGGCTGTTTTTTGCACCGTTGTCCATTGGTATCCTTTTATTTTCCCTGATTCTTCTTCAGCTTTCTTTTTGTAGTTTCTTAGTTTTATAGCTTCTGGAAGCCCAACTTCTAGATCTACCTCGACACAGATTCTGGCCAAGGAGTATTGTCCCTTCCTGTCTGCTCTCTCAATGTACTTTCCAAGGGTGTTTCCAATGGTTTCTAAAGTCTTTGAGCTTTAACAATGCAAGGGTAAATGGGGGAGGCGCACCCAGACAGGAACAGTCGAGGGCACATCTTGGGCTGAATCAAAGTCTGGGGTCCATTTGTTCAGATAATGGCCTTGGGGTCCCATGAAGTATGGCCCGTTTATGAAAATGAGGTTCTTGCCTTCGATGCATTCAAATATTAAAACAAAGTATCCCTTACCGAAAAAGTGACATTTTATTCCTTCTAAGACCAGCGGTCTTCAGTTGCGTTGCACCCATGCTTTGATGGCTCTTGGTGATGGCCATAACCCAGTAAACTGGCTGATGAGTCCTCTTTCTGCAATATTCATGGCAGCATGATATGACTCTTCGGCTGGGAGCATGACAGTCGGGATTGTTTCCATGTTCTTGACAAACTTTTGCTGAGAGGTTGTCATTGGGTGCTTGCTGCATGAGGGCACATCTTGGGCTGAATCAAAGTCTGGGGTCCATTTGTTCAGATAATGGCCTTGGGGTCCCATGAAGTATGGCCCGTTTATGAAAATGAGGTTCTTGCCTTCGATGCATTCAAATATTAAAACAAAGTATCCCTTACCGAAAAAGTGACATTTTATTCCTTCTAAGACCAGCGGTCTTCAGTTGCGTTGCACCCATGCTTTGATGGCTCTTGGTGATGGCCATAACCCAGTAAACTGGCTGATGAGTCCTCTTTCTGCAATATTCATGGCAGCATGATATGACTCTTCGGCTGGGAGCATGACAGTCGGGATTGTTTCCATGTTCTTGACAAACTTTTGCTGAGAGGTTGTCATTGGGTGCTTGCTGCATTCGCCCACCATCTACTTGAAGCCTAGGAGCTCAGGGGGGAGGGAGGAAGGAGGCTCAGAGCCTCCCTCTAGAGCCATGGCTTAGAGGAGGATTTGCAGGGGGGACGCTCATAGAGGGCAGCGGAGCACGCGCGGGAAAAAATTTAAAGGTGAACGGGCCTGGCCCAGGAAACGAGTAACACTTGCATAGTGTTTTTTAGATAAGGCAAGATTGTTATTCAACCACATGTTCTTAGAAATTTTAGAAAATACCTTGCATAAGTATTAATAAAACAAAGGTACAAATACTTCTAGGATCTATTAGTTATATTAATTATATAAGGAGTTTAGATATTCTCTATGAAAGGTTAAATAAAAATCCAACTCCTTGGATTAGGGATATGAGTAATGCAGTAAGAAAAACATAAAGAGTCAAATCCTCACCACATCTTCAACTACCTATTAGTCAAAGCTAGTCTATTCTCAAACCAAATGCATGTAACCCTACTTGAGAAAGTGTGCTAATTAAAAAAGTTGGAAAACAAGAAAGAGTGTGCATGTTTAGTTTAAATACATTTTATAAAATAGATTTAAAATGTCCCTATAGTCATAAATAAATTTCACTCAATAAAGATTTAAATTGTTTATGAAATCATAAAATTTATCATCAAGATATATGAAAATGGAAAAAATTTAAAATATAAGTTAGGGCTTCATAGATTCTATTTGAATTTGAGTATGAGATTTGAGTATGAGCTAGGACGTCAAAATTGCTAGAAAAAATTAGAAACTAGAGATTTTAGTATTCAACTCTCACAAGTAATGGCAAAGTTAAGCTAGTAACACTTCAACTAAAGGAAGAAATAGATTTTGATGAATCTCATTTTCCTTTAAGAAATGAAGCATAGTCTACGGTGAACCTTATTTTTCTTGAAGAAATCAGGCATGGTTTTGATGGAGAATATATCGAGTTATGAGTGAATTCCTACAACTTTGTAAATGATGAAAGGTACTTTTTATTTGATTCCACATATGAATATTAGTGCTTTTGATTTTGAGACATATGTAAGGTACATTCTTGTCACATCATTTGTGGATTATTCTCTATAATGTAGTTTAATCAAAATATAGGAGAATTTTATGGGTTGCCTTTTAACATTATAGTTTGGTTAGTCATAATAGTGTGTTAGCTTGGTTTGTTATCTTTCATAAAAGGTTTGTTCAATGTTTAAATGAAAGAAAACATCATGTCATATTATTTCTTTTAATGTCTTGCCAATTTATATTTTTATTAACAATCCTAAAATAATCAATTACTCAAATTTCAAATTGAGTTTATATTTTTAGAGCTAAAATATTTACAACCATCTAAAGTTTATGATGATGAACCCTTATATGTGAATACACGGATAATTTTCTAAAACTCGTTATATCACATTATCTGTCAAAAATATCAGAAGTGTTATATATACAGGAAGTGTTGTCTCAAGATAGGGAAACTATCTTGGACACACAATCTGTTGGTTGAGAGAATATCTCAACTACACATCAAACTAGGGAAACCACTCCTATAGAATAGGAACATACTCTTTACATAGAAAGTCACACTAGAGATAAGTAGGAATTAATATTCCAACACACCTCCTTAATGAGTACTTGTGTCGATATCAATCTACAAAGTCTATTTGTGATCAAACATAAAAGAATATGTTGATGTCAAAATAAAGGAACAACCATGCACAAGAATTCATGGCTACTAACCGCTGCAACCGCCAGTCTTGTAGGATGTCCTTGTCATACATGGTTCTTCCAACCATTATAAATGCACACTTGTGCCTGTACTTGTAAATCCCCTTCCAATATCAACGTGGGTTTTATCGGATTACCCATAACCATCCTCTGGGTTTTATCGGATCACCATCAACCATGCCTCCAAGGGCTCTTAGCCATGAAGGCTAAACACAACCATCAAGGCTCAACTCAACCACAAAGGCTCAACACAACCATGAAGGCTCACCACAGCCGCTCTGGGCCACAAATCTTTCACTAGGGTACTCCAGCCACTCTCGGCTGCAAACCTGCCACTAGGGAACTCCAGCCACTAAGGCTCACCAAAGACCTGACTCAACCAGGCCAAGGATTTTCTCGGCTAACCATAAACCATGCCAATAGAAATCTCTATCCCACTTCACTCTTACGTGTGGTTTATGGCTTACCATAAATCGACAAATATAAAGCGATTTTTAGATTACCACGAACTGTATGAGGATACACATGCCTTACAAGGCTCACAACACAACTCCAACTCTTGGAGTTACTAGGTACATACATTACAAATACCACTACAAAACATCCTAGACTTCCTCACTAATAAAATGTATGACTCATAATACATCATGCTAGTAAGTCTATTCCACAAACTCACACTAACACACACAAACTTTCACCTAGTTTTCCATCATTCTTTAATTTCATATGTCTTTGTTTCTCAAAATCAATATTTGTTGCACTACAACCTTCAACACTGAGCACCTTTGGTCTCTTCTTTCTATTTCTAATTTAACTGTCTTGGATTCACCTGCATGATTTGTTAGAGTAGCTAATTCTAGCAAAACTACTCCATTGAGTTAGATAAGCTCAATGCTTCTAATTCCAAAACAAATATAAATACCACATTAATTTGTTTCTCATTGAAATTTTTTTAAGTATGCAGTTCTAACAAATTCCACTTTTACACTGAGTTGATCAGGCTCAATGTGTTTACCTTCCCAAACTACAATTCTGTCAAGTTGACCCAAAGAAAAAGAAGAAGGCGGTAAACCTCCAGTTGCATGAGCAATACACTATCCAGAGTTCTCTAATCTCAGAAATAAATCACCTAATGAGCGGTGGCCTTCCTCAACGAAGTCTCATCGTTCTCAGACACATCTTTGTAGCCATCGATTGTCACCACATGGGCATTTTTTTTCTGTAAGCGCCATAGTTGCCATCGTTGGCTGTGTAAGTATAATCATCCTCACTGTCAAGCCCATCGTTGTCTATAATAAACTGGAAAGCATAATCCATAAGACTGCCATTGCATCCTTGGTTGTAAGAGGTATCTCAATCCCCCAGTTCCTGCTCGGACAGGGAAGTCAAATTTCTAGTCACGATTTGATTGATGCCTTCAGCAGTAGCCACAGTTGACAACGCCCAACAACTTCTGCATGAGCCCTAGTCCTCAACAGTAGTCATATCTCCCTTTTCTCCATCAAATATCGTTACCTTAAAAACAAATTGTGCCAAAACCATAGCCTCCCAAGGACTTTGATTAGAAGGTTTTATTGCCGATCACCTAACGTCTCGCCCAATAACCCAATATCTCCTCAGCCGCCTTGACGAATGGGTTTTTACGTGGAAAGATCTCGTTCGTTAACGACTACATTACACGTCAGATACTTCAGCAAACACAACAACATTCTAACCCAAACCGACCCATAATCCGACGTGCAATTGTAAATTTCAGTCTATAAAACAACAAACTGCGACGATATCGTAGGCCTCGAGAATTGAACCACGACCAACTTCGAGGCCTAGGTCAATTAAAGAATACGTCAATTAATGTGAAATTATCCCTAGGTCAGTTAATGACATACCACTACAGGTCGAATTTCGTCTCAGAACGGCTGGATCAAATCCTCCTGCAACGAGAGATGGGAAATTTGGCGTTTATTTTACACGGAGAAGCCATCGGATCTAGCTATGATCAGCAGAGTTGGATTATTTATCTGTCACAGAGTGAACCAGCTAATCACCTCTCAATCCCCGGATCTTTGCAGCATTCAAGGCACAACTTTGGTAGTATCTCTATTCAAAATACTCGCTCAAATTTAATGTTGTAGCAGCATCTATCACGCCCCTACACCTGCGGTGATCTTCCAACCACTTGTAGCGAGGTGCAGCACCACCGAGCGCTTTCTTTTTAACAATACTAACACCCGTGGACTACGCCTACTTCAACATTAACATACTTAGTTTATGTTTTTATGACTTAATAAAGCATTATCCTTTATACTTTAGTGAAGACCATTCTCAATTATTAACCATGAACAATAAACCGAGAACATCAACAATAAGCAAGTACAAAGGGAGGGGCAACTCCCAGAAAGTCTTCCCAACAATATATTATAATAGCTTCTTCAATATTACAAAAAGTAATGCTTGACAACCTTCAAGCCAATACTTAGAATAATTTTACAACAAGGCATAGAATAGCCTTTTACATCATTTTATGCACCTTTGCATAAGAAGGAATGCTCACCCGAGCCACTCAACCTTCCTACCAAATCCTGCATAAAACCGCACACAACTCCCACCTCGGCATGCTTGCCTCACCCAAACCTCACTTAAGTCAAAACTGCACCTTAGAAGTACTGCGCATGAGATATACGCAGTCTTCTTTACCCCTGCTGTTTTACCCCTTGTGCGTATGAATAGTGCGAAGATGTGTTGATAAAATGAGCTCCCACACACTTGTATTTATACCATCCTTAACGCAGGTTTACATTGGGTGTGCAGCCCATGGCCGACCCCCAAACCTACTAACATATGCCATCAAAAGGGGCTTTTGCAAGGTCAGCTTGCCCTCCAACCATAGCTCCTTTCAACACATATAAAAAAACTCCCAACACTTAGTCGCATTCATAAGTGTTGTTGGTTTCATCGCTTTTCTGTTCACGGTTTCGTCGCATTTCTGTGTGCGCTCACCCGCTCGTTGTGCAGACTCACCCGCCTGTCGTGCAGACCCGCCCGCCGTGCAGCCTCGCCCGCCTGTCGTGCAGACCCGCCCACCGGTCGTGCAGCCCACGCCCGCCCGTGCGCCCGCGCCGGCCCGTGCGCCCGTGCACGGTGATTTCGCCCGAACGCGCCCGTACCCAAGGACCTTACATCCTCCTCCACCTGAAATCATTGTCGTCCTCGACAACATACCATCTCGGTAGCTCTCCACCAAGATCATCATTCATCCAGGATGTCGACCTTTCTACACAAGGCAAACATCCTTGCAACATATGTAGAGACTCTTTCTCCACTATGTCTCGGCCTAGTGACCACTGCCACCAAGCTCCCCATACCAAAGTATGTATCTCCATAATCCATGCTCAGGTCCATGGAAACTCCATCCATCTCATTTGCAACATGTTGTCCATATGTGTGTCTCCTCCATGTGAAGAGACCATCTCCTCAAACCAACTCTCGATGTGCCCCATTCAGGTCCATGAAGCCTCTTCATCATCTGCAATGTGCCATCCTCAAGTCTCCAATCTTCTCAACTCTTGATGTGCCCCATTCAGGTCCATGAAGTCCTCTTCATCATCTGCAATGTGCCATCCTCAAGTCTCCAATATTATCAACTCTTGATGTGCCCCATTCAGGTCCATGAAGTCCTCTTCATCATCTGGAATGTGCCATCCTCAAGTCCCCATGTCGCACTAGCAAGTCCTCCTGCATAACATTCCTGCCCTAGCACTCCTCTTTGGATGTCCCTTGACATCTCTACAAGTGCTTCCACACAATGTCCTTGCATAGGTCTGCCAAGCTCCATATCTTCAAGTCTCCAACCTGATGTCCATGACTAAGTTGCCCATGTAGTCCAACCAAGTAGACACATCACAACATCTGGCCATCCCATCCAAGTCTTCAACTTTTGGTTTAGTAAACTCGGTCACCCAACCATCTCATCATCATCATGTCATGAGTTCCTTCACCATATCTCCTCCACCAAAGTGTCCACCAATACTTGCTCTTGGTCTCGGCCATGAGAAGTCCACCCAAAACATCACAAGTGTGTACCCTCCTTAATCTGTCCATGAGTCATGCCGGGCACTTAGCCAATTCATGTGGCTAAAGCATGACTCATTATTCCACAACGATCATCAAGTTCCACCCTTGTCCCGAGTCCTTGCACCTTCCATCACAAGGTCACAAGTAACCCCAACAAGCTTTCCAACAACTGACAATCCCTGTTCATCATCATGAGGCTCCTCCTCATTCAGCCATGTTGACAAACCGCACGATCCTGGCTTAACTTGATCATCCTCAAGTTCATCCTCCATCGTAGTCATGTCTGCACCATCTTCAATTATCACGGCTTCCTCTTCCTTGTTGGCACAACCTGCAACTTCATCTTGCTCGATTGCCCAACCGAGTTGAAGAAGCTCTTCCTCAACATCCTTCTCCAAGGCTTCAAGTTCTTCACAGATTTGGGGCCTCTCTTGTTTTAACCTCTTCAACCTGTCCATGGTAAACAAGAGCTTCCTTCTTCCTGCTTCCAAGCTTGCCATGCCTTGTCGTCAGTCTTCCAAGTGTTTTCACACTTGCTTCACCAGCTCCGACCAAGCTCTGATACCAACTGTCATGCCCCTACACCTGCGGTGATCTTCCAACCGCTTGTAGCGAGGTGCGGCACCACCGAGCGCTTTCTTTTTAACAATACTAACACCCGTGGACTACGCCTACTTCAACATTAACATACTTAGTTTATGTTTTTATGACTGAATAAAGCATTATCATTTATACTTTAGTGAAGACCATTCTCAATTATTAACCATGAACAATAAACCGAGAACATCAACAATAAGCAAGTACAAAGGGAGGGGCAACTCCCAGAAAGTCTGCCCAACAATATATTATAATAGCTTCTTCAATATTACAACAAGTAATTCTTGACAACCTTCAAGCCAATACTTAGAATAATTTTACAACAAGGCATAGAACAACCTTTTACATCATTTTATGAACCTTTGCATAAGAAGGAATGCTCACCCGAGCCACTCAACCTTCCTACCAAATCCTGCATAAAACCACACACAACTCCCACCTCGGCACGCTTGCCTCACCCAAACCACACTTAAGTCAAAACTGCACCTTAGAAGTACTGCGCATGAGATATGCGCAGTCTCCTTTACCCCTGTTGTTTTACCCCTTGTGCGTATGAATAGTGCGAAGATGTGTTGATAAAATGAGCTCCCACACACTTGTATTTATACCATCCTTAACGCAGGTTTAC
The DNA here is from genome assembly GCA_031772625.1 of Pinus tabuliformis. Classification (NCBI taxonomy): domain Eukaryota; kingdom Viridiplantae; phylum Streptophyta; class Pinopsida; order Pinales; family Pinaceae; genus Pinus; species Pinus tabuliformis. The sequence continues at coordinate 743,328,265 of CM062812.1, read as the reverse complement.
ATGGGGTGTGCAGCCCATGGCCGACCCCCAAACCTACTAACATATGCCATCAAAAGGGGCTTTTGCAAGGTCGGCTTGCCCTCCAACCGTAGCTCCTTTCAACTTATATAAAAAAACTCCCAACACTTAGTCGCATTCATAAGTGTTGCTGGTTTCGTCGCTTTTATGTTCACGGTTTCGTCGCATTTCCGTGTGCGCTCACCTGCCCGTGTGCGCTCACCCGCCCGTCATGCAGACCCGCTCGCCTGTCGTGCAGACCGGCCCGCCGTGCAGACCCGCCCGCCGTGTAGCCTCGCCCGCCTGTCGTGCAGACCCGCCCGCCGTCATGCAGCCCGCGCCCGCCCGTGCCCGCTCGTGTGCCCGCACCCGCCTGTGTGCCCATGCACTGTGACTTTGCCCGGCGCCCGAACGCGCCGGTACCCAAGGACCTTACAACATCAGTCCCACACAATGTGCATGAACACATACAACTCCCTGCTAAAGAGATATGTGGTGCCTCTCTCACCCCACGAGTCCACATTCACGACTTCTCCTTCTGGCTTAGATCTTTCGATAAAGGCGATGGTCCATAAAATTGTAGGCAACACCGCTGGGGTCTCCACGCGCAGAACAGATCACTTAGGCAATGCATCCCAAAATCCTAGTCTGAGATAAAAAAATCAATTAAAACAATGTATCATTGTGCTCCCCTTTCGAATCTATACGCAGGAATGCACGCTCACTAAACACAACAACGCTCGCCTTTCAAATATATAGTAGTGTCTGCTTCAGCAGAATTTGATGCTCCATCAAACCGTTAATTAAATTTTGAGGTCTTTCGTTTCTGACTGGACCCAATAAGCTGCCATTAAACTCCACAAAACAGTCGATTTCCTGTAGATGCAGTTGTCGATGCAGTTCACGCTGGACAACCATATCTACAGTTAGAACCTCCAGCACTTTATTTCATTACACCACTACAAGATTTAAATCTGAGAATATGCACACATGGCACATGCCACAACTCTACAAGTCTGTGCTGATGGACAAACAAAACCTACAAAATATACTCATTTATTTCCTCAGCCTAGGATGAGCCAAGCTTCCTTAAATCTGAGAATATGCACACATGGCACATGCCACAACTCTACAAGTCTGTGCTGATGGACAAACAAAACCTACAAAATATACTCATTTATTTCCTCAGCCTAGGATGGGCCAAGCTTCCTCACCCCAGGACATGCCAAGCCCACTAGGGGCCAAGCCCTTAACGCTCTGATACCATGTCAAAAATATCAAAATCTATATTCTATTAATCAAATATGAGATTAAATATATATAAGAAGTGATGTTTCAAGATAGGAAAACTATCTTGGACATACAATCTCTTGGTTGAGATAATATCTCAACCACACATCAAACTAGGGAAACCACTCCGTGCTGTTTGAAGATAGGAAAACTATCTTGGACATACAATCTCTATCTCAACCACACATCAAACTAAGGAAACCACTCCTATAAAATAAGAACAGACTCTTTATGTAGTAAAATGTCTTTATGTAGTAAAATGTCACACTAGAAACAAGTAAGAATTAATATTCCAACATTATCATGAAAATTCTCCTTTCTAAAAGCAAATTGTAACATACTATCCTTTGGCTCCACTTGTGATAATACACGAAAAAGAATGAATGGCATACCCGACATAAATAATTATTATTCGTTCTTATGATTTGCGTGTTTCATATGAATACTAGATATTTCTCAATGATTTGGAGAAAGAAAGATTAGATATTATTGAAAATCCCATGGAATATATACGGTGGAATCATATTAGTTATGAAGAAGCCATGTGTTGCTCCATGTAGGAATACCCTCCCTATTGTTTGGCAATTTTATTGTAGTCATTATTTTAGTGGTTTGGTTACGGTATATGTATAATTAATAGCCCTTACACGGTGAATAACAATAGTTAGTATCAAGTTTCCAACTCATGTTTGTCAGTCACTATGGCTTGTTTGAGTCGTCTAGCCAAAATGCTAATGGATGTTCGTAATGGAAAATTACAGCTTTCTATGAATGATTACCAATGAAAAAATATAAACAAGAGGGCTGCAGAGGCAACAAGTCCCTGCCACCTTAATTAATTTTTGAAATAACAGAAAATAAAAATTGTTTAATTCATTTTTGAAATAACAGAAAATAAAATTTGCTTACAATGCAAGACTGCAGTAGTACAATGCAAGACTGCAGTAGTACAATGCAAGACTGCAGTAGTGCAATAGACTAGCTCTAGCTGTTGTAAAGCAACAGCGGTTGTTAAACAATAGCATGTAAGAGTTCAGATTTGAGTTTGCTTTACTTCATAGTTTATTTAAGATAAAAAAGTTTAAAAATAATACATCAAGGAATAACAACATGGGATAGCAGGTTTGCAATTAGCATGTAAGATTTGAGGAGTTTAAAAATAATACATCAAGGAATAACAACATGGGATAGCAGGTTTGCAATTAGCATGGGATAGCAGGTTTGCAATTAGCATGTAAGATTTTAGATTTGAGTTAGCTTTACTTCATAGTTTACCGATATAAAAAAAATTTGATAATACATAGTTTACCGATATAAAAATTGATAATATTTCATATACAGAAAAACTGTAAATAGAAAAAAACATTAAAAATAATACCTCAAGGAATAACAACATGGGACAGCAGGTTTGCCATCATTAGATGCAAAATATGGCAAGAATAATGTTAATTTTGAGCACTACATTTGTCAAATAATGGAAATCGCAGATAATAAAGGAAGAATTGATTGAGATGCCAACAGTAAAAAATGATATACGGGGCAAGAAATGATATATGAGGCCGTAAGTTATTCATTTGTAATAGCTTCACCGAAAACTTAGCACACCCAGTAATTCCTCATCCAGATACAAACTATGTAGTGTCCAAATATTACCTTGGAATCAACACATGTAATACATGCACCATGATCCAGATATTCCTTTGGAATTACTATATGTAATGCATGCACAATCAAGCTGGCTAGGTGTTAAAAGAAATTAATCAACAATTTTAACCTCTTGACCAGTTGTCCAGCGTACCGTAAGATCTACATCATGTTCAACAACGTGCATGCTTGGTTAATATTATAGCACAATCACTGAACTGGTATTTACAACTTTGAAGGCATACATTTATGGCCAACAATATTGGTTTATGTTTCGTTTTGTTTCGTAAAGTTTCTTGCAGGAAGTTAATTGCTTTAAGAATAAATTTTGAAGTTTGCTATTTGTTGTGGGGAAAAGTATCCGATGCGGATGACCCTATCCCTACTCTAAAGGTGACAGTCTTTAGCAACAACTGAAAGTAAAGCTTTGATGATTTCCTTTATGAAAGTACAGAGAGAAGGAAAAGAAGGTCAACCAACCTGGTGTCTTTCGCTTAGTCGATCCTTGTCCTCTCTCTTTGTCTCTTGTTCCCAGCTCCTTGCTCTCTTTGCCGGTCCAGCTACACACAGATCCTGCACAAAACAAGAGAGGAAACTACAAGATACAAGTACTCATAACTGATGCATGGATTAGAGTGAATCAAATATACATGTAAATACAATACATCAATGCAATACAAGTATATAGGAGAACATGCAAAACTTTATTGATAGAAGTAACAGGGTTCTGAGAAGGTTACAACCAATGATGGCTCCAATCCAGCAGCACCTCCCCAGCAGCAAGAACTCTCCTCTTCACCTCTAGTAAAACAATCACCCAATAGCTCTAACTGTAATCCAACAGCACCTCCTTGCTTTACACAAAATTCCAGCCTCCTTAGACCTCATAGAAGAGCTCTATATATAGGAGAGAAGAAGAGAGGATGAGTCAGCTTGAGACTGACATGAAGCTGCCTTGTGTCCTCTCCCTCTTCAGTTAATCTTCAGTTCTTGAGTCCACTTGGAGATCCTTGCTTACACATGGTGATCAAGTACCTCTTACTCATCACAGGGCGAATCTCATGAACCAAGTGTCAGTTTGGAAGCTTCCTGGGCAGTTGACACCTTGCAGGATGACTGTGCCACTTGGCCAATCTCGCCCAGCGCAGGTAGCCTTCATTAAATTTGACTTCCAGCGCAGGTACAAGGAGGGACAGTTGCATTCCAGCGCAGAAGCTCAGTGGAGCAGCTGACATGATCCAAAATAAGCCTGTTTTGAAGTGTTTTCAGGTGGAGAACTGATTGGAAGTGTTGTTGTTTGATGACCTTGTTCTTTTAGGGGTAAGAACAACATGTTTAGGGACTGAGGATCCCTGTAATTATCGACATTTCATGCTCCATGATGCGAGGCACAAAAATGTCTATAACAGTTGCCCCCTAAAGTATGAGGCCGTTTATCGGGTGAAATGCTTTATCTAGAGGGTCCGAAGTTCATTCCAGTGCTGAGGAGGCGCCCTGTAATACAATACAATACAATACATTATTTTTCATTCTATTTTCATGATCTAGCTGAGGCGGGCATTCCCATGCTCAGCTTTTATAAATACATTTTGGTACATATGACAGACGATCGTCTGAAGGTAGACTGATAATTTTCTGCTGAAATTATCATCCTTTGAATAGGATGATCATCTGCTGCAATGGTGTACATGGCAAATGCTTTTATATTCCCTGAATATATATCGCAGCCCGGATGGATGAAACTAGATCCGGGGTCTTCAAACTCGTTCGATCTTCACTCTAAGTACAGGTCGATCCATGTGAGAATTGCGCTGAAGTCGAACATGGAAAGACATCGCTTGATTACCGGTCAATAATGAAAACCGTTAACAAGCGCGAGAGGAATCACCAATAATGACGATGACCCTCAAGGTACTGCAGTACAATTCACGTGGCGTGAATAAAGGACTTGGCGTCGAACGCCACGCAAAATCTTCTGGTCGAAGGTCCTTGATGTATACCTGTCGCCGGAAGTGAGAAACTTGCCATTGAAGCATGCAAGCTTCAAAGTACTGATGGGGGTGTTCCTAGATCAACTTCTTGGATAATGAGCTGAAGTCGACAAGAAGCGATCCGTCAAAGGAGGGCCTTAATGAATCCCACATCAATGACACGGAACGGAGCTAATGACTTTAGTGGAGGTGAAAACAAACTGTGACATATGATTCAGGGTGGCGATCATGAATGGATGAAGGATAATGTATGGCAGTGGATGGGACACGGTTGACACTTTCAGAATGACCCCTCTTGAACATATAACGACACTGATGCGATGGATCGGTAGCATTACCCCAAATGTGGATGGTTTGGCGAGGACCATGGCGGTGAGACCGGTGAATGAAACAACCCAACCCGATGTGGTACGGAGGAAAAGTGTCATGTTCAAGAGTGACTTGCTACCATTAAACTTTGATGTTCTCCCAATTTTTCCCCAGTCATTTCTGACCAGTACCTCTTTATTTTTGTCAAGCTTGAGGAGGATAACATATGCTTGTTCTATAACCTGCCCTTCGGGCAAGCCCATCGCTATGATTTAACGAGCCTAGCGATAGTGAAACTCGTTCTCGTCTAAAGACAAGTTTGTCGCTATTTAATCATTTTAACGAGTCTAACGACAAGGAAAACTCGGTCCTTTTCATTTTTAGAGAGTCTGAAAAGGTACAGAAAGTTAACTCCATAATTCCTTTTTCGTCAGCTAATCCCTTAAGTCCGAAAAAGTATAAAACAATACAGAAGGGATGGCTGTTCGGTACTTTTAACGAGCCGAACAAGACAAGCGCTCGATCCTTTTGTGCAATAATCCCTCAGGTCCAAAAAGATTAAAATTTAGAGGAGGGATAGCGTTCCGGTCATTTAACGAGCTGGAAGGCCAAAACTCGGCAAACTTTTCATATTTTACGAGTCAGTGAAAAGAGCTCAAAGAAGACTCGTCTTTTGAGGAACGAGTGATAAACAGGGATAGCAGCAGATTCCAGGTACAGGTTGGAATTTTCCAATCACGGCAGTGTCACAAGGATGGCTAGGTGAAATCACTCTTCGCAGCTGTTTCTCAAAAGAGGTAAACACACAAATGGAAGTGAATGATCGGCCAAATGATGATGGAGGTGATGGATGAAAACACGACTAAGGTTCTTATGGCTGATGAATTTACAATCTCAAAAGGTTATTTACCGGTTCATTTTTTCCATGAGCTTGAACTCTGGGGGAAACTTTTGCTCACACTTTTCTATTTTTTAACGAGCATAGATTCAGTCATAAAACTGCTCGAATTTTGCGTTTATTTTTTAACGAGCATGAACTATATGCTAAAACTGCTCGATATACCAGTCATAAAAAGAACGCCTCCCGTAAGGACCAATTTTTATAGAGCTTATGCCTTACCACAGCTATGCTCACTTTTGGCAAATTTTACTTTTGCCCCACAGGCTTCTTTCATGCAAGTTTGGAAACGGCTAATCTTAAAACCAGATAAATAACCGCCCCTAGCTTGCACTCCAGAAGGTTTGCATGCCCCCAGGTATAGGATAGAATTTCGAGGCTGCCCCTCCTCTCCCCTACCTCTGCTTTTCTTTGGGTGTTCACAGTTACTTGTCATCTTGCCAATCTAATGTTAACGATACTTGTCTTCTCGTTATTCTAAGGGGTCTTACGCAGTACTCAGGCTTCCCGTCGGCCCACTTTTAACAAACAGCTATTTGTGACAGTGGAAGAACACTACTCAAAGATAAAACATTGGTATTATTGAGGGAGGCTTGCCTCTTTCTTATTATTCCAAAGACGGTTCGATTTGCTGCCGCAAATCAATCTCTTTCTTTGGCGGTGTCTATCATTGGGTTGTCCAAAGATGGTTACCTTCTGTCAAAACAATATAGTCCCCTTCCTTGTAGGCTGCCCCTGCTTATCCTTCAAAACATATGTTTCGATGGGCGAGGCTTGAATTCAAGGATGTTTACTATCTGTTGCAATAAGGAAATTCCCACTTGGGCATTGCCCACTTTTTAGACAAAGGTGAATGACTCTTTGGTCAAACACATAACTTTAACAAAAGATTATTATTCCAGAACAACCCCACTTCCTACGGACGGGGTACGGACTAGTCATATTCTTCTGCGGAAATTCTTCCTTATACCCGGGGTTTCTTCTGCCCGAAGCAGACCAGGGTGCATGCCCCCTGGGTCCTAGTCTTTCTTTCCGAATCACTCGCATTCATCGGGAAGGAGGACTGGGGGTGGAGGCGAATCTTGAGTGAACAGACCATTTAGGAATGGTATTTGACTATTTGCGATGCGAGATCCCGGAAATGAAAGTTGGTCTACGAGCTTGACCACCCTTCCTTCGTGTGGAAAACACATTACTCTAAAGAGTGAGGAGACTATCGCTCCCATGCAATAAATATAGTCACGTCCAAGGAGTAGGTTATAATCCAAGGGTCCTTGGACGACCATCACGTTCATCTCGACGGTCTTCCCTTTCAATGTAACAGGTACATTGGGGAGGATCCCTAATGGTCGACTGGTTCCTTTATCAAAACCTGAGAGATTTCTCAACTCAGGTAAAAGCGCTGGGGAACCCAGTGCTTTCCAAGCAACAGAGGAAAGGATACTCACAGATGCCCCTTCATCAATGATAGTACCAGCCATAATCATTCTATAGATCTGGACAATGATTCTGAATGGTGTACTGGCCGGTAACCGGGGTCTGCCTAGTTGATTCCAATCAAAGGATACAACCAGGTTGCTTGGTGGTGGGACCGAATATACGGCCGGATATGACTCTGATGATGTTCCTTCCTGCGATAAAGGAATGGGCGCATTGCCCTGACGCTCATCGGAGTCGGTGCTGATGAAAAGAACCTGGATGGTGTCATCCTTATTCTCTTCAATGAGGGTGTCGCATGAAGATGACTCTTCGGCGACGGTGTCATTTGAAGACGGGTCTTCAATGACGGAGTCATTGGACGATAGAACCTCTGAAGGAAGAACCGGGCCAACTGCCGTATCGACCTTTAGACTTTCGTCTGGTCTGGATTCAGTAGGTTCATTCTCAACGACCGACACTTCAGCTGACCATTTGAGCGGGTCAACTGGATTTTCAACTATCGAGGGATTAGGCGCGAGTTTTTGATATCCAGGAGGAAGTCGCAACGGTGAAACCAGGCGATCTTCCAAAACTCTCTTTGCCTCATCTAAGAATGGACATTTGTGGATGGCATGATTGCCTTCACACAATAGACAGGGTGATCTTGGTCCCCTTCTTCGTCCTTCACTCTCGCTAGTTGACGGAATGCAATCAACATGACAACCAGAGGTTGATGCTACCGGATTGTGCAACCTTGGGGACCAGTCCCTTAGTATCCGGGGAATACAAGGACAATCACGATGGAAGTGGATCCCTTTGCAAATGACACATGGCGATTTAGGCCCGGTCGGTGCAGTGTGTGGGTTTTTGTCAGCTTTCTTCTGCTTGCCCCCAGTCGCCTTCGCCAGAGGCTCCTTCTGCTTCTTTTCTCTCTTCTTCTTTTCCTTCTTCTCCTTGGGAGGCTGACTTTTGCCAGCTCTACCTTGCGAAGATGAAGGATCAGAGGAAGTATCATAAGAAGTGGAAGGCTGGTGGGTAGTTCTAGATTGTTCTGACTGTTGATTCGACTGCTCAGGATTAGTGGCGATCTGGACTACATTAGTTGAAAAGAGCCATACAGGGAGGCCGATTGTCAATCCTGGAAGTGACAATGTAGCCATATGAGGCGCACCAACATCTCCCCAAGAGGAGAAGGGATTTGGACTTCCGCCAAGGTTACTTCCTTGGTTGGTGGGCTCCATACTTTTCAACCGAAAGATCAACGTGGGAATAACAGGTGATTATGTTCCGCTTAAAATAAATTTTATTAACGACGCTTTTAGACACAAACTTGCTTTTTCATGTTTTAAGAGTCGAGAAAAAGCTAAAGATGACTCTAGTCGCCTTCGATGTATTAACGAGCCCGAAGTGACAAATGCTCGGTTGGACTTTTTCAGTTATAGAGTTTGAAAAAGGCCAAAAGAAACTGCTCTGGAGATCTAGGCAGAGGGTGTGCCAAACCTTTCGCGAAACCACAGAATACGTTTTATGGTACGGGTGGTCGATCTTCGTGAATGCTGTGTTCACTGCATCGCGATCAGTAGGGCGGCCGACACGGTTTCCTAAGGATAAAGGATAAAAGCCTATAGGGGTCTCCCAATATACGCGACGGTACGCGGGAGCTCAAGTCCGTGTTAGTGCCACCGACTCTCAGGAGGAATCACCCACCTTCGTAGAGATCGACAGTCACTATGTTTAACGACGCCGGAACACGTCTCTACCTAGACCTCTAGATGTTTGCGTTAAATTCCAAAGCGTTGTTATGTAAATTGAGTTTATTTTAATGTTGATCTTTTTTAACAGTTTGCCTTTCAGGTTCGCCACGAGATGTATATATACAACTTCCTATATGCAATCTAAGATGAGAAGCAAATCTTTTCAATCTTTCAACTTTGAAAACCTTAATCTACTGAGGGAAAAGAAAGACACAACTTTTTCCACAGATCATAGAACACACACTAAAATGCACATTTTCCTAAATCGTCAAGCACACAGTCAAATGCAAAATGCACAATGCATGTATTTCTTTTCGTTATCCTTAATGTTGATGTAAGACAGAAAGGAAACTGTTGTATAATTTTGAATCTAATTTCAAGTAGAAATAAACAAGCTTGTCCACAATCAAAAAGACACCTTATGATAGACTTGTTTAAACACAGGAAATGTATAGATTCAAACCATGAAATGAAGAGCAAACAAACTCAAACAGCCATGAACAGTAATAAAACTAGCTCATAAGATCACAAAGACACTTTTACAGTTCAGGATCTAAGAGGTCACAGCTATACTGGTTCGCTTTTCACAATGGGAAACTGTAACTGAAACAAGAAATACTGAAAGAACACTCACAGTTTCATTACACAACTGAGGCGGAATAATGTCAAGGAGAATGGTTTACAGCAAGTACAATGACCAGCAAGCAATCAGCAAAAATCAGTGAAAACAAGGCCAAGACACAAAGGGAAAACTGAGCAAGACAATGGCTAACTGGACCAGCGCAGGTTCTAGTCTGCCAGTTTGACTCTCAGCGTAGTTCCCGAAGGGAGCACCTGCGCTGTAATGCAGACTGCCTGTGGACAGCCTGCACTGACACACGAGAGTTGCGTCTACAAAGTTTTCCGGGTCATAAAAAGCTCAAAAATGCACTGTTTTTGCTGAAATAAAAAGCTATAGGTCAAGTACAGGCTAAGGGATGATCAAGAGGATGAAGATCTATCACAAAGAGTAAAGAGTCTTTTGTAGATAAGCTCTTCAAATATTGAATTTGCTCAGCAAATGAGCAAGAGTAGCAGTCCCTCTACTTCGCTTTTGATATAGTCAAAAGCTTTTCGATTTGGTACTCTTTTCTTCAAGAAATGAATAGCAAAGTACTACAAACACCAACAAGATACTAGGCTCCCCAGCGGAGTCGCCAGTTTGTTGTGGGGAAAAGTATCCGATGCGGATGACCCTATCCCTACTCTAAAGGTGACAGTCTTTAGCAACAACTGAAAGTAAAGCTTTGATGATTTCCTTTATGAAAGTACAGAGAGAAAGAAAAGAAGGTCAACCAACCTGGTGTCTTTCGCTTAGTCGATCCTTGTCCTCTCTCTTTGTCTCTTGTTCCCAGCTCCTTGCTCTCTTTGCCGGTCCAGCTACACACAGATCCTGCACAAAACAAGAGAGGAAACTACAAGATACAAGTACTCATAACTGATGCATGGATTAGAGTGAATCAAATATACATGTAAATACAATACATCAATGCAATACAAGTATATAGGAGAACATGCAAAACTTTATTGATAGAAGTAACAGGGTTCTGAGAAGGTTACAACCAATGATGGCTCCAATCCAGCAGCACCTCCCCAGCAGCAAGAACTCTCCTCTTCACCTCTAGTAAAACAATCACCCAATAGCTCTAACTGTAATCCAACAGCACCTCCTTGCTTTACACAAAATTCCAGCCTCCTTAGACCTCATAGAAGAGCTCTATATATAGGAGAGAAGAAGAGAGGATGAGTCAGCTTGAGACTGACATGAAGCTGCCTTGTGTCCTCTCCCTCTTCAGTTAATCTTCAGTTCTTGAGTCCACTTGGAGATCCTTGCTTACACATGGTGATCAAGTACCTCTTACTCATCACAGGGCGAATCTCATGAACCAAGTGTCAGTTTGGAAGCTTCCTGGGCAGTTGACACCTTGCAGGATGACTGTGCCACTTGGCCAATCTCGCCCAGCGCAGGTAGCCTTCATTAAATTTGACTTCCAGCGCAGGTACAAGGAGGGATAGTTGCATTCCAGCGCAGAAGCTCAGTGGAGCAGCTGACATGATCCAAAATAAGCCTGTTTTGAAGTGTTTTCAGGTGGAGAACTGATTGGAAGTGCTGTTGTTTGATGACCTTGTTCTTTTAGGGGTAAGAACAACATGTTTAGGGACTGAGGATCCCTGTAATTATCGACATTTCATGCTCCATGATGCGAGGCACAAAAATGTCTATAACACTATTGAACTTATGAATAAAGTTTGAAGTTAGATATTGAACTTATGGAAGGATTACATCATACGAACTTACTGGTTTTGCAAATGCATAATAATAATAGATATAGACATAGCCTCATCAAAAATTACCTGGTAAAAGAGGAACCTGCACCACCCATCGCAAAGGCATGATAAGCACCCGTTTAATCACCGAGCAAGTCATTATAATCTTCGAAGAAGAATTATGACCAAAAGGCGGAGCCTGAGGATGAACCTAAATCGAGGCAAGAATTCTTCTGGCGACCTGGAAATGAAAGGAAAACAATAATTGTTAGTTTGGTGAGAAAAATAGTATATAAGTAAGAGACAATGATATTTGTTTTCAAGCTAAATAAAATATCTAAAAAAAATCCAATTGAGCCATTAAAGTGAGGAGGAGCTTCCACCAACTTCTACTAGTATATTGAAATACTGAGTGAGATTAACAAAAAAGAAACCAGTCTCCATAATGGCAGTGTAGAGAACAAATGACAGAGTTAAAATGAAACTAGTTGCAGAGCTAGCGTAGCTCTGTCCAAAAGAAAGGGAAATGAATGACTATTGAATAGGCAGACGGGTAGTCATTACAACATTGAATAAGCAGTGAGAATGGAGGCAAATGCAGTAGTTGATATACTTGTAGATTCAGTGGATAACCCGACAATGGATGATCTATATTCTGTGTCGGGTGACCAAGTAAAATAAACAATGTGGCCAGACGTAGCATTCGTTCATTCAGCAGCAGAATAGGTAGAGGCACCACCAAAGATGAAGGCAGAAAAAGAGCGAATTTCCCGTGAACCATAACCAAAAAAAAAAGGGGTCAAATGCACTCTCTCGCTCTCGATCGTCTATAGGTATTGATCTGTTGGTATCTCATCTTGTGATTATCAAATAGCTTGTTTATATAGGAATATGCATCCTCATTTCCACCACTATTTTCTTTGACTCATATAAGCACTTTTCCTTCATTCTCAAGTAGCAGGAAATCAAGTAGCACTTTCCCTTCTTTGTCAAGTAGCAGAAAATCAGGTAGCAGGAAATCTAGTCATGCCACGGGGAGAGAAATTTGGGACTGCTGCCTTAGCAGTCCTCCTTCCTCCTTTTTAACTGAAGATAATGCTTCTGGCAGTCCTCCTTCCTCCTTTTTAACAGAAAATAATGCTTCTCGCATAGAGTCTTCGCCTCTGCTACAAGCTCTTGAACAAGCTATAAAACTAAAAGGGACGCTGCAGATTTGGACCAAAAATCTGAGAGCAAACAGTTTTGTGCGAGATATAATCAAGCCAGACTTTGGTACGCTCTGATACAGCATTTGGTGACGAAGAGAATCAATTGTGTGCGGGATATAATGAAGCCAGACTTTGGTAGGCTCTAATACAGGATTTGGTGACCAAGAGAATGTGAAGTGAAGACAGGTAGAGTATGGTGTCATGTGAAGTGAAGACAAGTGGAGTATGGTGTCTAAACATGTGTGAGCCATGTGTAAGTGGAGTATGGTGTCTAAACATGTGTGAGCCATGTGTAAACCTTTTAAACATGAAGATATGTGTTTAAAGAGATACTCTTAATTGGTATAAACATAAAATGTTTGCTAACTAATGTTAGCATTAGTTAAGAGAAACTAAAAACCCAGTGAGATTTTTGTATCAATAGACATTTACTCTAAGTTTTAGTACGTATTGCCTCGATATGAGGCCAAATAAGACCTCCAAGTTGTTGTATTGGTTGAAATAATGAAAGGATGAAGCTCATAGGAAGATGAAAAAGTCTTTTATGAGATATAAATCGAAAACATTAAGTTAAATTGAGTTAGATTACTTTGGTTTTTGTGCAGGGAATAATGCAAAACTGAAAACCGATTACTATAGTCCCTGCCAGCCCTTTGGGCAGGGACTAATAAGATATTCCTCTCATAACATGCGGTATCAAAAGAGATGTAGTGAGACTAATAAAATATTTTGGAGTCGTTTCTAATTCAGCGCATAGAAGGGTAACTTTAACATGTGGTATCAAAAGAGACGGAGTGAGACTAATAAAATATTTTGAGTCATTTCTAATTCAGCATATAGAAGAGTCACATTACATTATGAATTTTGTGTTGATAAATTTTAACTTGAGATTTTTCCTTCTCAACTCCTTATTTACACTTTAATTCTTTCTAGTCTTCTAAGTCTTTCCCATGGAAAGAGCATAGAATTTTGAGAAAATTTAGGATTATGTAACTAGTTAGGTTTTGGTGTGATGGTTTTTAAAGTGGGTGTTTTGTATTTATATTTTGTTATTAATGAAACTGGTTTAGATCCATCTTAAGTACAAATCTAGTAAGTGTTGATATGGATCAATTTTTTTGAGGTGAAAACCTCTTTTGGAGTGCAACATGTGAAAAAATGTTTTCACTTCAAGAGTTTTAATCACTCTCTCTGTGGTGTGTGTGTGTGATTTCTTATTGTTTAAAGTGCATTTTTGAATGCATGAATGGATTCAACAGTTTAAAAAACCCCTTGGGAACTTGGATTGTGTAGACTACATAACTTAAACTTGCAATTCAAACAAATATTTGTTGGATTCTGGACAAATTTGACACAAAAATATTGGTCAAAGAGCCAAAATGTAGAATAGTAATACTAGTTGAAATGTTTTAACCATTAGATTATCATTTTTTCAATCATATATAATAGATAGGTAGTAGACATTGAAATATTATACTTAACATGAACAATGAAATATTTTATTGATCCACCACATTGTTCATATTAAAATATTTTTTTGTTATTAATATATTATTAAATACATGTTGATATTACTTAACCCTATATTTGAAATATTTTATGTATTACTGAGATTGAATTTATTATTATTAATATTTTTAAATGACACATATCAATGTTGTGTTAAGAATTGAATGATCTCCCTCTTATTATGAACTAATTGTTTTTTTTACATTCAATTACTTTTTGGTTTTGATCATTAGGTCAACATATTATCTAACATAAATATTCAAATGGTTTATTTAAGTTATGTTTTGAATTAGTTTCAAAATGTATAAGAACTACACATTTTTTATAATGTAGATAGAAATATTTTATTTATGGCTAAGAGCGAGCTTGACATGTTTTTACCACATCTCCTTCATACCTATTCTAATGTTATAGCGCAATATGTTTGTGTTGATAAATATTGGGGTCAACAAGTGTAGGAGATTTCTCTTATTATGATAACTGCCTATGAAGACTTTTTTCTTTTCTTAATTAGGTTCTTTTTTAGCTTGATTAATAATGTGTTATCTTCATAAAAAAGCTACCAAAACATAAAGAACAATGAGACAAAGGATACAATATATAGGCGATCATCCAAGGTCAAAACCTCTCCAATCTAGGAAACCCCTTATAGTTTTTCTTCTTATAGAATCTTTGATTGGCGAATTCCAAGACCTAGACCCTTGACCAAAAACCTCTCTAAGGCCAATTCAAAGCTCCTTCTTGATGAAATTATCTTTTTCAAGTCAACAATAGTCAAACTTATTCCACTAAAAAACGTTTTGGCCCTTAACTCAGAATTTTCTTGTAGATGTTGCATAGCTGCAATTTTGGCTCCTTTAACAGAAACTCTAGGTCACATGTGTGGTGTACATATGGATAGATCTACTTCCTTTTGATTTCACTTCACCTTATTTCCTTCTCTTTACAATTTGTCTTGCTAAGTAGACCTACTTTGACCCAAAACTTTAGCTCTCATGAAGTGACTACAATTTGGTACTCTTGGCTACAAGATGACATCCTTACCTTTGCACGTGTAGAGGAATTTAGCCTAAAATAGATCAAAAATGATTTTATCTTCTTCCTCCTTCCTTTGCTAGGTATTAGGCTTCTTTCTCTTCTTTGATTGAACTCTTCTTGATGCTTTTGTGAGTGTATCTTGAGATAGGTCATGCACACCTTCATATAGCCCTTCTTGAGTCCTAAAATAGGTCGTCTTCACCTTATAGATAGGCTGACTTGCTTCTTGGTAGGACAACTTGATCATTATCACTTGACAAGGTCTTGGAGGGTAATTTTGACTCTATTTTTACTTGAATAAATTCTTTTACAATATGTAATATGCCCCCGATTGGTGTTTCATATATCACAATGACTTTAATGACTTGTAGACTCAATGACAAGCCCTCAGAGCTAACAATGGAAGCTTGATGTAAACATAAATTTCCTTGAGCATGAAACCCATGCCTCAAGATCAATACTAAGAAATTTATTTTTATCATTATATTAAATCAATAAAATTACAATTACATATGTCATTATGAATACTGAACCTAGTTACACATAATCCATATAAGGTACTTGGACATTTTCAATTTGAATAATTCTCATAAGAAGAGTCAAATTGATAACCCATATGTATAACATCATATCGACCAACATTGTCACATAGCAAGGCCTTGACTAACAACTCTAGCTCTCCACAATATCAAAGAAGAATGTTGGCAAGACCGATGATTTATAGACACCATCATCATTGTCTCTCAAGGAACACACCCCACTTGGGTGTTCATAGTGTATGTCCTTCTAAGACTATTATTATATTTGATTCCCAATCATCAAAGAATATAGGTCCTCTACGACGACTCTTATATTGGATTCCCTACCACATCCTCAAAGAGTCACTACAAGAAAAAAGGTCATTGGTGAGGATCATGCCTATGAAAGACCTTTAAGGTTCGTCACCAATGTTACAAATGGTGACAATTTTTTAAAAAGCATTGTTGTATGTGTATATAGTGATGGTCCTTTAAGGTTTGTCACTGAATCCATTTTCAATGACACTTTTGGTGAGGGTCGTTAAAGGCCCGTCACTATTCTTCCTTCGGTGACACTTTTGGTGAGGGTCATTAAAGGCCCATCACTAGTTCTCTCTTTGGTGACACTTCTAGTGACGATTTTCTATTGACCGTCACCAATGATATTTTTGGTTACTTTTGGTGACGGTTAATAAATGTTCATCATCATTGATCATTCCAATGAGTTTTTTATGATGCTTCATGCCATTGACAGACCTTTAAAGTCCGTCACTAATGTTTCATATGATGATGGTCCTTAAAAAATCGTTGTTGTAAGTGTATATAGTGATGGTCTTTTAAGGTTTGTCACAAAAGCCATTTTCAATGACACTTTTTGTGAGGGTCGTTAATGGCCCATCACTAATTATCTCTTTGGTGACACTTTTAGTGAGGGTTGTTAAAAGCCCATCACTAATTCTCTCTTTGGTGATGCTTCTAGTGATGATCTTTTATTGACGCTCACCAATGCTCTTTTTGGTTACTTTTGGTGAAGGTCAAAAAATGTTCATCATCATTGATCATTCCAATGAGTTTTTGATGATGCTATGTACCTGTTACTATATTTTTTGTCAAAATATAATGATTTAAGACCATTGTTATGGAGTCTTTTTCATTATGTGTCCAAGGTCATAGTTGTTATAATAGTCAGTCAATTTTTTAAGAAGTAATTAGTGTGTATCATTTCCCTCATGTCATAAGAATATAGTCTTCCTATGAGTCAAGGCATGATTCATCTCTATTAGATTTATTATCTATGAAATTTCTTTAAATACAGTTCCACTAGTGTGTGTAGGAACTATATTATTTAATACATAATCAAGTTATGTCAATTCTATTAATGAGGGAGACATAACACTCCTCAACACTCATGGTACACCCTAACATGCTTTGGAACAATACACTAACATTTCTTGGTACCTCACATGTCTTGAAACATCTTTGTACCTCGAACATCTTCGTACCTAGAACATCTTTCCATGAGTAGGATGCCCAAGCACATGTTCACATGCGATAGCATAGCATAGCACTCCCTTATCATGTGTTGGCATTCCATGTAGTCCCTATCATGCCCTGCAACTCCTTGGCATAATATTGCATTGACAAACATTAGCATTTGCCACACATTGGCACTTGCCATGTATTGGAACATATTATTAGTGTGCCTAGCATGCCCCTTTTGAAAAATATAAAGTCTCGACTTATTAACCCTCTTATGTGTTCATTTCTTTGCATTTTAGCTTGGTTATTCCTTTTGTTTCCTTGAAGCTCTTTGATGCATATTGGCATACTATGGCACCATGCACATCCTAGTATGTCTTAGCACTTGGCATGCCTTGGCACTATTTGGCACATGTTAGCACACCCCGGAACTACCTAGCACACTCTAGCACTTCTTGACATTCCTTGATATTCCCTAGTATGCCCTACCCATGTTTAGCATACCTTGTCACTCCCTCCTTAGAATGACAACTAGCACTGATTGACACTCTCTGACACACCCTCATATTCATTCACTTCCATGCATTTTGACCTAGGGCTCCATTGTGTTGTTCTAGTACTCTGTAACACTCCTCAGCATGCATTGGCACTCTCTAACACACCTTAGCACTCATAAGTGAAGAATGAAACTTGTAACCAATGTTAATAGACTCAGAATAGACAATAAGTCGTCGAGGAAAAAGAGCAAAGAGCTTTAATCGGATTGGGGAAAAATTGGGAAAAAATCGGGAAAAAATGAGTGAATTCAATAAATAAAAATATACACATATATTGAATTAAAAGAAAAAAACATTTTTAATTGATATTCAGTAAAGCCATGTCCAAACAATTCATAATATCAATAGATGTCCAAGATATCATGAATGAATAAGCATCTCATATATGTTATGAGTCCAAACATGATCCAAAGTACTGAGCCACGACTCCTAACTAGTGACTACATAGAGCTAGAAGCAACTGTTTCTAAAAGTTTTCAAACAACTACATACTAATTATAAAATAATAAGTAATTAAGATTCTAATACTCTTAAGAGTGAGAAATATAAGTGATTCCTCCCACTCCTTTGCTTGCTTGACTCTCAAAGTTCTTCAAGTCATGTAGGCTTAAAAGAGGAGCGTCCTCTAATTGGACCCAATTTGCTGCATTTGTAGTTTGCAAATCTATCTCTTCAAGGTCTATTGGCAAATGATCCAAACCTATCATTATCATGAGACATTGAAATGTGAATTTAAGTTTGACTTTTAACTTTAAAGTTTAAACGTTAAATTGCAAATCATCTTATGAAACCTTCAAATTCAAGCTCTTGCCTAATATTTGCTTGTTGCGAAGTCGTAGATTGAAATGGAAAAATACAAGGTCATTTAAGCGATTTTGTGTCAATCGATTGTGCTTCTTAGAATGTATTTTATCAAAGATGCTCCAGTTGCACTCACAACCTGAAGCACTGCATGCCTGGTTTAAGATTCGAATGGTGGATCTCTTAAAATCTGGCGTATCACTACAAAGATTTGCCACCAAAGACCTAGCAAGTGGAAAGGATTGGTGAGTAGATGTACTAAATACTAAATAGTAAAAAATTAAAAAGACAAAAAAATTTAATAAAACATTTAACATACAAAATAAAGCTTAAACAAATTTAATGAATTCATGAAGCTTTAAACCCTCAAAGGGTACCTAACAACATCTTATACCTTTCTCGTATAACACTGGTATAGGAAAATAATTTAGCTAGTGCTCTGTAATCCTATCGTTGGGAAAAGACACGATTTTGAAATTCTGGATCAGGGAAGCACCTTTCCATGCATGTCATAAGTCCTCTTTGAATCTTCCCATCCTCTTTAAATTTTCTCTTATCATAAAAATATTGTGGATTTAAGAAGTACCTACCAGGATGTAAGGTGGAATGCAATTGCCTATCCCAATGTGCATCAATATTGTCCCAAAGAGGCATATACTTTGCCTCCTCATCCCCATATCTTCTTTTGTTGACCTCCTTTGCCAGATCCATCACCTCATAAATGTAACCCATAGTGGGTTTATCACCATCAACCATCCTGAAAGTTCAAGCTTTCAAATTTAAATAAATATGAAACATTTAAAATAAAAAGAAGCTTCAAATGAAATTTAAAACATGAAAAAGTTAAAAGACCTGAAGTACCTGAGAACTCTAACAAGGGACTCCATCACAACAATAATCTCTTCGACATCTTTCCAGAAACTGTTATTAAACACAAGTGCAACAAATTCATTGCCTTCAAGGGTCTTGGAATTTTTATATGCCATCCACTAAGGTACCAAGAACATCCTCTTCAGATTTATCTTTTGCTCAACCACAAAATTGCAAAGATATGAAATTTGTTGCAAATCTAGTCACTGCAGGTCGAACAATTTCTTTACCTTCAATGTATTTTCTCATGGTGTTTAGGAAAACAGTGTGGTTGTATAGGTATTTGGTTATGGATTTTTCCTTCTCTACAACCTCATGTATCCAATGAAGCTTACCAATGTCCTCAAGCATTAAATATATGCAATGGGAAACACTATAGGTCCAAAAAATAGTGGAGTGCCTATTCTAAAAAAGTCTACCAGCAGCCATTTAATTAGCTGCATTGTCGGTGACAATTTTTACAACATGTTCTTATCCCACTTCTTGAATGACTTCCTCCATCATTTCACAAATAAATCATGCAGTCTTAACCTTTTTTGAGGCATCCACTAATTTGAGAAACATTACCTGCTAGACAAGATACAAGGAGATTTATTAAATTTATATTCCTTTGATCTCTCCATCCATCACTGATGATGGTGCACCCTGTTTCTACCAATGACGAACGAAACTCAGATCAAGCATGCCATATTCAACACTTTCTAATAGCAAATTTTTCCTAATTATCTATGATGAAGGGGCTTTGAACCTTGGACCTACAACAACAACTACATCAATCATAGCTTGCCAATAGGGACTTATGGCACAATGGAAAGGTATGTCAAAATAGTACCAAAATTTAGCAATGGCCTTCCTTACCTGTCTATGGATTTTTTTTCCAACCACTGGTATCCAAGGTAGGCTGGGAACTGGGTTTTGTACGGGGAGAAAAAAGATGTTTATGTTTCCACCTCCATTGTTGAATGCAGGGATTCATTTGGCCTTGAGTTTGACTTGGACTTGGAGGCATGTGTGGGAAACTTGGGAACTACATTTAGGATTCAACAGAGAGAGATGACAATCAGATAATGGAAGAAAAATTGTCAACTCCATGAGTTCCTATTTCTTTTTTTAGATTTTCTTTCTTGGAATTATGCTGACTCAACATATCAATGGCCAAGGTTGCTTGGTGTTTGACATTTTCGTCAAAATTTTTTAGAGACCTATATCATGGTCGAGTATTTGTGCAAGGTGGTACTTGAATCAATAAATTCCTCCACTATATTTCACTTTGCAAAATTTACAACGGAGCTTTGTGTCTCCAAGAATCTTGTCACAATAAGCCCAAGAAAATTCCTTCTCCCTTGGCATTGTTGTTTTTTTGGACTTGTGTTTAAATTGTGGCTTCTGTTTAGATTTCGAGTTGTGCCTTATATTTAATTTGGCTCCTGTAAAAGACAATAAAAAAATAAAATTAAGAATGCCATATATAACTTCGCAAAAAAGAGGGTTGGTTTTAAAGGATATGAGGTTTTGTTAAGGATCAAAGAGGAGTCTGTCCAGCAACACAAGGAAATTTCGACCTAATATATCATTATGACCTTGAAACACAACTAGGTATATATGACGAAATGCTACCTAAAGGAAATATTGTCAACATATATTGCACTGTAATATTGAATTTGAAAGTTCATTTAGCATAAGACAACTGAACCAATACATCAATAATAGATTCTGGAAGAAAAAAATACCCAAAGTTTTGAATGCATGGTTAAAGCCTTTGGAGTTGGCAAGACATCGACCAAGGAAGGAATGCTTGATGACTTGGCTGGTGGTTGGTATGAAGCCTTTACGTAGTGAATTTTTTAAACCTATGTAAGCCCCATTTATAGGGTTGAAAATTCATAACCAAAGGAATACATCGAACATTCAATTGATGAACAGTGAAACTTGAAACTTTCCATTGAAAATGACATTTAAAATTCAATATAGTAATATACCTATTATTTAAGCCAAGTGCCAACGTACCTCAATTGTTGAATAGTGAAGCAGCTAAGCCTAAAGGTAACACATGCTAAAGGTGACACGCAACTGCCCGAGGGTCGATATGGAATATGGATAGAGCACACACTGGTGACTGCCCGATATGGAGTCTTGACTTAGGCTCATGCTGGCGGTTCCCCGATATGGATTCTGAACAGTATAATTGTGAGTAGTGATTGATTACTAAAGGTCTTGATGTATGACTTGTGCGGCTGAGAAATGAGAAATAAATTTTTTAATGATCGACATTTATTTTCTAGCAATGCGGCATACCCAAACTTAAAAAACTTGTGCTTGTCGAGTCAATGCCAAAAATCGAATAAATCGGAATCAATCATAGGAATCTGCTTTAACCGGCAAGTCGCAACTCAAACTTGCATTGACCACTTGTTAAACTTGGTCAATGTGAGTTTGACTCACAAAGATTTGGATCAGATAGTTTGGAGAGCAAATAGATTCTGACTCGTGATTAATCACGATTGATCAGCAAGTCCTGTTTCACTGCTTGTAACTAAAAGCTAAACTGAGAATAAGAGATCTTACAATTGAAACTAATTGTGAATTTTCTAAACTAAAATTGGCCCATCACCATCATTTCTAGTTGTGGCTGGGTGCGTCAACATAAGAGATTCATTTTAAATCAGGTTCATGGAGAAAATATTTTATGGAATATGTTTGTTTTATGTTGAGGAAGACATAGTAATATTTTTTATTAAATTTGAATAACAATAATATCTATTTTGTATCTCCTGTATCCTATTATTTTTATCTCTTGTAACTCATACAAAATGTGGGGTAATAGTGGACATGTAGCATCGAGATCCACCCCTTTTAATCCAAGGTTCTCCATGCAAACCTTTGTGTCACATGCACCGCAAAGCCTTCACTGTAGAGTGTGGAGTTAACACCTACCTCTACATGACAAAAGCTACACATACCTTTTGACTTGGTTTTTTCACCTTTTGTCCATTCTTTGTGTGGATTCTGGGACAACAAGCTCCTCAACTGGTTTCTCCTTAGGAATGGCCAACTCTGGGACCATTCAGCTTGCCTCCTCGACGACCTGCATAATATGCTTGTTCTAGTTGGTTGCCTTGGTCACAACGGTGATGGTAGAGTCTTGCTGTAGTGCCATCTAATCTTTGTTCATCCATTGTTCACTAATCACCTAGAGGACATGGTGCTCATGGGCCCTCAGCTCTGCAATCACTCCATCCTGCAAGAGATGGAGCTTTTCACAAGGGATCTCTACCACATTCAACCCTACTCCCTTTAGGGCGCTGATAGTGGGTCTGTTAGCTTCATTCTCCATGCTCAGTGCTCCATTAGGAAGCATTATCACACTAGAGGCATTTCCGTGCAGCATTTCAGCAACTTCTAAAGTGTCGATAGCAAGGCTGGTAGACACCCTGCCAGAATGTGTCTCTCGGGTCTACGGCTCCTACAGGCATGTCTAGATAACCCTCAAGATTATTTGCTAATGCTAATCAAATTTTTGTAGGGCGTCTGCGGTGACATCCCACATCGTGTCACCGATGTCATGCAGGTCACCTTCTATTAGCGTGATAGGGTCCAATGATGTCTTAGTAGCCTTTTATTTCTTCCTGGACCCTCCTTTCTCCTTCTCCCTTAGATGTTTGATATGGGTAGACGTCTCCAGAGGGTCTACGCCATGCTGCTCTATTTGCTTATTCATCTCCTACTCTCTCTTAGGTGAAGGTGACCTCGTGCCTTTGTCAGAGCCCCACTCTATTCCACCTGTTTGCTACCCTGTCTACTGAGCAACATCGTGCTTGGCCTGGGCCTTTTCAACAACGTTCTTTTTTCTCCTTTCTGCCAACTGTGTCATCTTAAGCTTGGAATCCTCCTTATTTCTCTGCACTGCATACTTTCTCCCTCCCACTGCCAAGAGTGTTGTAGTGCACCACTCTGCGAGCCATTAATCAAGTACTACATCAATGGAATCATCTGTTGCTAGATAAGGCAATTCATACCATTTCTGTGCAGGGTCCTTCCATGCCCTGATGGACAAATGGTGAAAGTCTGCTTTAAACTCTGGATAACCCTACAGGCTTCCGTACACCATAAGCGACAACCACGGTTTGTGATTGATGGCCATGCGGATGTTCATCTCCATCAAGACCTAGAAGATCTTTCTATCCTTGACGCACTACACATCCTTGGTTGCCCACAGTGAAGTGTACTTCACAACTTCTAGTAGGTCTGGCACGACCGCAGGGAATAGACTATCCTCTGGAAGCTCCCATGCTACCAGTACAATTGACATCAAGAGCCATGCATACTCAAACATCTTGCTGAGCCCCTTTGCTTTGCGGCAGTTTGTTAGGAACTCACCGCGAAGGTAGTTCAACCAGTTGAACACGACTCCTTCGATGCACTGGGTTGCTAGCATGACAATAGGTGTCGGCACCTCATCGATATGACACTTCTTCATCACTTTCCCTGCTATAATATGTGTAGCTACCTTTAAAGTATGATCACGGATGCTGGTTATGGCATATCTGCACGACATCTTCACCAATTTAAACTTTTCTTTCATGGATTCCACGAGGGCCTGCTCACCACCTTTTTTGCCAAATATCATGTCTGGATTCTCTCCTGTGTAAGGCAATCACATGATCCTATGGATCAACCTGTCAATGATGGGTATTGGATCCTCCAGCCATAGACACCCATCATGCACTAAGCATAGTAGCTGCTTGATGACCAATACTGTAACTTGGGTGTGGTTGTAGTGCAGCACCCAAAGTAGGTTGAGCGACCCTGCCTTGTGTACTCCTTTGAGCCACCTTCGCGGCTCTAATGCAGTTATTCTGGTGTTTGTATCAATGATGCAGTGCATCAGCTGGTCGGTCACCAGGTGTGGGAACTTATTGCAATTACCCAAGTCCCAATCGTCAAGTTTTAGCAGCGACACCCACGCCAAGTGCGATCCTTTGAAAATAGTCTCATCTGACATCAGAGGGGTTTTCAAGGGGGTCTTACTCTCATCAATTCCTTTTGGAACCTTAGTCTTTCCCTTGTGCGAAGCGACATAATCAGGCAACCGAGTAATAGGGTCAATACCCTGGGCTTTAACCTCCTCCACTTCAACTCCCACATCCTCCTCATCCATAAAGATGTCTTTGATTTCTTCCTCCTCCAGCTCCAAATTTATGGCTTTTCCCTTCTCCTATGCAGTAGGCTTCGGTGGATTTCTTCTTGGAAATGCATGCATTGGTATTGCAGGCTGCTTGCCCTTCTTATCCCTCACACTCTCCTTGGCTGGGGTGGGATTTGGTCTCGGTATTCTTGGTGATTTAGGGACTTCTGCTAATACTTTGGCCACTTTTGGGGCAGCTACTTCTACCTCCATCTCCATTTCCAGCACCAATGCCTCTACTTCGGTATCTATGGCTTTAGTTGGTGCCAACATGATTTTCCGTAGGAACTCCTGTGTCTCCTTTGACAATGTCTCAAATACTTTACTGGCTATCAGAAGTTTGTAGTGCTCACAATTCATGTGCGCCTAAGATCTCAACAACTCAATTCTAAAAATGCCAAGTGTTTTTCGCTATACAGCTACTTGTAATTTATAGGGCACTTTGAATTCAAATCCAACTATTCCCCTAAAATTTAGTTCATTAATGTCGGATTAGCAGTAGATTTTCAAGGATCTGAGCCATAAATTCCATCTTAAATTATGGCTGCCTGCTCCATTTGGCCGCATTTCTACCATCAAATCATGAACAATGACTTTAACGGTCACTTTTTAGCCGACCTACATGATTTCTCCTTGGGAAGCGCACCTCCCTTCGTGCTACCGTGAACCCTGTGACACCTCCTGGCTTTGCACACTCATCCAATCGAGCAACTCCCCAACCTAGGTAGTGTAGTTTATAGTATTGTTCCTCCTTTTAGCTGCTTGGAGCACTAAGACTGTGCTACCTTCATCTAGTCACATGGATAGACTGCCGGTGTATGGATTCAATCGACTTCCATTCACCTTTTCTAGGAAGGGATCTCGATTCAATTTGACCAGCTATACTGCTCCTCTATCGGTAATCTCCTTAATGGCATAGGGCCCTAACCACTGCATTCTGAATTTACGTTGAAATTTATCAAACTTGTTGTCATATAACAAAACTAGGTCATTTACCTTAAAGGTCTGCAGCTTAATGTGCTGACCATGCCATGATTTTTGGCGTTACGATCTGTTGGTGAAATGCAGCAAGAAATCTCTATTCCTCAAGCTTAGCCAGCTGCATGAGCCTTTCTTCCAGGGCTCCGCAACCAGTCATACCCGTGAGTGGCGCTATGCATAGACTAGGCACAATGTATTCCATGGGCATCAGTGCTTCAAAACCATAGACAACCCTAAAGGGTGTTTGTCCTGTCAATTTCTTGCATGTTGTTTGATAGGTCCATAGTACCGCGGGTATGCATAGGTCCCAATCACTTCCTTGAGCATTGCAAACATTGGTCAGCACATTCTCTAGCACTTTATTGGATGCTTCCATCATCCTGTTAGCCTGTGGGTGATAAGGCATGCTCTTTTGGTGATATACTTTAAATTCCTTCAATAGCACGTTGATTGTCTCATTTAGAAAGTGCGTACGCGATCACTCATCAAAACCTTGGGACACCCAAATCACGTTAGTAAATTCTCAAAGAGCAACTTTGCAACCATCACACCTGTGAAATCCTTCATAGGTTGTTCCTATGCCTCTCAAGTCAAATACTTCATCGCGGTGATAATGTACTTCACTCCCGTCTTTCCTTGGGGCTGGATAGGTCCCACAAAGTGTATCACCCATTTCTCAAGGGGTTGTAATGTCATCTATGGATTCAGAGGCATCTCATCCCTACGTGATGGCCTGCTAGTTCTTTAACACACATCACACACTTTGCAGTAAGCTTTTGAATCCTGATGGAGGGTTTTCCACCACAACAGTGCTTGTAGAATCATCTGTGCAATCACCCTCGCTACATAATGTCCTCCCGCAGTGCCCATGAGCATCCGCAAGGATGTTTCTTTTCTCAAACTTCAGCACATATTGTTGCAATATCTAATCAGACCACATTTTGTATAGATGCTGAGCAATAACAGAAAAATCTATCGCGCGCACCACTAACTCTTTCTTCTACTAGATGGTGTATCCTTCTGAGGTATTTCCTATCATTAGGAAGTGTACGATATCCTCAAAATGACCATCCGTGATGTGCATTGTAAATAGTTGTGCGTCAGGCAATCCCTCCTCCAAATTATTTGGCTCTTCCCATGTTTCGATGCACAACAGATGGTTAGGTACCGCGTTCAGTCATCCAGGTTTCACAATAACTTAAAAATCATACTCCTGGAACAATAGCAACCATCTGTAGATTCTCCCCCCTCAACATAGGCTTATTGACTAGGTATTTTAGTGTAGAATGATCTGTATACATCTTAAAATGGCCACCCAACAAGTAGTGTCTAAACTTTTTGGAGCATGTGTACCATAGCTAATCCTTTGTGCTCGGTGGTGGAATAGCTCCTCTCTGCCTTAGATAACCTTCTGCTTGTGAATGCTATGGGATGGTCAAAATCTCCTCTGTTAGCCTATGTCAGTACTACTCCTAGTGCTATACACGATGCGTTGACATGTACATGAAACGCCTTCTTCCAATCCAAGAAGACTGAAATTGGGGTGGTGAAAATCTTTTCTTTCAATACATCCAAGCTTTTCTTACAGTCCTCATTCCAACAGAAAGTGACATCCTACTTCAACAACTTTTCCATATGCACGGTGATCTAGCAATAGCCTTTGATAAGGTTTTTTTAATATCATGTATGTCCTAGGGTAGCGCACAGCTGCTTCACACTCCTCAGTGCTTCCAAGTTTAATATCATGTGATATTAGTGGGATCTACGATTAGTCCCTGTCTGCAAACCACATGACCCAATAGGGTCCCAAAAGGAACACAAAACAGGCACTTCTTTAGATTGAACGGTATCTAGTATCTCCGACAGGTATCTAGCAGTAGGTGCAAGCTTGCTACATGGTGTTTCACCAACCTACACACCCTCCAGTCATCAAAGTACACTTCCAGGAACTTATTCATAAATTCCTTAAATGCAGCAACCACTACGCGTGAGAAAATCGTAGGCGCATTCTTCAATCCAAAAGGCATTACAGTGTACTGAAAACACCCCCACTCTGTCGCAAAGGTTATTTTTCTCCTATCCTCTAGTGCAATTTTGATCTGATGGTACCTAGGGAACCCACCAGTGAAGGAATATGCTTCCTGGCCACCTACATTGTCCAACAGTTCATCCATGAATGGAGTTGGAAAAGGATCATGTACGCAAGCGTCATTCAACTTTCTGAGATCCACGCATATCCTTATTTCATCCTTTTGCTTCTTCTCTTGTACCACCATTGGTCTTACCAAGTCAGATTCTTCCATAGGCTCAATGATGCCTACCATGAGCATCATGTCTAGCTCTAAGTGAACCTTCTCCTTATACTTTAGATTGATATGGTAAGGTCTCTGCTTAACCAGCTTCGCGTCGGGCTTCAACATGACCTTCATAACACCTAGGTCCCCGATTATACCCTTTAGGTTCGTAAACTTGGTAGGGAATAGATCGTGGTATTCATGGAGCAATTCAGCTACCTTATCCACCATCACATCATCCCAGTAATCTCCAATATTCATGAATTTGGGCTCTACCTCCATACAAATGTTTACCTGTTTCGTTTTTAGTGGCGTGGTTCTATTAGGATTCTTAAGCTATCGTCCTTCAACCTCACGGTGACCTTCTGTTTCAAGGATGTTAATATTTTGCGTTACCTCATCCTCTTCTTAAGCAGTTACATTATAGCATTCTAGCGTATGACTTAGTTGAGTAGCCCACTTAGGCTAAATCAGGTTCAAAGGATCTTGCAGTATCCTAAAGATTGTTGTTTTCACCTCTTGTAGTGCCTCATCAATATAGTCAAACCCATCTTCAAAGTTGAATGTTATTATGAATCCTTCGCGTAGAATATCTCATTCACCTATAACATGGTGGAGCTCTACTTCTACATACCAGTTCATTGGGACGACATATAGGGTGTGACGGAGCAAGTGCACCCATTCAGGTAGGGGTTTCTCTCCATAAGCCTGAGCCCATTTGGCCAAGTGTGCACGCGGATCATCCTACCCATCATATTTTTCTGTTATTCACACCTTCGGCTTTCCAAAGCATGTTCTCATCATCCTACTACATTCCTGCCAATCATCAAATCTTCCCTTGTGCATACCCCACCATCTTGTGGCCGTAGCTTGCAGTGCCTAGTCCAACTCCTCAAAGCGTTGCTTTTCTGGTACTTCCCTTTCAAATGCATCCCGAAAGATATCTACATCATTCAGGCCATCATAAGTGGGTAGATTTCTTACCTCTGACGACACATATCACAACGACCGAGTCATCATGTTACAGCTCAGTGTGGTTACTTCATGTAACCAATTCTCCCAGCGCTCTAATTCTTCATTAGCGTTTGAGGTACAGGAACTCTTGTGATCCCATGTAATTTGTCTATTCGCTATTAGATTCACCCAGCCTTTTTCTCGCACTATTATCTTATAGATAAAGTCCCTATCATCATCGCTCTCATAATTGCGGACTGCTTTAGTATAGCACGATCCTTCAGTAGGATCTAGGGGTACTATTACATGGAGCGATTTCTTCTCAAATATCATTTTTCGCTTCTTTAGGTTGATTACCCTGTTCATATCAATAGCCCAATCAATTCCAAGGAGCACATCGTAGGGGTTGTTGTCATCCACAATTTATATTACTTCAATGTCAGCTAATGCACTTGCACCTTTAATGTCTACAATCACCCCCTGCAGCTGCCCCATGGGGATGATCTTTTGCTAGTTTACCATCATTAGCTGAATCAGAGACCACTACAATGTGGGTCTTCCCATCTGTTTCGAAGTTTGCTTTAATAGGACGTTCACATCTGACCCCAGGTCCAAAATAACTAATACATTTCATACTCTCTTATATACGTAGTAAATCTCATCTCCCATCCCATTCTTGTTTTATGCTTACCAATTTTTCGTACTATGTGCGGCTCAGCCAGATTGTTTCTGGCGCATCTATTTATGGGCTCCTATAACCCCTTCATAACCTTGCTATTTCGCAGTAGCTTCATGTAGGTCCCGAGGAAGGTTGTAAGCATATTAGGGTCCATCTCCTGATTAGGCTTATCCTTGCTCCCTGAGGTGGAAGCCTTAGTGAATCTCTTCTTTGCCTTCATGATTGTTTCACATGCGCACTCCAAATCAAACTCAATCTCCTTTGCTGAAGCTTTTCGAATCCATATGTTATCCTCCATCTATTTCACCTTATTATCTGCTGTTGTGATCCCACATCGGAGTGCTATATTTACATTCACATCCTCTTCGTTCAGCTCAGACCTCATCATTTGCAGGTTATGAGTTGGATGAGGTGGTAGCACCCCTTTGTCTCATATCCTTGCTATCATCATAGGAAAATCCTCTATCTCATGATCAAATAGAGTGTAATACTTTCACGATGGATGTGTTGGGTTAGTGCAATCATAGGCATAGTGTCCTGGTCCTCTACAGTTGTACCAGATTAGTTTTCCCCAACCTGTGCTAGGTCATCCTCTCCCTCGGCCTCGTCTACATTGTGAAAGCCTGTCTATGCCATCCCCACGCTCTATTCAGGGGACCGCGTTTCTACTTGTACCCTATAGGCGGGAGTTATATCCATCATCAATTCATAGTTTCTATAATTAAGCTCATCATGTCCTACAGACCTACGAAACTTGCAAAACAGTTGTTGTTGTGTCTGTACAAACTTCTACAAAAAATGACAGTTATCTGTGGCATGTTTCCCTGCTACCTAACATATAACACACCACAATACAGGCCACGCGCTTGGACCTTCCCAATCTTCCGGCCTCAAAGGCATCGGCCCTCCTCCTGCAATGTAGTTCATAAGGACTGGCAATGGTATTTGTCATTCCTTGGACCCTTGCATTTCAGGCATCATACCTCCTCACACACCTCTGGTCAAACTCTTTTGTCCCATTTCAAACTTTGCATCTCAAGGCAAAGATTTTTCAACTGCACATGGATCTGCTGAACCCCCAGATTTGGATCTTGCATCAGTGTTTCATGCATTCTCATTACAATCTTCGAGGTCTCTGCCTGAGTTGTTATCTTCTGTTGTGATAGTGCAACCCTTAAGTGTGGCAAGAGTGAAGCCATAAACCACTCGCGATGTTGTTCGTCTGTTAAGTTCATGTTAGCTTCAAGGATTTTACACTTCAACCTCTGATCTAATTCCCAAGGTGTCTTTCCTCGTTGCATCACGATTTTCTTGAACTCCATAATCGACTGGGCTTCAAATTTAGGCCTACTGGATTCTTTATTCAGTGTTGACTGGATTTCTGCCACTCCAGCATTTGGGTTATCATTAGAGTACTTGATTTATCAGGTTAGCATGTGATACTGCAACACACTAACCAGTGTTTCCTTCTTCATGTCATCATCTGTAACACCCTGGGCTTCCCATACAGCTTTCACCACGAACCAAAACTGGTCCGGGTCCTCATTTCTCAAGCCTTTGCACAAAGGCAGCTAAAATGAGTTTGCCATACTAAATTGTGGTGGAGGTGGAGGTGGTATGGGTGAAGTTGCATGCAATGGTGGTGAAGTTGGTGGTGGTGTGGGTGGACGTGGCAGTCCTAGGAATCCTTGTCTTATTAACTGAATAACACTTCAAGGAGAAGCCTGTGATATTCCCTCTTCATCACGTCGCAAAGGTGAAATTAATGGACTATATTCAGGATCCTTTCTTCCTTCGTTCTTGTAATTTATTCCACTTTGGGTAGCTCCAAACATCAAGGTAGCTGCATAACCCATTTTTCACACAATAATATTTTAATCCAGGTATTCAAATATTTTATGTACTTACCTCGCAAACCTTTGAAAAAGCATCACTCCACCTCGTTGTAGATGTCTCAGGTGTCAACTACGAATTCAGTTACAAATCCTCCTATGATGCAATCGATCCAATGATCGACAGCATGGGTGATCTTATCCTCATATGCTTCCAATCTTTGCACTAGCTCCGGGGTCTAAACAATAAGACCATCAAGTTTCTACCTTCCTTGGCTATCTGCTAGCTTCACGATCCACTCGTATAACTCAACTGGAAAGGAACAAAAAAGGATCTCGTGTATTTCTGTATATAGGTACCTATCGAGCCATTGTTCCTTTGTCAGTTGCAGGCTCTTTTTCTCTTGCGCCGCAAATTCATGGATCTTCCTATCAAACAAGTCTCCGATCTCTTTCTTATTTGGATTGCAATGATACGAAATCACACATGTCTTATGCAGATTCTGGTTCTAGCAACATAACCATTTGTTGGCTTGCTGGGGCCTGACATAAGTTCAACGTTAGTTATCCAAACAAATCCCTACACTACTGGCCTTTTTAGCATCATATCGCAAAGTGCGAACCGAAGTCTCACTCGAATTAGTTGGGGGGATGCTGGAACTAATTTTCCACACCCTGATATGGTTGTGATGTCGGTTTATTCCTTCTATTCCTACTTTCACATGGGTCATTAAGTTCTAGGGCTTTGTCAGCCTAGCCCCTTATTCCTCCCTTTGATACCTCCATAAAAGCGTACGACTGACCTTCGCGCAGCCCTAGCTTTCGTTTCAGATACTTTCGTGCTGCTAAGGCAGCATATTGCACACATTATCAAGTTATCTTAAAGATACTACTTAACTTATTATATAATCATCATTAGCACTGTGTAAATAGATATCCTTATTTGCGTTCAGTTATCCAACGTAATTACATACAGTTGCGCATCACATAATGTTATCGGGAAAACTAGTGTCTATGCAGAGCTGCTAGTCCCACTAAGGCTGGTAGCTACCTTAGAAACAAACACACTAAAAACTACTTTCGTTTTCCTTTATGAGAAATAGATAAGAGAAGAATAAGGAGACCAACCTCTATCTTGTGCTTGGTTCCTTGCTCGATTCCTCTCTCTTCTAGTAGGTCTTTGCCACTCGCTTCCTTGTCTACCCAGCTTCAAAGAGTTCCTGTAGAATCAAAGCAGCATAACACTATCCAAGAACATAGATCTATTATCATAAACAATATAGGATCAGATGTACATTGACCACACAAATGCATAAATCATTAATTATACAAGAATGTGGAGGAAAACTTGAATAGCTTATTGATAATCAAGAAAGAGCAAAGAGGATTACAACCGATTTTTCTGACCCAGCATCATCCTCTCAGCAAGAAAGCCCTTCTTCACCTCATGAAAAACTTAGATCACCCAACACTATGATATTGCACCAAGAAACCAACAACACTTCCTTACAAGATACAAAATTCCAGCCTTTGGATCTCTGGAATGGGGGATCCATATATAGATGTCTGTAAGGCAGGTGAGTCAGCTTTATAGATCTGATTGGTGTCTTCTCTTTGATAGTTCTTGATTCCACTTGGATATTGATGATCTCTTACTCATCCTTGGTCGAATTCAGAGAGGCAAGTGTCATAGGAGAGGTTTCTGGAAGATTCCATGCTCCTCCACCTTGCGGATTGACCCTGCCATTTGTCCCTTCTCGCCCATCGCACCCCATAGAAGGGCTTTTTGACATGCATCACACCTACTGTGTGTATTCTGGTGGGATGCAATGCACTTTGCCTATGGAGCAGGTGAAATGGTCCAGTTTTGACCAATTCTGAGTAGTTTTTCATGGAGAACTTCTGGGAGATGTTGTAATCAGTTGACCTTGTTATTTTAGGGGTTGGAGCAAGACCTTTAGGGACTTAGGATCCCTTGGTTTATGGACATTTATACTTGGGGTTGCGGTGCCCAAAAATGTCTATAACAGTTGCCCCCTAAAGCATAAGGTCGTTAATCTTTTGATGTCGGGTTAAATACTTTATCATGAGGATCCAAAGTTTTTCGAGTTGGAAGGTGACTTGTAATAAGATACAATACAATACATAATCTTCATATCATTTTCATGATCTAGCTGAGGCGGGAATTCCCATGCTCAACTTTATAAATTCATTTTCATGTACATAGGACAGACAATTGTCTGAGTGTAGACTGATGATTCTGGTAGAGCCATCATCCCTTAGATTGGATGATTATCTGTGCAGCAATGATGTACATTTGATGTATTTATTTTCTTGAATATATATCGCAGCCCGGATGGATGAAACTAGATCCGGGGTCTTCAATCTCATCCGATCTTTACTCAAAGTACAAGTCGATCCATGTGAGAGATGTTCTGGAGTCGAACATGGAAAGACATCGCCTGATTACCAGCCAATGATGTAAGATGTTAACAAGCTCGAGAGGAATCACCGATAATGATAATGATCCTCAAGTTACTGCAGTACAATTCACGTGGTGTGAATAAGGGACTTGGCGTCGAACACCACGCAAAACCTTTGGGTCGAAGGCAATTGATATAAACCTGTCGCCGGAAGTGAGAAACTTGCCATTGAGGCATGCAAGCTTCAAAGTACTGAAAGGGTTGTTCCTAGATTGAATTCTTGGATAATGAGCTGATGTCGACAAGAAGCGATCTGTTATAGGAGGGCCTTAGTGAATCCCACATCAATGACATGAAACGGAGCAAATGATTTTAATGGAGGTGAAAACGATCTGGTGATATACGGTTCAGGGTGGCGGTCATGAAAGAATGGAGCGAAAATGTATTATAGTGGGTGAGACACAGGTGAATTCTCTGAGCGACTTCTCTTGAACATATCGGTGACACTGACATGATGGATTGGTAGCATTAACCCCAAATTTGGATGGTGTGATGGAACCACGGTGATGTGACCAGTGAATGGAACAACCCAACCCGACTCAGATGCGGAGTGAAAGTGTCATGTTCAAGAGCGACTTGCTACTAAAAACGTTTCTTCAAGTTTTCTTCCCAATTTTTCCCCAGTCATTGTTGACCAGTACCTCTTTATTTTATCAAGCTTTAGGAGGATAACATATGCTTGTTCTATAATTTTCCCTTCGGGCAAACCCATCGCTATGTTTTAACGAGCCTAGCGATAGTGAAACTCGTTCTTGTCTGTTATGGACAAGTTTGTCGCTATTAGGTTTTAACGAGTTTAGTGACAAAGATAACTTGGTCCTTTTCAATTTTAGAGAGTCTGAAAAGGGACGTAAAGGAAACTCCAGAAATCCTTTTTCATCATCTAATCCCTTAAGTCCGAAAAGGTATAAAATAATAAGAAAGGGATAAATTTTCAGTAATTTTAACGAGCCGAACAAAACAAGCGCTCGATATTTTTGTGTAATAATCCCTCAGGTCCAAAAAGATTAAAATCTAAAG
Source organism: Pinus tabuliformis (assembly GCA_031772625.1). NCBI lineage: Eukaryota > Viridiplantae > Streptophyta > Pinopsida > Pinales > Pinaceae > Pinus > Pinus tabuliformis. Next base: position 743,293,248 of record CM062812.1, on the reverse strand, counting down.
GAGGGATAACTCTTCCAATCACTTTAAAGAGCTGGAGAGGCCAATGGCTCGGCAATCTTTTCATATTTTACGAGTCAGTTGAAAAGAGCTTAAAGGAGACTCGTTTTTTAGGAACGAGTAATAGATTCGAGTAGCAGATGATTCCAGGTAAGGTTTGGAATTTTACAATCACGACAGTGTCACAAGGATGGCTAACAAGATCACTCTTCGCAGTTGTTCCTCAAAAGGGGTAAAAAATCAAGTGGAGGTGAATGATCGGCCAATACAGAGTGGAGGTGATGATGAGAACATGACCAATGCTTCAAAGGCTAAAGTAATACATTCACGATGGTTATTTACTGGAAATTAGTTCATTTTTTAATGAGCTTAAATGCTGGGGGAAACACTTGCTCATTTCTTATGTTTATTTTTTAGCGAGCTTGAATTCCGAGTTAAAACTGCTCGATCCAGTCATATAATAAGAATGTCTCATCTAAAAACGACATTTTTTCAAAGCTTTGCCCCGCATCCTTTCTTTATGCAAGTTAGGAAACGACCAATCCTACGAGTTTAAAGGGTTAGAGGACCTACAAATTTAAAAAAAAAATGGTCACTCTTTGCTTGCATGCCAAAAGGTTTGCATGCCCCTAGGTATAGTGAAATAGAGTTTCGAGGTTACCCCTCAATTTGCAGACAAAACATTTGTTTTATCAGGAAAGGCCTACCTTTTCAGGTTACCCTTTAATTTGCAGACAAAACATTTGTTTTATAGGCCTACCTTTTTTAGGTTACCAAAGATTGTTCTATCTATACCAAAAACAAAACACTTCTTCGGCGATGTCTACCAAAATAGACAAAGGTGAATGGCAGAGACGCCTCCACTCACATAACTTTGACGAGGGAATATTATTCTAGCCTAATCCCATTTTCCTAAACGGACGGGTGTGTCATACTGGTCAGATATCCTTCGCGGAAACCTACCCTATACCTGAAGTTTTCCTGTCAAAACAAGCCAGGGTGCATTCCCCCTGGGTTTCATTCATGCCCTCCGAATCACTCGCGCTCATCCAGAGGACGGACTGGGGATTGATGAGACATTCCTTGCGTGAAAATACCATTCAGGGTTGGTATGTGACTATTTTCTGTTTGTGAACCGGGGAATGAAAGCTAGTCTACAAGCTTGACCACTCTTCCTTCGTGCAGAAAACACATTACTCTAAAGAGTGAGGAGACAATGGCTCCCATGCAATAAATATAGTTTCATCCAAGGAGTAGATTATAATTCAGGGGTCCTTGTACTACCATCACATTCATGTGAACGGTTTTCCTTCTCAATGTTATCGGCACATCGGGAAGGATCCCTAACGGTTTTCTAGTTCCTTTGTCAAAGCCTGTTAGATTTCTCATCTTAGGCAAAAGCGATGGTGAACCAAGCGCTTTCCAAGCAGTTCAAGAAAGGATACTAACAGAAGCCCCTTCGTCTATGATGGTAGCAGCCATAACCATTCTATATACTTGAGCAATGATTCAGAATGGTACACTAGCCGGTAAACGGGGTCTACCTAGTAGATTCCAGTCAAAGGAAACAACCAGGTTGCTTGGAGGAGAGACCAAATAGATGGCCGGGTACGACTCTGACGAACTTCCTTCCCGCGGTAAAGGAACGGGTAGACTGCCCCCATGTTCATCAAAGTCTATGTTTACAAAGAGAATTTGAACGGTGTTGTTCTTGTTCTCTTCGGTGACTGTATCATCTGAAGATTGATCCTCTGAAGGCACGACCGGGTCAACTGCCACCTCAACCTTTTGACTTTCGTCTGGTATGGATTCAGATGGTTTATTTTCAATGGTAGATGCCTCGGCCGACCACAAGGGCGTGTCAGCCGGATTTTCAACTAGTGACGGACTCGGCAAGAGTTTCTTGTATCCAGGAGGAAGCCGTAACGGTGAAACCGAACGGTCATCCAAAACTCTTTTAGCCTCGTCTAAGAAGGGACAACGATGGACGGCATGATCGCCTTCGCACAATTTACAAGGAAATCTATATTTCCCTTTTTGTCCTGGGGCTTCACTTTCAATAGTCGACGGTGTGTTTTCAACATGATCATCAGAGGTTGACGACACCGGGTTGTGAAAACGAGGAGACCAGTCCCTTAAGATCTGAGGGATGCAAGGACAATCTCTATGATAGTGGTCTCATTTGCAAATGACACATGGTGATTTAGGCCTGGTCGATGCAGTGTGTGGATTTTCGCTAGACGATGCTTGGTTGCCCCTTTTTGCCTTTGGCTCCTTCTTCTTCTTCTCTTTCTTCTTCTCAGTCACTTGATTTTGGGCTTTACCAGCTTCATCAAGCGAAGAGGAAGGAGGAGAGGAAGAATTGGACAAAGTAGAGGGTTGGGGGGTAACTCTAATATCGTTTAGTTACTGACTTGATTGTTTAGGAATCACGGTATTCTGAACGACAGAAGTTGAGAAGAGCCATACGGGCAAGCTGATTGTCAATCCTGGAAGAGACAATGTGGCCATATGGGGTGCACCAACATGTCCCCAAGAGGAGAAGGGACTAGGATTTCCTCCAAGGGAAACTCCTTGGTTGGTGGACTCCATTTTTCTCAACTTAAGATCAACATAGGAAAGGTGATGATTATTCTATTTAAAATAAATTTTAGACGCTTTGACACAACTTGTTTTTTCAATTTTTAAGAGTCGAGAAAAAACAAAAGATGACTCTAGTCACCTTCGATTTTTAATGAGCCTGAAGTGACAAGTGCTCAGATGGACCTTTTCTGTTAAGGAGTCTGAAAAGGAACAAAAGGGACTGCTCTAGAAATCTAGATAAAGGGATTACCAAACCAATTGCAAAAATGTAGAATACTTTTTACGGTACGACAGTCAATCTTCCCGAATGCTATGTTCAGTGCATTGTGATCGATAGGGAGGCAGACACGGCTTCCTATGGATAAAGAATAAAGCGTATTGTGGTCTCCCAAAATATACTCGATGGTACATGGGAGCACAAGTCCGTACTAGCACTTATCGTCTCAAAGTGGAGGAATCACCCAACCAATAGTGAAAACAATAGTTACCAGGCTTTACGACGCTAGAATACGTCTCTAGCCTAGACTTCTAGATGTTGTGTGTTAGGTTCCAAAGCGTTTTTAGATTCATTAAATTTATTTTATGGTTGATCTTGCTTAAGAAATTTTCCTTTCAGGTTCACCGCGTGATGTAGATGTACAATTCCTAAAATGTAATCTAAGATGATAAACAGTCGTTTAATCTTCTTTCTGCAATGAAAATCCTAGATACTAAGGAAAGAGAGATGGCGTTCTTTCAACAAAGAGCAGAGAGAACACACTATATGCACTGTCCTAAATCAAATCAACAAACAGTCTAAATGCAAATGCACATGCATGTATTTGTTTTCAGCCTTCTTAATGTGTGAATGATAAAAAGAAAGCTAAGCGCAGATCTAAATTATTTTCCAAAGCGACACTTACTAACAAGTTTATTTTCAAAACAAAATGGGGACAATGACGACACTTTGTTATTTGAAATTGAAAACTTGCTTTCGACACTTGAAAAACTACTAACTCAAATCAAATACAAGAGTAACAGGGTAATCGACTATCAAGAACAATCAGATTCTCTTCTATGACTAAAAACGACACTTACGACACTTTCAAATCAAGAAACGACGGTATAATTACGTTACTTCTTTGTAAAGGAGAACAGAAAATGACTCAAAAATACATAAAAACATTTACAGTTCTTTGCACAATGGAGGCGGAATAACAACAAGGAAAGGGGTTTCAAACAGAGGTGTACTGACTACAGGCAACAAAACTCTTGAATAGAGCTGAAAAGAGTGAACACAGAAACCAAAATTTAGGAACAAGGCCTTGTCTGTTTCAGCGCACCTGTAACACAGTGAAACTGAAATGCAATGCACCTACTACACTCAGGAAGTGTGATGCATTTGAAGTTCACAGAACAGACAGTGCGCTGGACCAGAGATGAGACTTTGATTGGGTTCCGGGTCATAGTTTACAGTTCAGTTCAGGGATCTAGGCCGAGCAAGTGAAAATCAGTAAATCAATCATAGGGGTAGATCTAAGGAGGTTACTAGAGCCACCACGATGGCAATTAAAAAGTTTGTAAATCAATCATTTAATTCATAAACAAAACCCGGAGATTGACTGAAGCAGCATTGATCTACTTTGCACTTGCATAGAAAATGCAGTTCGAAGGCTAGCTGGCTTGACTTCAGGCTCCGTCTGTAAGTTTAGAAAGTAAACAAATGTAGATGAACAAACAATCTACTCGCTCCCCACCGCAGTCGCCATTTTGTTATCGAGAAAACTAGTGTCTATGCAGAGCTACTAGTCCCACTAAGGCTGGTAGCTACCTTAGAAACAAACAAACTAAAAACTACTTTCGTTTTCCTTTATGAGAAATAGATAAGAGAAGAATAAGGAGACCAACCTATTTCTTGCGCTTGGTTCCTTGCTCGATTCCTCTCTCTTCTGGTAGGTCTTTGCCACTTGCTTCCTTGTCTACCCAGCTTCAAAGAGTACCTGTAAAATGAAATCAGCATAACACTAACCAAGAACATAGATCTATTATCATAAACAATATAGGATCAGATGTACATTGACCACACAAATGCATAAATCATTAATTATACAAGAATGTGGAGGAAAACTTGAATAACTTTATTGATAATCAAGAAAGAGAAAAGAGGATTACAACCGATTGTTCTGACCCAGCATCATCCTCTCAACAAGAAAGCCCTTCTTCACCTCATGAAAAACTTAGATCACCCAACACTATGATATTGCACCAAGAAACCAACAGCACTTCCTTACAAGATACAAAATTCCAGCCTCTGGATCTCTGGGATGAGGGATCCATATATAGATGTCTGTAAGGGAGGTGAGTCAGCTTTATAGATCTGATTAGTGTCTTCTCTCTGATAGTTCTTGATTCCACTTGGATATTGATGATCTCTTACTCATCCTTGGTCGAATTCAGAGAGGCAAGTGTCACAGGAGAGGTTTCTGGAAGATTCCATGCTCCTCCACCTTGCGGATTGACACTGCCATTTGTCCCTTCTCACCCATCGCACCCCATAGAAGGGTTTTTTGACATGCATCGCACCTACTGTGTGTATTCAGGTGGGATGCAACGCACTTTGCCTATGGAGCAGGTGAAATGGTCCAGTTTTGACCAGTTCTGAGTAGTTTTTCATGGAGAACTTCTAGGAGTTGCTGTAATCAGTTCACCTTGTTCTTTTAGGGGTTGGAACAACACCTTTAGGGACTTAGGATCCCTTGGTTTATGGACATTTATGCTTGGGGTTGTAGTGCCCAAAAATGTCTATAACACATAAGCATTATAAATGAACTTCATACACAACATGACAAGATTCATTAATTGGAACAAAGACACAAAATTTGAAGAATAATTATCTTTATTGATATCTTCAAGTGATTACAAAATCTATCCACCCTGTGCACACAGCTGCAGGGGTCCACACACTTAGCTACAGACTTCCACCCTAGGCCTTTGTGCACTCAGCTGCAGAGCCTCTACCTATGATACAACTCAAAACTTAGACTTGTTACTTCAGAGCTATGACTCTCTAAGACTTATCTGAACTACTTAGAGCTTACTTACTTATATCTTTTATACCATTCCATGGTCTGCGGACCATGGGTAGATATTTTACAACTGATTTTACTTTACACAATTAAGTGTGTACAACCCTTTATGACTCATGACACCTTTGCACTCTGCGACCACAAAATGTGGAGACTTTACTATTTTATTACAAAAATTGACCCAAAACATGGGCTTTTAGCCCCAAAATTGTCCTTGGGGGATCCCGTTCCCAACAATATTCTTATGGACGGAGATATTGAAATCACACATAGGTTTTTTGTAGATGATATTCTAACCTTTGGCATGGTTTCCAAGTCACAATAGATGGTTCTTCATGACACTTTGATCCATTTTGGTGTGACCTTGAGTATGATTGAAAATGAGGAGATGTCTTATAATTTAAATTCAACTGGAGATCTTGATGAGATTAATAACATCTCTGAGTTATTTAATTTCTTCTCTCAGCCTTTATGTGACATTTTTACTTACCTCGCTTTGGACTCAAGCCGAATTACTATAGGATTACTTATTGGCATTATATTTTAGATAAATTCACGAACAAGATCAATTGTTGGGCACATTGGTGGCTATCACATGGAGGTTGATTCATACTAACATAGGTCGTGTTGTAGCAAATAACAGTTTATTGGGTACACCTTTATATTCTTCCTGTGGCTATTATAAAAAATTGAAAGACATATTTGTGCACTTCATCTCGTGAGGATTAAAGGAAAATCATAAATTTCATATCATCAAGTGGGAGAATATCACCATTCGAAAGGATTATGGAGACTGGGAAATTATGGATGTTAAGGTTTTCAGTTTGGCTCTCATTATAAAATCCATCTGGAGAGGCCTTTTTAATGATGGAATTTGGAGAGATATCATTATATCAAAATATCATCGCCACAAAAATGTTGAGGATTGTATCAAGACTTGTCATATCAAGATTAATTATGGCTTCCACATTTGGAACAACTTCACTAAGGTGAAAGAATTGTTTTTGCACAAAATTAACTCGTCTTTTGGTAGTGGAAATAGTATCATCATAGGCATAGATAATATCCATTGTGTGGAGGATGAACCTTTTCTATGAGAGGATACATTGATGACCTTGCATTTTAGAGGTCTATTTCACTTGAATCAAGTCATTTCAAGTTGGTATGGTAGTTTTCCAGTTTGGAAATTGGCCAGGGAAATTGGCCTGGAAGGACTTTGAGCTATGGAATGGATACTACACTCAAAACCTTAGCTAGGTTGGAATTTGTATATCTAAGGAAGGTAGCCATATTATCGAAGATATTTAGCAATAGGCACCATTATTAACTCTTATCACCAATGAAAAAGTGCATGGCAACCTTTCTAACCACACATCTTAGAAACAATGTTGTCAAGTTGGGGTTGACCTCTCCTAGAGTTCATTTTGATTATTCCCAAAATAGATAGTCGGATGAAGGGCATGGCTAACATACATTCATGCACACAACAATGGGCATAGGGAGTAAACCTCAGATTTTGAATGGCAAACAATGTCACAGAAGCTCATCAACTCATATACATCATCTTAAGATAGGTAAGGAACTCTTTCCATAAAAAAGTGTGCAAACAAAAGAGAAGCCTTGTTCCATAGAAAGGCTAAATTGGGCTCCATGATACAAATGATCACAAAAGAAAAGTGTCCCACAAATTTTGCTTCACTTGTTCAAATATTTCAATTTGATAAAAGAAAAAATTTCTTAAAATGTTAGACTTATCTACGCTAGCAAACCACTAGTTTTGGTTTTTGACTTAAGAAAAAAGGAAATTAGAGTAAATTATTCAATCAGAGTCCATACCAACAACTGATCAACTTTGTAAGAGTATTCAAAGACTAAATTTTTCATTTTCATAGAAGATATACTTAATATCAATATCTTACATTTGAAGAACCCAACCTATTTGAAGAGCCTACATTTAAGCATTATTTGGAGCATTACGCCTCAAAAGAATAATTTCAATGTCAGAGTGAAATATTGGTCATGGTAAAAAAAAATCTTAAAAATAACATACTTGATAAGTATCTCTAAGATAGAGATGGATGTTTGAAAAAAGAAGATAAAATCATCGAGTTCTATAAATCTAGAATACCTATATTTGAGTGAATTGACAAAACTAATATTATCCATACCAAGCTTATTCTACAACATCATATATGACCAAACAATAGAAGGACACAACACAAATTTGAGAAGATGTTGTCTAGAATAAGCATGCAACAACCCAGTCCAGACAATGTTATCAACCTCTCATGCAAGATGATTTAATAAAATCCCTTAAGACCATGGTAGATAACAAGTCTCTAGTCTAACATGGATTATTGCGCAATTTTACAAGGATGTGTGATAACTTTCATGTTTTAAAGTATATTGAGAAGCTCGTATCACTGGGAAACATTATCAGATAAAAGGACACTAATCCTAATGAAGGAAATCCTGAAATCAATAGATTTGAACATATAAACTCTACATTTATCTTCAAACCTAACCTGCAAACCTTAGTTCCCTGCATGCTATTTATCCCCTTCAAGTTTTTTTACCTTGACATACTTGTTAAATCATGCATAGATGTATCGAAAACCTTTAATATCTAGTTGTAAACCGTTAGGAAATTTTAACAACACCGTATTAACAATATGGAAGAAAATTATTGAATAAATTGCAAATATGACAAAGAGAACTATACCATAGAATGACTCTTTTCATGTATATTTATTATTGAAATTTATACATTCAATGTAATTCATATGATTCCCATCAAATAGGTATTGTATTGTACCCTCCATGGCAATCCCCTAAAAGAAAATAACACATATTTTTTTAATGATGTTCCATTTCAATAAACTCCAAACAACTAGATGAAAGTGATAAAATCATCAGAAACAACAAGAAAGGCACAAAACCTTTATGTTGTCTTTTAATTCCTTTGATAATACATTGTCCAAGTCTTGTACATCATGCTACATGAATGAATCATATGTATCCCATCCAAAATATTTCATCAAATCTTTTGTATCATTGTATTGAACTTTGTAGAACAAGCTCTGTAGAGCCAAAGGAATGTTATTTGATGGTACATCATTTTCAGTTGTGGGCATATGATACACCGCCTAATAAATCATAAATCATACAAAGATCCATATCAAATTTGGTGCATGTTAAAAGATATTCATTCACAAATAAACCTAAACATTCTCTACAATGAAAATAACACCATAGGGGTATTACATGGTGCCTATTCATAACAAATTGCAAAAACAATCATAATGAAACACTAAACTGTCAAATGTCAAAGGCAAGAAAAAACTAAAGACAATGGACCATAAAACTGTTTAGTAGCATTTATAAGCCAAACCCGCCTAGAGAAAAGGCAATGCTAACAGAGGTCAATTTTTTCTTTCTCTCATCCTATAACTATTTTTTTAGCTTCACCTAGGTAACAATTGTTTAGAGTGTTGAATGTGTTGGAGCAACAGAGTGAAGCTATAAACATGGGTAACAATAGAAATTCACGTGATGGAGGAAGCTCATTGTGGTAAAAGAAGGATTGACACAGTGCTAAGTTATATATTAATTTAGAAGCTTTTCCATGTGAGAATGTCAATTTCCAACCATTATTAATACATTGAGCATTATATGTAGTTCTCATTAACCAGTACACCCATACCCCTACACATTCTTGTTTCCAAATCGACTAGTATACAACATTTTCATGTTCAATAGTGAAAGAAGTCATTGTGTTAGAGGACTTTGGAGTTATGATTCCTTTAATAGAATAAATTATTCTTCCCATACTTCATTAATAATTTAAATTTTTGAAGGAATTTGAGTGCAAATCTGTGCAGGCCAATCCTCTACATACATCGATAGAGCTTGAAGAAACAACATGGAAATTGTTCAAACCTAAAATTATGGTATATAATTTATGATACAAGTGGAGAGGATGATCAATGTAGGTATATTCATCTTGGGGATGATAGATACATTATAGAATCAACTCATGTGCTATGTACAAGCAAAGGATATTAACTCAAAAGGCAGGGAATGTAACTTTGTGCTCTTCAATAAAGATAATAAAAACTCCCATACAAATAACTTGGCTCATCATTTCAATCTAGATCAAATTAAGGAAATCAAAGAGCCAAATTAATTCATTCCTAATAACCATCCCCTACATAGGTTTTCTACCTAATGCTATCATGCACATCTAAAATAAGGCATATGATACAATGTCTGAAGAATGGAATTCATGTAACAAGTTTCTTCTTGATTTTTCAATCCAACAACGTCTGTCTCCTCTTTTTAATCATATTGCAAGTATTCCATACTTCTTTATACACTAACTTCTACTTCTATTAGAAGATTGACATTTAGCAAATAACCTTTTCTTGAATCATAAAGATCCAAAATTGGCATGAACGATATGAAACCCCAATAACTCTCCAAGCCATTGAATTGATGTTGTGCATCTCCAGATAAATGAAAATGAGAATGGGTGTACATGTTAATGTACATGGTAAATAATGTTACTAAATAAAAAGGGCACTAGACAAAAGGTTGCCACATAAAGTAACCCCCATGCACAATTCCTCGCCAAAGGAAAACCGATAAGAAGATGTCATATCTAAGGAACAATACACTCTTAAGCTAAAAAACCATTCTCATAACTTCTAGAACAAGAGGTATATATATATATATGGATCCCAATAAATTTTGCATGCTATTAGGCATAAAGGAGTGTGTCAAAACAAAACAAATGAGCTTCACCCACTTCCTGCATGATCATATTTTTATGTTAGAATTTTCACAAGTCAACATATGCTTAAGAAAACTAAAAATGTGGTCAAAGTTGATATTTTTTGTTTAAATGATGTTAAACTATGAAATTTTCTCTAAGATATCTCTCTAGAGGTAGGATTATTAACTCTTAACACCAAGGAAAAAGTGTGAGGCAACCTTGCCAACTGCACATCTTAGAAACGATGTTTTTAATTTTGGTTTGACCCCTCTTAGAGGTCCTTTCTATTATTCTAAAAATATATATTCAGATCAAGGGCATGAATAACATACATTCATGGACACAGCAATGGGTAGAGTGAGTAAACCTCATATTTTGAATGACCAAAAAAGTCACAAAATCTCATCAACTCATATACATAAGATTCAAACATGTAAGGAAATCTTCCCATAAAAAAGTGTGCAAAAAAAGAAACCTTTGTTCCATAGAAAGGCTAAATTGGGCTCCATGATACAAATGATCGCAAAAGAAAAGTGTCCCACATTTTCTCCTTCACTTGTTCAAATATTTCAATTTGATAAAATAACAAATTTCTTGAAAGGTTAGACTCGTCTATGATAGAAAACCACTCATTTTGTTTTTTTAATTTCAAAAAGAAGAAGGAAATTAGAGTAAACTATTCAATTATGGTCGAGCCAACAACTGAGCAACTTTGTACGAGTATTCAAAGGCTAAATTTTTTATTTTCATGAAAGATATATTTAATACAAACATCTTACATTTGAATAACCCAGCCTATCTAAAGATCCTACATTTAAGAATTATTTGGATCATTATGCCTCAATGGAATAATTTAAATGGTAGAATGGAAGAATGTTAATAAATATAGAACATCATTTCTTAGGGGCTACAGAAGGTAAGTGGGGGAAACCATGTTACACGTTAAAACATACTTCCTAATGAATTGGTAATGGTTAGCAAAATGTTGAAAAAGAAGATATATGATAAATAACTCCAAGATAGAGATGAAAAATTGAGAAAATCAAATAAAAATGGATATTTCTATAAAGCTATAATAGTCCATATTTTAAGTGCATTCACAGAATTATTATTATCCATACCAAGTTCTACAACAGAAAATGTGACCAAAAAACATAAGGATACAACAAAAATATGGGAATATGTTATCCAACATAAGGATGCAACAACCCAATCTAGACAATGTTGTCAACCTCTCGCGTAAAATGATTTAATAAAATCCCTTAAGACCATGGTAGATGACAATTCTTCAGTTCGAGATGGATTCGTATGTAGTTTTACAAGGGTGCATGATAACTTATGAGGTTTAAAGTATATTGAAAATCCCATATCACTAGGAAGCATTATTAACTAAAACAACAATAATCCTGACAAAGGAAATCCAAAAATCACTAGATTGCATCATATAAACTCGACTTTTATCTTCTATGAAATTTTGAGTGTTTAAACCCAAAGATCAATCTTATTCCACCTTTCCATTTAAACCACAAATTCACTGTTCCAATTGCATAATGTACAATCTTAGTCACTGTGACTGACATTTGGAACTTTTGTTAGGCATGAATACATGTGAAGCAATTCAATACACCCAAAAATGACTACAAATATTTTGGTTGCATAAATTTTAAGTAAGTCAATTTTGCATTCTAATTTTTTAGCACACCAACACATTATTTGTTGTAATTTATTTGTTCATTAAATTTAGTGGAATTACTAATGATAGCTCATACAATCAAAGTTTTTTAATACATTTTCAATTTTAAAATGCATGTTCTATATCTATGATATAACTACTTCCAAATTTTACTCTTATTGGATTTCTTTTATTTTATATTTTGTCCATACCAAATCATATCGATACCCACATCTTATTACTGTAGTTTGAATCCATTAGTGTTGATTACTACACTTGACCCAAAAAGAACATTCAGTAAGGCAGAAAGAAGTAGTCAGCCCAAGTAATCAACCCAGTGACCTCTTACATGGAACTCAAAGCACTCAACCAATTGAGCTACTTTTTGATGGTTTGATATTATATGTTGATTCCAAGCTATGATTACATAGAAATATTTATTTTCTCAATCTGTCATCATACAGTTTGGATGTTAATATAAATTCTACCTATTAAAATGAAAGAAAAAAAAGAAACAAATTTAACTATTTTTATCCCTATAGAAACTAAGTATGGAAACTAAAAGCCCATAGTTCACCATAAAGAAATAATTTTTTCTCTGTCTTTGGCCACGAATTTCTAGAATACAAAAATCTATAATACTCTAAAGTGCGACATTAATATGCTAGTCTTGAAATCTACACAATTTGATATAGTAAGTTTTGCATCTAGTAGTGTCACCCATAACTAGTTAAACAAGAGATCAAATTTCCCATCAAGGACCTGGGCTTCAATATGCTAGCATTGCAGTTGAAAAGAACCATGGTTTCTTGAATATGCTTGCATTGTGGTTGGAAAGAACCCACAGTTTCACAGTCATGGTCGAAGAAAAATAATGCAAACACGAGTGAGGTTACATGTACCCTAGTTGGTAATAAGGTGAAGACAAAATGTTGTAATGTTTAATAATTAGGAACAAGCACAAAAATACTTTTTTTTTTAAAACTAGTCAATTTAACACAATTGCAATGAGTATAAAGGTATAAATCGATTGCGATTAAACTTTTCTAGATAATTATGTCTGTAATCAGTCAACAATAGGCAAAAAATAGGGGTTAAAATCTTTGTTTTATGTGGCAACATTGAATTTCATATTCCTAAAAATTCTTAACTCCCACGAATTTAAATTTATAATTGAATGAAGGAATTTTTGCAAAAGAGTAAATATCTTGTTCAATCATAATAATTAAAGCACCATGAACCCACAAAGATATTTTTGTAATCAGATAAGTGAAACTCCTTTTAGAAATATCTAATATGTCACTTCTCTCAGCCTTCTCCATAATAACCTGAATAAATGAAATAAAACATAAAACATATAAAATAAGCAATTTTTATAAATTTGAATCAATTAACATGAATCTATACAAATTTAAATACAAGATATGTTCCTTCATCTCCATCAAATATCTTTTATTTTGACATTACATTATAAAAAAACATATCTTTATCTTGTCTGTATACTTTTCTTGAATCTGAGAAGCTTCATCTTGTCTTCTCTCTAAATATATGAAACAAAAAATCAAATTGTAAACCTTGACATACTTTTGTCAAATATAACTGTAAAGTATTATGAAAATCAATTCCATTTTTCTTTCCAAACTCCAGTGTTGTTACTAGCTTGAAGGTGCGTATAGAAAAATGTAGATAATCTACAAATTTATCAAAGGGAAAGATCAAATAAGAGGAGAAACAAGAGATTGCCAAAAGTGTCTAGATGGCATCTAAAAGTTCACAAACCATATGAACTATAAATGGAAGTATTATTTAATGTGTTAAAGGAATTAGAACATTATATTTTCCACTTAAAAATCCCTACAAAAAAAAACATGACATCCTAGATATAGTAGGAGTGCAGGGACAAGATTCAACCATTTCATTTCGAGTGACAAGCAGGTGGCACAGATATTCACTATACCAAAAGAAATAAATTTGTAAATCATTATCTAATTTAGGATTCCTTCATTATTAACTTTACACCTTATTGAATATGAAGACAGTATTGTAGTGGAACAAGATTCATCCAACTCAATTCCTACAGAACCACAAGTTGAAAGTCAATAGTTTTGTGTGAAATTTTAGACTTCTATAATGAAGCTTTTGAGAAAAAATCATGTTCATCCTCTCATAACGTCATGATTATGACATCTACATTGTGACTCTAACTATGTCAGTTCCAAGGAATTACCCAAATAACATAAAACTCAACTTCTATCCCTTGAAAATAACATCCAACTAGGCAATTTCTCCAGAGAATCACTTTGTAATATGTATCCTTGAAATCAACACCACAAACCAAAAATGCACCTGGTAGTATAAAAATAACTTACTCCAACCATCTTCATTTTTATATTTCTAAATTACTAATCACAAAACCATTTTTTTCAAAATTTTAGTTTCATCATGAAAAATAGAATTCCAACTAGAGATTTTTTGAGTGAGCACTCCATCCCCAATTATCATGCAGGTTCCCAGTAGAAAAACTAGCAAAATCCAAATGTATTTCCTTTGATTGTTTTCAAAGAATGACTATGTTTCACAACTTAGGCCAGTTTCACGAGGTTCAATAACCTTATATGTTGAAATGTGTGCATCTAAATGTTTTTTCTTAGGTAAAAGGTTAAAGTTTGCATGTTTACACAAAAAAACAAAATTTAGAGCACCACAAGATTCGAACCATTGACCAAAGTGCACAGATAGGAACAAACCATACATTCTTTGTTGTGATATGCAGTCAAGACGAAGAATATATATTTGCAAAGAGGAATAAGTTTGAATGTCAAGAAGATAAATGAGAGAACTCCCAAAATCTCATCGTTGTGCTCATGGAGCCTCACGATCCTAGAAAACATGCTCTTCTATACATACAAAGGTGATGTGGTCAAATCTTGATACACCACTTTGAAGCTTTGGGAATCCATGGCCAACATTTTTATATAGGACACCTATTCAATAAGAAAATAACTCCCAAACCAAAAATAAAATATCACATCCCACAAAAGAAATCCTACCACAAACAGCCCAAATAAGTGTTATTTTGGTTCAACTGCGATTTTGAATCATCCCACATTTTCCCAAACAGACCCTTACTACCCAAGTTAGACCTTAAGAGGGTTTAGCGGATATAATACATAGACTCACTCCTCCCAACAGAACTCAAATTTGACCCTAAGTGTGAGCTACTTCCATCAATGATTCTTCTGAGGTAGTTGTTGCAAAATAAGGCTTATTCCAACCTTCCGCTGTCACAGAGGATGAATGACCCTCATAGTGAACCACCAGGATAAGGAGCACACTAAAACAAAAGGCTCCAAGTTCCCTAACTCCCTCACGATTGCTAAAATTTACCTCAATGCCCACACTCTCAACCTACAAAATTTTTGCCCCTCAAGCTCTCAGTCTTGCCTATTCTTTTAGCCTTCACCTGACTAATTTAACTTATGAAAAATACCTTTTAATACATATATTGTTATACAATATATAAAAACCCGTTTAGCCCCTTATATACCCAATATATTATTTTATGTTTTCCTACTTTTTTATGCCCCAATATGAATGCATGTGATATGGTATTGCTTTGTCAATGGTGCCCCTATGCTTCCAAGCCACATTTTTCTAATTCATATGAAGACATGATATTATCAGTTCCACTAGAATAAAATAATATTTTAAGTTTTATGTTCTTAATAGTACTTGTTGACTCCAATCCAATGGACTGATGTTTTGTTTGGCTATTACTGACTACGACATGGATTCTATGATTTCCTTGGGTATTTAATGATGGGTCTTTTCCTTCCATATGTATAGAACTTGACGAAGCCTTTGGGAAATCACACTAGAAATGAGGTACTCCAAATCCCTAATAATTAACCTATGGTGCTTCCCTTCCACCATTCTATGAGTTTCTTGAAAAGGATACCCTTCCCGTCATGCTACTTCTTCTTGTATTTCTTCATCTACTAAAAGTTCTGTAGGAGTTCCACTGACTCATATTAGATCTTGATGATACCTTAGATACAAAATTAGTTTCCATTGGAGCCCTTTATCTTACTACCCTTGGAGTAAAACCACCACCATAAAGAGGTGGTCGTGAACTACTCCCCTTGAAGAAGTTTTGGGTGGTCTTCCCTAAAAATCTTGGTTGTGGCAGTCATGTTGTCTTGATGCATATTTTTATCCCAAGATGTTCTTTTGCATAACGAGCACATTTAAGTACCTCTGCTACTAATGATGGCCTCCAAATTCTAACCATGGCCCTGATTCAGGGGTTCAATCCATACATAAAACGCTCAACTTGGTGTTCATTAGTATCTAGATACAAAATAAATTTGATGAGTTCCATAAACCTCATATCATATTCGTCCACTATCTTGATTCCTTGGACTAATGCATGAAAAGATCTTTCTTGTTGTTCTTGAAAATGGGGTGGTAAGTACTTTGCACGAACTCTTTCCTCAAACAACTCACAAGGAACATTTTCCAATGTGAGATGCAACTTTTTTTATAGATTTCTCCACCAAATTAAAGCACTTCCTCTCTGTTGGCATATATAAATATTCATCTATGAGGTAGATTCATATTCGTTTAATGCAAAACACCTTGTCATACCTTCCAACCAAGCTTTAATATCTTCTCCTGCTTGTCCTCCATAACATTAAGGAAGCTTGATGTTTTGTATCTCCCTACATATATCATCATGAGGTCATTTATGATTTAATCCTTTAGACCCACTAGAGTTTGCTTCCTCAAAATGAGGTTGTTCCCCACTAGTACTAGTTTTCGGTGGCCCTTTTAGTGTTTCTAAAATTGTTCCCAATGAGTGCATTGTAATGGCTAGCTCAGGTGTAGGAGTGGTTGGTTCCGACGATGATGCTTATTGTGGAAATCATGGTTTCAATGGTGAGAATGTTGTTGGTCAGCCTCATCATCAATGATTCTTTACCATCGTAGCTTTGTTCTGGACATAAAATGATTATGAGTAACATGGGTGCAAACATAGTCTAAATTTTTTTACATTATAAACTGAAGCTCATACATGGGTATAGGTTTTCTACTATTATTACCTACAGGCAAACATTACTTATACTGATATTGAGGGTTGTATCGCTACCTACCTTTCCTAAATTATAGGGTAATCTATCCTGAAGGATAATAACACTTATTATAATACATAGGTCTTCATAGTATCACTTCGTAATATCTCCTATCATCTTCTAGCCCTAATATGGCCATGGCAGGAGTTATTGATATTTTAAGTTTCAATTTAATGCATGACCATATGTTCAATTATTAGAAGACCATTAAATTCCAAAACGTTTCCAGGTTTAAATGATATCTTCATTAATGCAATGATTAATTCCCTAAGTATCCTAAAAAATATAGACCGAAAAGTAATATAAATAAAATACAGAAAGTATAGATAAACACATAATACATAAATGTATATGAAATTAAGACATCTCAAAGAAGATAAAGATAAAGTACAAAAGTGAATAGAAAAAGTAAGTTAATAGGAAAATAGAGGACATGACTCATTAACGCACAATTATATTATAAATTATGTTATAAAGTATTATTATAAAATTGCCCATGGAACTTTGGATTGATGGTGAATAGGTGTATTGTTAAGATACTCCTTGTGATAGGTCACCGGTTCAAATCCTTCGTGGGTGATTAAGTAGTATTATGTAGAAAAATATAGATATATATATTATTATAAAACTATATTTTTAATAAAACTACAAAAAAAATTATAATAGAGTTATTATTCAAAATAAAAAATAAACCCATACACTTAATATATATATATAAATCATCAATAAATTTATCCATAAAATCATAAAATATAAAAATAATTAAATTAACCATCATAAAATATAATATAAAAAAACTCCACCCGCAAAAAAAAAATTATTCTAAAATATTTTATTAAAATATATAACATTTTTTAACATCACCGCTATACATTTCCTAGAAAATATCTATATTTCCCACTGAGTTGTAGTACGAGTGAAAATTCAAGGTTGCCACAGTAACCAACCAAAATTAAATCACCTTAGCTTGTATCGAGGAAAGCTACTCCAACTAGGCTAAAGTTTGCAATAGATATGAACAATTCAATGACTAGAAGGGGTAAACACTTACATGGGTTGGGGAAGATTCTATGACCATATTTCCAAGAAATAACTTTCAAAAATAAAATGGGGGTGCGTGTGCTTTTTACTATGGGGAAATCAAAATCGAAACCACGTAATATCCTTCCTTACGATTTTTGGGTGTAGACAAGTCAAATCAAATTAATTAGTTTTTCCACCACGGAGGTTTAGCTTAGCTCTCATTTTGGTTAGTAACCAACACACCATAATAATATAAACATATTACTCACTTTCACGTGATAGAACAATTGAATTACGAAAAATAGATATGAATAAACAAGTTGTGGAAAAAAAAAAACATCTAAATCACTAAATGTACAATTTGATTGGTAGTTTCAAAATAAAATATAACAATATAACAAGTCAAAATACCTTGCCTCTCATAAACTTCAACCACATAGAAGTTGATGATGAGAAAACCAATATGAAAACTAATGTTGCGTATATTGTATCAGGAAATACGAGAGTTTATCATTAAGACACAAGAACAATAGCTTATTATGCAATAGGAATTTATCAAACTGAAAGGAATGAAGCTGTTATAGCGAATAGTCCATTAAAATTGTGAATTGACTCAAGATTTATAAAAGTTTTTTTTTCTAAATGGGGTGGCTAGTCCCGTGAAGAAACATTTATTAGGCCATATGTACAATATATTACAAATATCCAAGCTGATAAACATCACATCTATCATCCATCATACATCATTGACCAAATATCGTTGTAGAACAGCTCACGATAGAGAATTGAAACCGGACAAAGCACGAATAAGCCGGCAGCCCCACCGTTCAACCATGCACCCATGTGCAAAGATCTATAAAAGTTTACCAACGATACAATAAGAAACAACAAAAGGAAAAAAGAAATGAGCCGTAAATATTTCTCTAGTCGAGACGCTTAGTCGTAAATTTTGGCGAACCACATGCTCAATAGAAAATATCAGAGGTTGAATTGAATATGTATAAGAAAAATTCAAATTTATTCTTGCATGTTTAGCGTTGAAGGAGTGGTATAGGAAAAAATTTCCCGCTATTACCCAACACTGACTTCTAGGTCACGATTCTTTGTAGCGATGGTAAATTCCATACTAAGTAATAAAATGTACAAAAATAATTTATCGAGGGAAATAGGGTTGAGATGATTAATTTATTTTATAAAGTTGCATCCCTTGCTAGTCATATTCATTTCGTCACGAATTCAAACAATTGCAATCATAACTTGTATAGTCCAAAATGTGAACTAAATGAAATTTAGTAGGTTAAAACGTGACAAATATGAACTGAATGTGCATTTATTCTAGATCGCCTATTTAAACAAGGGAAGCTGCGAGGCAGCGAGTCCCTGCATGAAGTTAACATTTAAGGTCTAAGCCAGTTCGAATACCAGTCGATGAATCAGCGACAAAGCACTTATGAAAATAGATAGCATCAGTAACCATTTAAGTAGCAGCAGTTTAGCTTGTTTACTCCGAAGGATTCTAGTTAGCATTCAAGCAAGCAGCACTAGGAACAGAGGCCATAGAGACAAAAGCAGGGGCATCATCAACACCAATTGCATAGAAATAAAGGGCATCAGAGGTAGAGCCAATTTCAGATTCTCCAGTTACAGGGCATCAGGAGCAGCATTCAAGTAAGCATACCAGCCATCAGATCCAAATCCCATGCCCGCGGGGGCAATTTTTGGTTATTAAGGTAAAGCCTTAGCCCACAAGCGTATTAGTGACTCCCTGTGCAGGAGTATGGCAGAGTCAAAGATTGACGCTTCATTGATTGACGGATAACCTTTCTATGCCAAGGCCATATATATATGCTTCGATTGCAGTTGCAAATATCCCCCATCATGCAGATCATCTAGTTTACCGAGATCCAGCAGTAGCAGTTACGGAAGGCAGAGGAATTAGTTGGGTCGAGTGGCTGAGGTGGCAAGAGCGATACTCTCCCAGGGTTGACATGGGCAACTCACATACTATGGTGAATTTCTCCTGCAGTGAGCAATAGCAACGGACCTACAACAACTCCTCCTCCTGTATCTAGGAATGACAGACATAACGTACATTGGGCATCACTTCTTCTGAAACTCAGACAACAACTGCACCAGTTTCAGTAATACATAAATCACACAATTGCAATAGAAATAGTCACATGAGCAAGTTTCAGTAATACATAAATCGAGGGTTGTCGAATAATATAATATGCACCAGTTATTTCAAAACAATGCACCAGTTTATGTTGCTAGCCCAAAATCACACAACTGCAATAGAAATAGTCACATGAGCACTATATACCAAAGATCTGAACATTATTGAATAACTAACTTGCAGAGAATCATCATCAATTCAAGATACACCAGTTTATGTTGCTAGCCCAAAATCACACAACTGCAATAGAAATAGTCACATGAGCACTATATACCGAAGATCTGAACATTATTGAATAACTAACTTGCAGAGAATCATCATCAATTCAAGACACGAGTAACATGAAAACCGCCGTGAAGCTTACATTTGACCTTGAAAATAAGCATTTCTTATGACAGACTGTAACATGTGAAGAATACAAGACAAGCATGAATGCTAACAATTAGGACATTAGTCCGGCATCCGAGCAGAGACGATAGAAGCATAAAAAATGCGAGTTGCACCACCATGGCAGACCCAAATGCATATTTGAAGCATCCGTCGTACACCTGTAACAGAGAAGGAAGCGGGGAAATAAGACAATGCGTAAGATAATGCAAAAGAGATGTTATTGTTTTTTTGGTTTCTTTTTTCTTTGTCTTTCGACTTTTACGATGTCAATAATCAGAAGAGTCATGAGAACAAGTGCTAAGAGAAACAATGCCGCGAGTTGAGTAAGTTGGCTTATGCTAATGGATTCCATGTTATGTGAAGCGGGGAGATGTATGTGAATATCCAGGTGAAGAAGAGGCCAATTTATAAAAAAGTTCAACGTGTTTGTAAGCTGGTTTTAAGTGTGAATGGAGCTAAAATACTTGAAGCTCGGATGGAGCAGGGCAGTATTTAATGGTCGGCATAAAACGAAAAGCTTACGTTAAGTGAGCAATCTGTGCAATTAAGTAGTTGATATGACATGGGGAGCAAATGGCATATGGAATGATGTATGTGGCGGCAGAAGTAAATGCGAAATTAGGTGATGTATCTGACATCGGGCAATCTTGGTGGTAGATTGGGTCCAAGATATTCTAATAAAAAATTGGCTAGACAGGAGATCTATGTCAATATCTAGGTGCAGAAATCTTGAAGATCAGATTGGAGCAGGCCAGTATTTAATGATGGGCATAAAACGAAAACCTTACGTTAAGTGAGCGATCGGTGCAATTAGGTGATCGATCTGACATGGGGAGAAAATGGCATATGGAATAATGGATGTGGCGGCAGTAGTAAATGCGAAATTAGGTGGCTGTGGCCAGTGTGCCCACAAGAAGAGCATCTTAACCAGCCAAATTTCTTGAAGATAGCCCCTTTGAGCCTGTTGCGGTAGATTAAATATGTTGCTGTTATAGAAGACAGTAGGGCAGCCGCGAGGGGTCTTGGTTTTTCTAAATTGTGGTGCAATGGCTTGCAAAAACCCCACCTCGGTGGAAGAAATGTAGTTCAAAGTCATTGATTTTGATAGAGATATCACAGATGATGACATGCTTAAGTTATGTTTTTCATAAAACATGGAGTACTGCCACATATCAAGAAAAATTTAAGTATCAAAGATGATGAAAAGAAACAAAACAGAGCATAAGAGAAATCATTCAAAACTACACCCACAAAAGAATCTTGGTACTTTCTAGAAAAAGAATCATTAGAAGTCCACAACTGCGAAATGGAACATTAGATGTGGGCATTAGAAATATATACCTGTACATTCAACCAAAATGCACCGGGTTGATATTGACTTATGTTTTCCTCATAGCAAGCTGTATTGTCATTAATCCACAGAAATCCAGTTAGTTTATAGTTTTAAGAATCTTGATCAACAAAGAAATATATTCAGAAAGAGATACATACTTATTATTATAAAAACATTCTGGCCTTGAAAGACATAAGAAGAATTATAGCCCTACATGGGTAGGGGATTGTACAAATTGGTGGAGGTTAAGTAGCAAGAAAGCCATACCTATATCCTCTGACGCTGTTACAGAGAAATCGGTTAGGATGCCATCAACTGTGAAATTCTTGTTGTCCACGAACTAAAGATACTCCCTTATTGGATCATAGCTATAATTGATTCCAGCAGCAAATGTCTTCACAAAACGAGGGAACCATATGTTGCATTCGTTGATGGGTCCACATCTTCTTTGCCCAGAAGCATTAGTATTAGCTTTGTCTTGGTTTTTCTAAATTGTGGTGCAATGGCTTGCAAAAACCCAACCTCGGTGGAAGAAATGTAGTTCAAAGTCATTGATTTTGATAGAGATATCACAGATGATGACATGCTTAAGTTATGTTTTTCATAAAACATGGAGTACTGCCACATATCAAGAAAAATTTAAGTATCAAAGATGATGAAAAGAAACAAAACAGAGCATAAGAGAAATCATTCAAAACTACACCCACAAAAGAATCTTGGTACTTTCTAGAAAAAGAATCACTAAAAGTCCACAACTGCGAAATGGAACATTAGATGTGGGCATTAGAAATATATACCTGTACATTCAACCAAAATGCACCGGGTTGATATTGACTTATGTTTTCCTCATAGCAAGCTGTATTGTCATTAATCCACAGAAATCCAGTTAGTTTATAGTTTTAAGAATCTTGATCAACAAAGAAATATATTCAGAAAGAGATACATACTTATTATTATAAAAACATTCTGGACTTGAAAGACATAAGAAGAATTATAGCCCTACATGGGTAGGGGATTGTACAAATTGATGGAGGTTAAGTAGCAAGAAAGCCATACCTATAGCCTCTGACGCTGTTACAGAGAAATCGGTTAGGATGCCATCAACTGTGAAATTCTTGTTGTCCACGAACTGAAGATATTCCCTTATTGGATCATAGCTATAATTGTAGCTCATGCCATATTCATCATTGGCAAAATTAGCAGCAAATATTTCCAGCCCTGCAGAGTGTGCATCTTGTACAATACTTGTAGGTGCTTGTAAATATAAGTTTGTACCGACAGGCCAAATGTAGTCCTTTGGAACCATGATTCCAGCAGCAAATGTCTTCACAAATGTTAAATTTTTTACGAGGGAACCATATGTTGCATTTGTTGATGGGTCCACATCTTCTTTGCCCAGAAGCATCAGTATTAGCTTTGTCTTGGTTTTTCTAAATTGTGGTGCAATGGCTTGCAAAAACCCAACCTCGGTGGAAGAAATGTAGTTCAAAGTCATTGATTTTGATAGAGATATCACGGATGATGACATGCTTAAGTTATGTTTTTCATAAAACATGGAGTACCGCCACATATCAAGAAAAATTTAAGTATCAAAGATGATGAAAAGAAACAAAACAGAGCATAAGAGAAATCATTCAAAACTACACACACAAAAGAATCTTGGTACTTTGTAGAAAAAGAATCACTAAAAGTCCACAACTGCGAAATGGAACATTAGATGTGGGCATTAGAAATATATACCTGTACATTCAACCAAAATGCACCGGGTTGATATTGAGTTATGTTTTCTGGTCGAAGCAATGGATATAAATTGTCAAATGCATAAGAGCGGGATTGGATTGACTGAATTGCTGCAAAAAATTGAAGCATGAGATTCTTGTAATTATTTAAATTCATCAAAATCAAGAAATCCCACTACGAAAGTATATATTCCCCTTTTTAAATCTCCATCAACTATAATATCTATTTGACCTTGGCTATGAAAAGGTCACACTAAGTATTTTTTGTTATTATAAGAGGGCCTCGGAGAGCCGGTTAAAATAAACCTGGACCATGGCATTACTGCATGCAAATAGTAGGCTCGAATTTGGCGTTTCGATCATTCCTATGAAATCTTTAACTGAATTGCACAATGCACCGACATTAAGATCAGAGTCTGTCTTAGAAAATTACGCCAGGTAAAAGAAACGAACATAAATACTGGCTTAAAATTTAAAGATTCACACCAGGAAAAACGTGAACACGAATATTTCTTTACTAGTCACTGTAACTGTGATCCAAATCAGAGAGACCCAAACTTCTTTCTGTTCCTTTTCACTGCAACTGTGTCTTGCCCTAAAGCTCTTCGTTGCTCCTTGTGAACACGAATATTTTCGATTCTCAAATGGACATGAAAATTTAAAGATTCTTTCGAGTAAAATTAAAAGAATTTTGCCAGAAAAGACATGAATACGAATATTTTCGATTCTCAATCTGACTTGAGAATTTAAAGATTCTTCAGAGTAAAAAAATTGGTTC
This sequence comes from Pinus tabuliformis, assembly GCA_031772625.1. NCBI lineage: Eukaryota > Viridiplantae > Streptophyta > Pinopsida > Pinales > Pinaceae > Pinus > Pinus tabuliformis. Next base: position 743,268,586 of record CM062812.1, on the reverse strand, counting down.
TCGTGCCAAACTGAAATTTTAAAATTCTTTCCAGTAAAATTTAAAATTAAAGTCAAATGGGCTGAGAAAGAAAATCTACACGTGAATTTGTAAAACAGCTTTAAAGGCAATGCAAGGGCATTTTCAAAGCACCGCAAAGTTACGTCCAAACCAGGAATTTAAATCATGCCGCAGTTCACCTTCTTTTCCATTACGCATACTCCAACTGTGATTCTGGAGGGGGAATCGCCCGCATCCATCCCCATATTTCACAATTCCACAGATTCGAAACAACAACTTGAATCCTCTGTTGTTTCTGCAGCTGGTGCCTTCGCATCTAAAGGCCCTTCCCTGATATTAACAGTATATAACACTATAAAAAGCCAACCCTCGAAAAAATTAAGAGAACCTCAGGGATTTTGTGGACAAAATTGATGAAACCACACCCGAGAAGCCAACCCTTGAAAAAATTAAGAGAACCTCAGAAATTTTGTGCAGAAAATTGATGAAACCACACCTGATTTAGTAAAGGAGGAAGAGGCCTTTTAGAAGGGAAGAAATTGCGCGTAAACCTGTTATGAGAAAGGACGCAAGGAGTAGCATTATAACGCTCCAACAATGAAAATATATGAAGAAAGGACGCAAGGAGTAGCATTATAACGCTCCAACAATGAAAATATATGAAAAAGGAAAAAACAAAATTTTATAACCAATTTAATATATAATATAAAATTAAGTTTCAATTATTTATAATAACAACTTCGCTTACATGCATTTTGATAGATGTTGTCTTTCTTGCTCTTGAGGCTCAGCTTGTACTCCAGGGAATGGCCTCCCACTTCCTGAACTTCGAAAATGAGAAAGAAGACGTGTGGCCTTGAAGCCTCAGTACCCGTAACGAAGGTGTCGTCTGTTGCACCAACCATGCCCATGGAGGCTCAATATGCGCCGAGCAAGTGACATTTGCGTTGTCTTCGTAAGTTCTGTGACGGCTGTAAGCACTTTTAGCAAACACTGTGTCAGTCTGGTCTCTGGTTCAAAAGCCAGCAACTAGCAGAACAGTGACTGAAGTTGATGTTAGTGAGATTTGTGTTATATTCGTAAATTTTGCCTCTGTGTCACCGCTTCTGGCATTGTGCTTCACTCTGTTCGCTGTTCGAACAGCTTGTACCACAAGCTTTGAAGAAAAAAAGTGAAAAAGAAAACGAGCAATGGCTATGCCCAGTTCAACGACTGCCAGTGGCGCACAAATGGTTCCGGCAACCCCTTATTTTGTCGGAAAATTTGACATTTTGAGGAGACCCGGCTTTCGCAATTCTGCATAGCCTATTTCCCTCTTGGAAAATCATTAGGGTTCGGTTTCAGAACAAGGAGGTTTTCCATGCCTCTGTGTCAGGGCTTCTGGTACCGTGCTATGACTAGCGGTGGTGCATTCTCCACTGCACCCTGCAAATTATTAAGCGATACATATTTTCTCCACGACAACCTGCAAATCATTAAACAGGAAGAGAGCCATACTATATTATTGAGTTGGGTAATACTTGGCTTAACTGCAAGAATGCTCAGAAATGTAACAATAGCAGCTATAGGTGACTGGTTCGCTGGCTCAGAAATGAAACAATGTAGGAAAGAGTAACTGCTTCCATGACGATTGGATCATGAAAGAATTTTCGAAGGCATGCCGAAACCGGAGGAGACTGCATGTGTATAGATACTTCCAAAGTGGAGGGATCTTGTCTCGGCGTTGGAGACGAGAGCTGCTAGTTGAAGAAGCAAGCATCGAAGGAAACACAGTATGTTTTTGTTGCGTGTGTGCAATTCGGTGAGCCATTTATCTCCCTTTTATCTCCTTTGTTTCCATTTAGCCCCTTTCGGTAGCAAAGTAGGGTCAATTGTTGTCGCAGGAGAATTTCCTGTCCTCCTACAGCTAGAAGAAGCTCTCTGGGAACTCCTCCAGAGAGACCCTTTTGCTCTTTGGCACGGTTGTCAATGGGTTAGAAATTTTTGAAATTTGTAATCGAGATAAAGATAATTATTATCATGTATCAGATATTTTTAAAATATGTAATCAAGAAGATATTTCTAGAATCTGCTATCTAGATAAGGAGAACTTACAGTTTGTCATGGATTCGATACAACAGGTCGCAGGTTCAAAGCCCCGCAACCGACGTTTTTGACGCCTGCTCCACAAAGCCTAGGTCAGAACATTGTGCCCTGATGATCGCCGCTCCACTTCTGGTGGCTGCATATTCCTTGGCCCCAATCCTATCTCTTGGTGCTCTCAGCAAACAGCCGACTCTTTCTCGTTCCAGTGCTGAGGCCGAATATCGAGCTCTTGCCTTCGTCCTCCCTGAACTGCCCTCCTGATTAGTTGCGGAGTAGTTAAACCCTGCTTGTTTGAGAGCCCCCCTCCCGCCTACCTTACTATTGGACTCTGCTGAGCGTAACGAGTCGGTGCAGAGCATAACGAGCCAGTACAGAGGCAGCGCAGGTTCATGACACCTGCCCGCATCCACGGACACCTGCAGCTTAACATCAAACCTTACGAAACCTTAGCATACCCCTGCAGATAATACGAATTAATGGAATTAATGTTAACATTAAAACCAGACCGTTGACGGTTAGGGAGAATGCACTCGGCATAAAGGCAATTTAAGCTATGATCAAGCCTCTTCCGCCTCGAGAAGAGGCCAAATAAGATTGCGAAGCGTCAGGTGGAAATGGAACTTAGGTTATCTCGGCACATCGTCGCAGAGGGAATTTGGAAACCTTATGATAAACGGCGAATAACACCGCGCAGCTAACAATAACTAATGCTAACTCCACCCTTTTTGATTACTATAGTCCCTGCCGAATGCCAGATGGCAGGGACTAATAAGACCATTTACAACACACAATATTTAAACCATATCTCAAATACATGAATTCAGAGTCGAACAAATGTAATCTGCCAAATCAACATATAGGTCAAACTTAAGTTTGCACGCATTCGCAGAAGTATTTCGCAAAACATGAGATGAAATAAATATTTGATAAAATGACTTTTATATTGGAAAATGGAGAAGTGTAGGGCCTATATGAGGTTCGACAATATTAACTTCAATGATCTGTTGTTATTACAGAAAAGAGGTATGGTGAAAGGACTTACTAGTTTAAAGTTTGTTCATATTGATTGTGATGCATGTGCACTTGAACAGATGCATAGAGATGAATTTCCAATGAATGCTGATAGAAGGAGGAGAGATATACTCGAGCTGGTACACACAGATTTATGTGGGCTTATGTAGACAAGGTCATTAGGTGGTGCATATTATTTTTCACTCTTTATTAATGATTGTACTGGATTTACTTGGGTATATTTCCTCAGGAAGAAGAGCCACACTTTCGAATACTTTAAGGAGTTCAGAAGTATCATTGAAAAGCAGACAGGTAAAAGAATTAGGCTTCTCTGCTCAGATCAAGGGGGAGAGTACAAGAAAGTTTTTGTTCTCAAATATTGCAAAGAGCATGGGATACAACAATGGTTTACAATACCCTACACTCCTCAATGGAACAGGGTTGCAGAGAGGAAGAATAGAACCCTTGTGGAGTGTGCTCGCATTATGTTAAAAGGTAAGAATATTTCTAATGGGTTTTGCGCTGAAGCAATTAATATTGAAGTTTAGATTTCAAAACTCCTTTTGAAGCTTGATTTGGCTATAAGCCTGCAGTTAAGCATTTGAGATTTTTTGGTAGTAAAGCCTTTGCTCATGTCCCAAAGGAAGATAGAAAAAAAATGGATTCAAAGGAAATCAAATGTATTTTTGTTGGGTATTGTACATAATTTAAGACTTATAAACTATTTAATCCCTCTACCCATAACGTTTTTGCACACAGAGATGTAGTGTTTCATGAGCACGTTAATGATGGAAGCCATGAGAGTGCTAATGAAGAATGTCACGTGGCCTTGTTGGTGGAAGAAGGAAGTGATGAATGAGGTGACAACAATGAGCAGCAACAACAGAAGTAACAAGAAGGGAAAGAAGATGGTGTAGCTATCAAGCCAAGTCCACAAAAGGATGATCAAACAATGTTTGAAGCTACCCCACCACTTTGGAGATCAGGTAGGAATATTTAGTTGCCGGAAAGATATAGGGAAAATGATTTTATAACTAGTATGATGAATGTTGTGGAACCCTCTAGCTATAAAGAAGCCAATCAATATAGTGAATGGAGAGCTACTATGGAAGAGGAATATGAGTCAATCCTCAAAAACAAAACTTGGGATTTAGTTTAACTACTTGAAGGAAAACAACCCATAAGATGCAAATGGTTGTATAAACCTAAATTTAAAGCAGATGGAAGAATAGATAAGTATAAAGCTAGGCTAGTTGCAAAGGGGTATTAGCAGCAAGAAGGCATAGTTTATGATGAAACATTTGCCCCTATAGCTTAATCAAACACAACCAGAATGATAATTTCTTTAGCTACCAAACACCATTGGATGATTCACCAGCTAGATGTTAAATCTTCATTTTTAAATGGGGCCTTAAAAGAAGAAGTCTACTTAGTGCAACCTGAGGAGTTTGTCAAACACGGTGAAAATCATTTAGTTTGCAGGCTGAAGAAAGCGTGTATGCACTAAAACAGGAACCTAGGTCATGGTATGACAAAATTGATTCATTTTTCCTACAGCATGGTTATAAAAGAAGCAAAAAGGACCCTAATCTTTATACCATGTTTGATAAAAAGAGAAGGATTCTTTTGATTTCTTTATATGTAGATGATCTAATCATTACAGGGAATGTTGATAATCTCATTAAAGAAATCAAGGAGCAGATGTCATAAGTATTTGAGATGAAATACCTTGGAGAGCTACATTACTATTTGGGTTTAGAAGTTTGGAGGGATTCTTGACAAATTTTTCTATCACAAAGTAAGTATGTCAGGATATTACTGGAAAATTTCATAATGGATCAGCACAAAGCTGCAACAATACCTTTACAGCAAAATTTAGAACTTCTGGATGATGATGGATCTAAGGAGGCAGATGCAACTTTGTATAAACAGTTGGTTGGAGTCTATTATATTTGACTAAAACTAGGCCTGATTTGCCTTATTTAGTTAGTGCATTGAGCCAATTTATGTCAAAGCCCCTTGAGAGCCATTGGGTTGCAACAAAAGGTGTTTTAAGGCATCTCCAGGGAACCTTAGATTTTGGTATTGTTTATACTGATTCATGAGATATTAGATTGACAGGTTTTTCAGACTCTGATTGGGCTGGAAATGTAGATGACAGACGATCCATAACAAGCTATGCATTTAGCATTAGATCTGGGGTCATATATGGAGCAGCAAAAAGTAAAACATAATATCCTCATCTTCTGCAGAAGCTAAATATCAAGCTTTGTATACAACGACATGTGAAGCAGTTTGGTTGAGGAGACTTCTCCTTGATGCTGGAGAAGAACAGAAGGTTGCAACAATGATCAAATGCGGCAACCAAAGCTCCATCAAACTTGCAAATAATCCAATATTCCATAAGAACACAAAGCATATCGATACACAGTTTCATTTTGTCAGGGAGAAAGTTCAGTCAAAAGAAATCCATATTGAGTATTGTAATAGTTGTGACAATGCTTCTGATATTTTTACCAAACCTCTTGGTAGAATCAAGTTTGAATTGTTTAGGGAAGTGTTAGGTATATGTGTGAATCCATTTGTCCATTAAGGGGGAGTGTTGAGATTAATGATGAAATTTCTTAATGGAGTGACGGTTCAAACAGAACCTTAGATTAGGAGTTTGTTCCCATTTTCTAGGGTGTTGTTTCAACTTCTCTAATTTTCTATAAATTATATATATTTCTCATGTAATGAATGTAAGTAGAGCGTGTTGTCCAGAGGCGGTCTCCAGGTTGTGTTCCACACCTGTGAGATGCTCAGGTTTATTCATTAAATTTGATTATTATATTTTTGACACTATATGGTCTGAAAGGGTTTGAATCGAATACTCTAATACCAAACTATAAGGCCTACATTTGACAAAAAAAATAAGAAAATCAAAATTCTATTTAGATTAACCAATTTATATGTAAATACATATATGGATATCCTGTTTGAAGTCGACCCTTGGGTTGACATTGTTCTGAGCCTACCCCCATTACTAAACTGACTAATTCCTCATTGAATATCTGGGATCAACCTATTTGGTTCCCAAATCCAAAAGACTTCAAAATTGAAGTGTTATAGCCACCATGCCCAAAACTCGAATAACAACGCTCATATTTCTAAATTTCCGTTCTCATATTGAACCCCAGTTCATCTCTTACTATACGGAGTTCCTCCTTTAGCATAATCTCTTACTATACAGAGCCCTCATGTTGACATACAAAGTTTATTCACAAGAATATGTTTTATGTACTTCGACATTTGAATAATGTGAATAATTTAATAAATATAAATTTATATATATTTATTTATTAATTTCATTATAAATATAAATTTATAATATTTGTTTATAAATATAGTTTTATTTATATTTCTTTTTTAATTAAATTATCAACACGAACTTATAATATTTGCTTATAACTATAATTTTATGAATATGTATCTATTTATTTACTCATAAATATAAATATAAATTTTTCTTATGTGTTAGGTATTCAATTAGTGTGCATACTTGTGTAGTGCACGTGACACATGTATATGTAGTTATCATATGCATGCTAATATTCCCATTTTTCATGTAATTAAATATGTGTCGATACAAATAATGATGTAGATTCTATTATCTCTCTAGATACTAAATTGAATGAAAATAAGAGGATAAAGGAGATTTTTTCAAAGAAATTAAAAGAAAAGGAAGAACACTGTGAAAAATTGGAAGAAGAAATTTTTAAATAGAGAAAACTACATATCCAATTAATCGAAATTTGACGCTTCTAAAAGGTTTTGAGTCATTAGATCACATGCTCGACTTGCGGATATCTGCCATCATCAAAAAAAGTCGTGGTTATTAAGAAAATAGTGAGACATCCAAAGATGAAACACCCTCAAGGACAGCAAATGGAGAAGAACCTAAGTGCAACCTAAGAGCTATGTTAATACATTCATAGAATCTAGTGACAATACAATGTAGGGAAACTAGTAATGTAAAGGACTGACATAATTGTGTTCCCTTCAACAACATAGGTGACAATGAAAGAAAGGAAAAAAGATACGATGAGTTCGAAAATGCTACTACACCGGGAATTCAACCTAATCCTCTCAAGGTATCTACAAGTAGCAATGGAATAGGATTAAAATATTAGTAGGGAGATGAATCATTTCCAAGGAACAACTTTAAAAAATATGCTTTATCAAGGCAACTCCATTAATACAGGTATAAAAATATATTTATTGTTCATTGTTTCTCATGTACAATATTTGGACACAAGGAAAGGGATTGCAAAACCTATTCCATTAGAAATAGAGGTTATTATCAGACTTCCAACACAAAATATGTGGGAAATAGTAGATCATAAGAGCCATTTTTCCATTATTCAAATTTGATACAAAATGCTACAAATGCCACAACAAAGGGAATATAACTAGTGATTGCGAGATTGACTTGATATGGTTCATGGAGAAGAAGGTCTCTTTGCTACATTAAGTAATATTACAGAAAAATGGACAAGGAAACAACGAGAGCTGAGGATAGATATGCCCACTTAGATCTAATCCATAGGAGAAATCTTCTTCAAGTATATATTTATGATTGATATGGAACTTGAGGAAGCAATAGTATTCAGGAAGGATGAAGGAAAAGGCAAGATAGAAAATAGCCTAGACATAGGGGGCGGCAGCTCTTAGAAAGATCAGTTGAGTAGTCTAAGGGATGTTAAGTAATGAACCATTAGATTGGATAGTGAGACACTTCTATTGGATTAGGAATTTGCGTAAGGGCGGAACTCATTTACGGGGACAATAGATCCATAAGTAGAAGAAATAACTTCAAAAAATATTTTTTTATCATTTTTCATTGGATGAGTGCCATGATAAGTCAGTCCCTTTTCCATTGATGTCAAAGGGGGAGAGATAGCAGGATAAAAATTTTCTATATCACAAGGACATATCTTGGAGTAGGATGATAATGGGAGTTTCATCCATTGCCATCAATGGCCATCAATTTCTAGTTGTGTTTCCATCAATCAAAGAGGTGAGATTTTTTGGAATAGTGTTGTTATTGATGTTAAATGAAGTATGATTTCTTGTATGAAAAAGGAGGTACGATACCTTGGAATATCAAATGCCATATCATGGATTTCAAGGAAGTATGATGCCTTAGAAAAATTATTGAGCATTTGTTGAACTTATGACGATAAAACAATTACGTAGAAGGTTTGGTTTAATAGTCCTCTCCAACATCTTTGAAATTGTATACTGCAATTGGTCAAAATCCCCTAGAATAAGAAGAAAGGCTAGTTTGAACATGTCACATTAGAAATCATGGCATTAAGATTACTAACAATTCGTCAGAGTTATGTCAATTAAAAAAAATTGCAAATGTTTTGGTTGGATACTACTCTGAGAGACCTTTCCATTAGTCTATGGAACTTGGTAAAACTCCAACTAGTTAAGTAGAAACAATGATTTTAAGTCAAGCATGTGCATAATGTAGTAAAAGGGGTCAAACCCTACATTCACTAACTAGTGTGCATTTCTAATAGTGGATTAGGCACCTAGTGTCTAACTTGGGCGATCACCAATGGAAAATGAATGAAATTGCATTACATTTAATCAACATGTTTTTTTGGATGGTGTCATGGTTCCACATGGGAAATATGAAGGGTCCAATGCTATTCCATATTGAATAATAATCATATAATGGGGCAATTTATGCTAGTCTCACATGTATTCAATGGCACATTTGTGATGTGATGGGACTGATGTAACACTTGTGATGTATTTCATCATGGAATACTCATGCAATGTGGTAGCTCCAATGTGGTAGAATCAAGAAATTTGGCAGGCTAGATATAACTCATTTTTCACATGGCATATTTTACCTAGTTAATGTGGTGTAAGCAGAGAGGGTTGACATGGAAAACTTAGACACATGGCATAACTAGAGATGGTTGATGTGGAAAAACCATGACACATTACACCTTGTTGATGTGGACTCATCACATGTTAGATAGGAAATTTTTAGTGGAAAACATGGTTATTTTTTGGTGACACGCGGTACCACCCAAAGGATGCTACATGGGCATGATGTAATAGCTCCAAGTTAAAATGTCATATAGTAAAGTTAATAAAGGAAAAATAAGACCAAGGTCATGGGAAATGTATTCTAAGATGAATGTTGGGAAAAACATCCTAGTTGGTGTTCATTTTGGTTTATTATGGCTATGGAAATTGGCAAAGCCATTAGAAGATGAAAAGATGAATTATTTTTCATTTATTTATGAAAATAAAGAAAATAAGATAAAAGGGACATGAAAGGTCACAAGTTTGTATGAGAGGGAAATTGGAAGAAAAATAGAGGAAAATGACGAAAAGAGAGGCCTTAACGATAAAAATTCTTTTGCGGATAAATTCACAACCTTTTTCACTTTTAGTTTGGAGCTCTCTTCTATTCTCTCATTCTTTCATACTATAGCACAATTAGAGTATTCTTGGAGCACTCTAGGATTCGATAAAGGAAGGAAAAGGAAGGACAAGGAAGCAAAGGAAAGAAAGGGATAAGCAAGGAAAGGTTGGATCAAGAACTTTCAACGAGAAGACTTGCAAGTAACAAGTTGCATGTGTGATTTCCTAGTTGGTGTGTGAATACATGGTACATGGATGTATGTATTCGGTTCTCACGTTTTCATTGGCATGGGTTTTGCCAGGTGTAATAGTGGATCCAACCTTACCTTTCAATTTATAGATAATCATGGTTTTATGGAGTTCTTTTATTTGGTTGAGCTTTGGATTGCCATATGGTTTTGGATATGGATGAGGTGGTCTCTGGAAAAACCCCATAGGGCCTAGGAATCCCTTGATGGGTTTTGGTAGGATTATGGTAAAGCTTGAGGGTAGAGACAAGAAAATTACTCAAGTTATTGGTGAAGAAATTTTGAGGCGTCCAATATTGTTTTGGGCTTAGTGATCTGTTGAACAATTTTTGCAGGATCACGATAGCCTGAGGATGGAGGTAGTTTAATCTCTGGGAGAAACTGGTTGTTTATGTATTGGTTTTCTTATGTGATACCTTGAATGGTTTTGGTGAGATTACTGGAGAATGAGGGTGGAGATGGTTTAATATTCATGAATCATTGGTTCTTTATGTCTTAAGTCCCACATTCATGCTTCGAATATGGCATGGAGGTGACTGGTTGAAGGAAAGATTTGGTTCAACTCAATCTATGGTCGAGGGGTTATGTGGAATTCCCAGACTTGGTTGGATTTTGAATATGTTAATAAGAGCTCTTTTTATATTTTCTTTTATGAGTACTTGTGTTTTTTATTTTTTGTCTTTATTGGTGGTTCTATCATGGTTATTATTCTACTTATGTTCTAGTTATAAGCATGGTTCCATAACAGTTTCTAGTTATGGCTCTTGATATGTTATGATTAGTTGATGAATGGCTATTGATTGCATGAGATAAAAAATGTTATTGCAGCTATTATGGGAGGTCATTAGACCTTCTTGATGATTCCTAGATAATTTTTAGACCCCTATATTTAGATACACATTCATGACCATGAGATTACATGTTCATGATATGTTTGATGAAATGAATGTCACGGTTATGCCTCGATAGGTCAATTATTTGATCAATTTTTGTATGGATTCCTTTGTCTTGATGTTAATTATCATTCTGGAATGTCTTGCTGAGTTTTGGGAAATGGTCTAGAGGTTGATTTGGAATTTAGGCTCGGGATCTAGGACCGTACCCTCTCAAATGAAGATTTTCGGTAACAATCGCCACCTAGTAGGTTTATGCATGCGGTTGGAGTACCTAAACCACATGGAGGCCTTGCCATGCATGCGTTCGGGATCTTAGGTCAATAAAACAACAATTTAGCGCAGTAATTAGGTATTAGGAGTGGTTTTTCAAATCCTGGGTGTCCTTTAGCTCCTCAGGAAGGTCATTAAAGTTCCAATTTGATTATTCCACTTCCTTAACTGTACTTAGGAGGTTGATTCATGTCATGGTAGCCTTTAGCTCATGTTTACTCCCAGTACAATGTGAAAGTGGGTAAATGTGGGAGGACGGGTTATATATTTGCATCAAAGAAGGGCTCAAATACTTGGATTGAATGGGAAAAATGTGTTTATAATACATGCATGTTAGTGTCTATGTGGTTGAATTCATGCATTGTTTTAGTTATGTTTATCGTGCATGAGGCCATGGTATATAGTTGGTGTTATCATACATGTTGTTGATACATTGATATGATTATGTATATACATGTATCATGCTAATCTAGTTGATCCTGCAAAAGATAAATCCTCCCCTGAACTTCACCAAGATATGTTGATTATGACTATATATTATTATTTGACATGGTATTGTTGAGCCTCAAAACTATCCTTTCCTTAGCGACTTTTCTCATCCCTGCTTCTTTGTTTTTCCATGGAAAATGCATCTGTATCATCAATAACCAATATACATTGTCTTAAGGAGAACATTTTAGTGGTTTAAACAATGTAAACTTTGAAACGGGAACTATAAACTCAAAATGGGAACTCTGGCCAAGAAACCCCGAAAAAACATCAAAAATTGTGCTAAAAACGAAAAGTGTGTATACCGGAACGATGTTGTTTTTTTTTTTAGGGTCAATTTTGAACATGTTTTAAAAATGGCAGTGAAAATGAAATTTTCGTGCAAAATACAGCTTCAAAACAAAAAAGTGATGATACTAGAACGATGATTTTTTTAGGGTCAATCTTCAAAATTTTTAAAAAATGCTAGTAAAACCAAATTTTTATGTGCCAAACAAAGTTGTTTATGAGGAAAAAACACACTAATGTTTTTGGTAGAATAACATTTTTCTTTCCTAAGTATAAATTGAACATGTTCTCAACCATAAAATGCTAGATATAAAAGAAATTGAAATTTTTTCAACCATAAAATTAAAAAACCATGACATTATGAACAAATTACATCACTAAATTAATTCCAAAGTCATTATTTGTGTATTGAATGAAACATACATTATATCTCTAATTTAATGTTGCATTGTAGATATTTTGAACAATAAAAATTATCATAATTAAGACATATAATCCAACAACATAAAAATGCCTCATAACTTCTCATTTAACACCATATGGAATTCAAAAAATTTATTTCAAGATACGATGCATACATCAGTTATATAAACTATCTTAAACAATTATTCAAAATCACTCATATTTTCTTGCACACTATCAGAATTCACATCTTCATATGAGTGACTAGACTCTGGCGAAGGTGTTCCATATTCTTCTCCTTCATCAACTAGTGCTCCATCTGAGTCCACATGCATGCCCACCATTTCAGGTTTCAAAATTATTCTAGATCTATGTCTGGTTTCAGTAGACTCCCATCTCAACACTGTTCCTTCTGGTAACAACCTTTTTAGAATCTTTATTGGGCTGAAGCGAAGAGTTCCTCTATTTGTTAAATTGAAGTCATAAACAAGTATGTCAACATCCTCCAATAAAAGGCAACGATTTATATTTTTACCCTTTCTTTTTCTCTTTACACCATTTTTTTTGTCAACTACCATTTCTAGCTTATACACACCATTGAATGGGTGTGTATTTGTGGCATACTGATGTACTTCAACACTTGTAACATCCTCATTTTCTGTAAAGACCTGTATAACTTTAGCAACCTAGAATGGATAGCTATTGGGATCTCCATCTACTAGCACTGCGATCATGCAATCCTCCTTAATATCCTGTACTGAACCCCTGTAAAGTTCTTCCATGGGTTCACGTTGTGCACGAGATCTTCTAGAACCAATATACATCTCTCTTTCCTTTGCTTGTGAAGAAATAATAATACCTTGAGTTTATTTCCTCATGTTCATTCGACACATTTTGTGGCAAAATAAATGGACTTTTCAAAGGTATATCTTCATTTGTTGTTGTTGAAATGATATCACTTTGATTATTGAAAAATGACTCCCACCAAACTGAATCAATAATGTCAAAGCACTCATATGTATATCTAATACATTTTTTAAATTCTTCTAGGCAATCAAAGTAATTTATATCTCTATTTTGTCTGCGTGCATTATGAACTTCACCAACTGATTGTAAGAACAATATTTTTGATGCAAATATTGGATGATCTAGAATGAACTTCACAAATTGCAAAACTAATGAAAATGCCCATTCTGTAGTAGTTGAATACTTCTTGCCCCATATTAGTGTTTTCCCATTAATTTTTTTGATACGAAATTGATGTTGGAGGCTAATGTCATTAAATTGTTCAATGCATTTCCCCTCGCCATATGATCCCAAAATAAACCTTCGCATGTCAACAGTTTCTTCCAACACATCAAAAGTAGGCTCTGGCATGTATGATTTCTTAATACATTCAATTAATGATGGCAAACTCCCAACTTCCTTCCTCCTCAATGTGACTGAAAAATGACTGAACATCTGAACTGGTCATGAGTGTGCCCAACAAGAAGGAAGCCAACCTTTACTTTTTGAAAAATTCTCAATTCAAAAAGCATGTTTAGATATCCAAAAACAACTTGATTTTTGTTTTCATGGAAAGTGTTGTCCAATTGTAGATACAAAACTTCAGTAAGATTACCAGACCAATGAGAAGGAACATCATGAATTATGGTTATGGTCAGATTTGCATCATTATGAATATTTGGAGATGTGAAGTACACCCTTGGCAACATTTTCCCATTGAAGACCATACAACTGACCAAGTGATACTGAATAAAATTTTCCTCCTGTAAATTTTTGGGTGTGCAAACAAAATGTGGTAAAAGTGTTTTCTTCTAGTCCATACCATCAATTATCAAACCCAAATATTTATTCAGATTATCATAACACTTCTTTCAATGCTTGTACAACTTTTTCCTTTCATTTGTTTGTTGTTTGCGATGCTCCTGAAGTTCTTTGACAATTGAATCTACACAACATAAAATAAAGCCATTAAGAAATATGTTTTCATAGTTGATGACTATACAATTTTAAAAGTTAAATTTATGAATGCTTACCTCTTTCTGACCCTTCACATTTTTCCTATTTTTATTGAAGAGAAGCACATGTACTGCAAATCCCCATCCTTGTCTTCCTAGGAATATGGACATTGTTGAATTCTTTCTTCCATAACTTCACAAAATATTGATATGTAATAAACCGGCCATGTCCCTCAACACCTTCTTCATATTCTTTATATAAGTTGTAGATTTCTCATCTTGAAAAATTATCTGGAATATGTATTGTCTCTCTATTTGGCATACACTCTCCATGCTTTGAAAAGAAATCTTTCATCCATGACATTGCAGTATTTGATAATGGCCCAAACTATCTTTTATGACGTACTTCTGAATAAAATGTGGGATCCTTTTCCAAATTTTCTTGAATTCTCGAGAGACGAAAATTCCCAATCGAATGAAACATTTTGAAAGCTTTTCTACAGATAAATAAAGTCGTAATATGATAATCATAACCTAATAATGTAGATTGCATGCACCCAACTAAATATGAATTTTGCATGCTTTTATTCATTGACAAATATCTCTTCCTGCTCTCTAATGAGAATTTGAAATCCATATGTTTCAAGCATTGATTTTGGCAACATTCACTTGAAATGAGAGAACTGATAGAACTTCTTCTTGTCGGATATTCTACTCTACCCCTTGTATAACTAGAACATCTTGCATTGATACAAAAAGGTCTGCTCCTACTCCTCGATACAATATTTCTTGGCAATGTATCCGTCATGGGATCATCATTTGTATAAGGATTTTCATCATAGTTAAGAGAAATGTTATCCACACTATGATCAGTTGTGCTTTTCAAATACTGACTTGGAGGATATTCTTCATCTTCCCCTTCTTCAGTGCTACTGTCATAGTCCTTAGAATTCGGACTGACTGGAAAATTTGACTCGATGTTTAATGGATATTCTTCCTCATGTGCATTGTCAGTGCTGCTCTCATAGTCCATAGAATTAGGACTACGTCAAAAATTTGACTGTTTACTTACTAAAGATGCTACATCCTGTCCTTTGTCACTACTACCTTTATACTCATTAGAATTAGGACTAAGTGCATCATCCTATCCTTCATCACTGCTGCTCTCATAGTCCTTAGAATTAGGACTAAGAGAACACTGTGACACTCCATTATTTTGAAATTCATCATCACACTCTTCATCATTGTTGCTCTCATAGTCCTTAGAATTAGGACTAAGTGGACACCGTGACATTTCATTCTTTTGAAATTCATCATCCCGCTCTTCATCACTGCTACTCTCATAGTCCTTAGAATTAGGACTAACCGAACACTGTGACACTCCATACTTTTTAAATTCATCATCATACTCTTCATCATGGTTGCTCTCATAGTCCTTAGAATTAGGAATAAGTGGACACTTCAACACTCCATTCTTTTGAAATTCATTATCACGCTCTTCATCGCTACTGCTCTCATAGTCCTTAGAGTAGGACTAAGTGGACACCGTGACACTCCATTCTTTTGAAATTCATCATCATGCTCTTCAACACTACTGCTCTTATAGTCCTTAGAATTAAGAATAAGTGGACACGGTGACACTCCATTCTTTTGAACTTCACCATCATTCTCTTCATCACTGTTGCTCTCATAGTCCTTAGAATTAGGACTAAGTGGACACCATGACACTCCATTCTTTTGAAATTTATCATGAAGCTCATCATCACTGTTGCTTTCATAGTCCTTAGAATTAGGACTAAGTGGAATCTGTGACTCTTTATTTATTTTAAATTCTCAATCCCCTCTTTCATCAGTGCTGCTCTCATAGTCCTTGGGAACAAGACTAAGTGGAAGAATTGACTTTCTATTCATAGTGGAAGAATTCTCGCTATATTCATCAATATGAATAGAGTTGTTATGCGATGAAGATGTTGATTTTGTATAAATCGAAACTTCACTACCAGGAAAATGCATCTCTTTCATATAGAAGATGTTGAATGATACAAATGGAGAGTCTCCTAAAGATATTATATAGCTTAGAGAATTAATTTTTCCCTCCAAAAATTTTGTTAGATTTATTTCCCTTCATTAATTTATTTTACAATTTATTAAAAAATGTAAACGAATTTTTTTATTAAATAAATCATTAAAGTTAAAATTGTAAACTACAACTTCTACATAAATTATTTTAATAGTTAAAGTATATAATATTTAATAAAAAATTGAATGTTTTTTTTTTTTAATAATACATTCTAAAACAAATTAATCCCACATTCACCCCACTGTAAAACAATTCCATAATATTCGCTTTATCATATTTTCCTTCGTCGCCATAGAAAAATTAACATGTTAATTTTTTTTAAAACAAATTAATCCAACATTAACCGTAGAGTAAAAAATCTCCGTAATTTCACATGTATATTAAATTCCATTATCACTATTATTCACATCACATCAAGGTTTTCTGAGGTTCGTTGAAAGAATTGGAGCGAATTTGTGGAGCAGCTACATGGCTATCAAAAACGTATTCAACGAAGAATTCTCGCAATTGAAAGGTTAGTTAAATTTTTTTCCTTGAAAATTTTCATATTAAATTAGTTTAATGAATTAGATATTTTTTTTAAATTAATACTTTTTGCGAGTCAAATTAACCAATATGTCTTTCGTGAGCATGGTGGGCCCGGTAAAGCTCATGACAGCAGCCCACCTTGTGCCAACCCAATGGCCCGCCCACCTGCTGGGGAGGGGTTGGGCAATTCTCGAAATCACCCAACCACCGCGGGGGGGGTGGATGGGCAGCCAGGGTGGCGTGGGGCGGGGCTACAGCGCCCACCCCGCGCCACCCCGACGGCCCGCTCGCTTGTCGTGGTGGCGCGGGGTGGGGCTGTGATGCTCACCGCACACCACCCTGGCGACCCACCCGCCTGTCGGGGTTGGTTGGGAAATTCTCGGGAATCGCCCAACCCCTGCGAGCGGGCGGGCCACCGGGGTGGCATGGGAGTTGCCCAACCCCCACAGGGTGGAAGGCGAGCCGCCGAGGTGGTGCGGGGTGGGGCTACTGTAGCCCCACCTTACATCACCCCAGTAGCCCGCCCATCCACCTGTAGGCATTGGGCGATTCCTGGAATCACCAGCCACCCCACAGATGGGCGGGTCGGCGGGATGGCGCCGGGAGGCTTCTACCATTTCTCTTGATATTGATCGCTTTATTCGTCTTCAGTCTACCCCTCAAAGGGGATGCTGAGGGGTAGATTGAAAATGGCGAAGGAGATCAATATCAGGAGAAATGGTAGAATTTGTTGCCGCAGCGCCCCTCGTGCCACCTCGCCCAGCAGGCTGTCGGGGTGGCATAGGAAGAAGGTTGTGTCAGCCCCCCTCACCACCTTGGTGGCCACCCCGCGGGCAGGCGGGCCACTGGGGTGGCACAGGGGGAGGCTATGACAACAACTCCTACCATTTCTCGCCCCATTGATCTCCTTTTTCATCTTCAATCTACCCCTCAACCTCACCTTGAGGGGTAGATTGAAGACAAAGAAGGAGATCAATGTGGAGAGAAATGGTAGAAGTTGCTGCCATAGCCTCCCCCGTGCCACCCTGGTGGGCCGCCTGCCCGTGGGTGGCGGGCTTTTTTCTTAGTGTTAATATTTTTTTAATTTCAATTATTTGATTATAAAAATTAAAAATTTATGATATATTTTTGTTGTTAGTTTAAGTTAATATGTTTTCATTATTTACTGATTTATTTGTTTCTATTTTTTAGGAAAATGGCATCAAAGAAGATTTATGTGAATATTTCTAGACCAAAGACTCTTAAAGGTGCATCTTCAAAAAACATTGGTGAATGAACTCCACCTAAGCTCATGGCTACAAATCTTTCAAGTGCATCAAATGATAAGAAAATGATTTCATACTTGAAGAATTCAAAAGAAGTGAAATTTCCATCAAGAATCTGGTATGTGAAAGAAAGAGAAAGCCAAAATGTGAATATATATATATATATATATATATATATATATATATATATATATATATTCTGAGTGTTAATGGAATTTATGAGGTGATGGGAAGAGTCATAGATATGTGTTCGGTACTGGACACTGAAGTTATTTACATACTTACAAAAGCTCCCAAGTCACATGAAAGGATTAAATACCAGCGCTCATATTCATTGTATGCCATGAGAGAGGTACCTAAAAAGTTGTGTAAACAAATCGTAAATGAGATCAAACAAAACATTGTAAGTATTATTATTTATATTTGTATTTTGCGTTCTTGTAAGTTTCTCGCTATATATTTTTTACTTTGTTTTTATTGACATACGATATTTTGTTTGGCAGAATTTTGTTGAAAGTTGTTCAATTAGGTTGGGAGGAATTCATTTTATAGAGCATGATATTATGAAAGTTGTCATTAGTTTTTACTCAGTGTCAGAAGAAGATATGGAAAACAAGAAAAATGTAGTAATTGATGATGCTACAAAGCTACATCCTAGGGATCAGAGAAAAGGCCTCTAGTGGATAAATCTAGCAAGGGTAGACAAGTTACTTTTGAGGATGATGAAGTTGAAACTAATAGTGAAGCATATGTTTCCGTTACTGAGGATGACGTTGGAACTGAGAAGAGTCGTAAACGACCAAAAGTAACAATGCCCAAGAATAAATCTGTTACAGTTAATGATGAGAATGTTATGAAGAAGAAAAGTAAAGTTGATTATTTTGATGTAGTCATTACCAGCAGTCAAGAACATAGTGAAACTTTTAAAGAAAGCAGAGAAATCATTACACCAGGAGTTGATTTAGAGGATAGCATTATCAAAACAAAACAAAATGCCATTCCACAGAATTTGACAAAGAGAAACTTAATTGATGGTGGTCGTACATTTCAGCTTAATGTCAGACAAACCTATAAGGCAAGTGAATGACAATGTCAATATCAAGTCAGAATGCCACATCATCTGCATATCCACAACTTGAAGACATTGATGAGGTACAATCCATATGCTCATGTTGTTATATATGTGCTTCTTGTTGATCCACTTCAATTTCCCAACAAAGAAGCATTTCATAAGTCAAAATGTTTTGAATACAATTATTATGTGCTTGGGGGGAACCATTCTGTAGAAGCTCAAAGACAATTGATGGATAAATATCCTAATAACCCATGTCTTAAAATAATGAAATGTATCATTTATGTTGGCTTATCAAACAGAAGCAAAGTTAGTGGCATGGGATCATAATTCAGATAATGAATATAGGATGTCTATGACTTTAATCCAAAGGGTTAGATCTATTCATAGTGGATTTTAAGAAAAATGTGGGGGGGATAGGATAAATGTTACTGTAGATTTCCGAAAGAAATGTTGTATGGAAATAGGTTATCAAATTGAAAAGAAAACCCATTCAAAAGGTGGAAAAGGCAACAAAATTAGTGACTTATTCAGAGGTGTTGATAATATTTTCCATTTGGCATTTAGAATTGGAGAAGTATGGGAGTTGATTGATGAGATTTTTAGCATGTGGGAAAACATTGGCATTAAAAACTAGAAGGTCAAAAAGTCTAAGCCATTGATATGTAGCAGCAGTAAATCAGCTTCTGAAATGAAGCAGCTTCTAGAAGATATGACTATCACACCTTGGAGAGCAATGCAAGGAGTGAAAGATGGAAAAATTTCCAAAACAATACTATCTCATGTGATGTCAGGGGAATTATCATTGGAGGAAATGTCTGAGTAATTTCAAAAGTAAGTTTGTTGAATTATTTTTATTTATTTCTAGATTATAATTTTATTTTAAATAAAACATGTTGTTCTTGGTAGTATTTGTTATACATATCATTATATTAACTTTTTGTTACTTTATCTATGCAGTCACAAAGATTACATGAAAATTCATGAACAAATAGTTAAAATATTGAATGAAGATGGTTGGGATGATGTTGTACGCAACTATCTATATTCAAGTTCTACATCAACATTAAAAGATTTTTATCTTGCATTTAAAAAGGTATCTTGATTTATACATTCATTTTTATTCATCTGTGTACTATTTTTAATTTATAAATTACACATATATTTGTTTATTTTATAAATGATGAAGAGGAATGATAATGGAGCACCAGATAGTTTCAGAACCTTTATTGAAAAAATAAAGATCAAAATACTGAGGAAGCAACGTATTAAGAATGTTGAACTTCATCCAACTCTTACTCATTTCATTCGGAATGGGCTAGACACTATTCAATATCAAGTAATACAAAGCGACTATAAAGACATTGCTAAATTCATACCTAAAAGGGATTATGCCCTAATTATTATAGATATTCCTCAACATTTCAATATTCCAAACATTGACTATGATAGTGACCCTTACACTTATCAATCTCTTAGTAAAGTGGTTGCAGGATTTGTAGAAGTCACGTCATCACCATTATGGAGATTTGTGACATTTCATTTAGACATACAATTGGCAATGATATTGTCAAGCCTCAAGGGGAGAACAAATTCAAGGATGCAACTTACATGGTAAGATATTTAAAATGTATATTTGATTAGTGTTGAAAAATTCATTTATGTACAAGTTAATTGAACTTCTATTATTTTATGTTACAGACAAAAGTCAAATCTTCTTAACCATGAAGATCAACTATTTATAAATAATTGTGAGTTTATTTATATTGAAAGCTGGGCAAAAGATGATAGCGATATGTCTATGATTTTTAATCAGGTAGACAGAAAGAGTCATAGCCAAATACTGACTTATGGTGTTGTTGTGAGAAAACTAGCATATGAAGACAAAGAAGCAAAAGGAAAGATAGTTAACATTTATCAAAATCCACAATTATTGATTAACTATCTTATAGACATATGTTCAAATGAAAGAGATTGGGTTCTGGATTTATTTCTGGCTCAGGTAAGTTTTATTATATGGAATTGAATTTCGATATGTTAATTTTTTTAATTAATATGTCATTGTACTAATTTACTTCATTATTTCTTTTCTGCTTGATAATTGGGTACAACACTAGCATGTTTCCTTCAAAGTGGAAGAAATTGCATTGCAATTGAAAAAGATCCAATATAATGCAATTTCATTCAATAAAGAATTAATGCTCTTCAATTTCTTCCAAATGTAATGCAAGAAATTGGGTTGAAGAAATGGGACTTTAGTGAATCACGCGTGGCAAAAAAGGCAAAGGAACCCGAACCACCATTACATGAAATGTTTGGAAATACATACGTTGGGAGATTCGCAGACATCAAAGATCCATTAGAAGAGGAAAATGAGCAAAAGAAAGCAGAAAATATTGTGGAAGAAGACAATGATGAAACTCTAGAGGATGAAGAGTTTGGATTACGTGACATTGTTGACTAAATTTACGTTATGCTTGGAAATCAAGCTCATTTTTTGTAACTATTAAGTAGTTATACTTGTAGTGTTTTGACTTTGACATTTTATGAGAAGAATATACACTCAATTAAGATTGTTATGCATTCAATATTTGTAATATGTGATTTTCGCATTAATTTTTAAGTTACTCATTATTTAAAAAAAAATTGATTATTATTATTTTTTTGACATGAAATTCATAAAAATAACTATTGTTTAACCATTTTTAGTTAAACTTTTCGTATAAAAATTGTGATTTTGACATGTCAATTCTAGCAAAAAATTATCAAAATGTGTAGTTTTTTAGTTATATTTATGTTAAAATTGGTTATTTTTATGTCCATTGTTAAAAAATATTATTTTTTAGAAACTATTATTTCATGTGGATTGAAAAATTAAATAACGATATATAAATATGTAGAATATCGAAAATTGAGAATATTGACCTTCTTCTTTAAATATGCAAAACAATAAAAACTTCACTACAAAAAAATTAAAATTAAAATAAAAACTAGAAAATATGAAAAAAACAACCACTTTAAAAATTATTAAATTTACAAAATAATTATTTACATTTCATACATTAGAAAAATAAAAAAAATATAAAAAGACCTTTTAAAAAAGGGTCTGGTGTAGAATTAACACTTTTTAAAATTAGCATAAAAAACACTACCATTCTAAAATGCAATGTACATAAAAAAATTTACAGTACCAAAAGCTATGCTCTAAAAAAAACATGTGTGGTTTGCATCACCCCTTTTCAAAATCGGGTAACTTTTTTGCTATCTCTACAAAACGAGTAACAGTATGAGTTCCCGTTTCAAATTTACATTGCTTTTACATGTTATACTTTTATGTTCACTGTTTGAATAAGTTTTTGGCTTTTAGCTATGGAACGCGGCCTATTCTATAACTAGTCGGCTATTCTGCAGCTACTTTCTTTTTTTTCCAGGTTCTAGGTGTCAGAAGGATAAAATAACTACATGGGTAGCTTGGAAAACATCATGACATGTATCGTGTCCTATTCACCTAGCTTAGGTCGACAAGGAAGACTCTGGTCAAAGAAGAAGTCAAACATAGAGACCTTAGGGAAATAAGGATCTATTTTGTACAAGTTTCTCAGTGATGGGATCCAAAACAATTTTTTGAACCCACGGACTTCAACAACCATCTATTCAAACTGAATCCAACAACCAACACCTTAGATTTATATCTCCATCAACCGAGGAGTAGAATTTCATGTGCCTGCCTGCTACGTGTTTTTTACTGTAGCTTATTTTTCTCTATAAAACAGTTGTATAATTTCTCTATAAATACCTATATGAAGAACACAGAACCAGTTCGAATTTTCTCATGTATTAAATTCATATTACTACTCTGTAATTTTGAAAACTCATTCTCTACTTTTAATATGAAGACTGTGTGTTTCATGGATATTTGAAAGTGTTTTTTGGAGTTCTGATTGAGTATGCATAACCTGAGCAGTTGCAGAGGTCCCCTGCACTAGCTGAGGTTTCATTTCATTCTGTTTTGTCTTTTACAGTTAAGCTATAAGTTCATCATTTCTTCCATAATTTTTATAACCATTTGCTAACCTTGTTCATAACGCAGTGTTTATCATTTTCTTACTAACGCAAAGTAGCTTCTTTCAGTACAGAATAGTTCTTTTTATTTAATTTCTTTCTAGTTTTTTATCAGTAGCTTGAAGTTGAGTTCAGTAGTGTAGAGTAATTTATTTCATTTGTTGTTTCATTAGTCTTTAGGTTTTTAATTAAACTGATCAGTGCCATTACTATCTTGCCATTTTATTACTAGTTTAGTGACTCATGTTGTAGGTGAATGTTTCTAAAAAGACCTTATAGTTGATGGCTCATCTTAAACTAAGTGGTTGAATACTTCATTTATGCAATGATTCTTTTCTACATTTTTGTATTTATTTTCTCTTAGAAATAATGAAGTACAGAATTCCTCAAAATGTCATCACAAGGAGGTTGTTCTCCCAAAATGAGAGGCAGAGTAACTAAGCATTTCATTTAGTTTCCATAGTAGATTAGTTGCAGTTTCATTTTTAGTCTTAGTATTTCATTTAGTTTTGTTTCCATAATAGATAATTGCAATTCCACCTTCAGTTTTAGTTTTTCATTAGTTTTGTTCATGTCATGGATTAGATAATAGTTGCAATTTCGCTTTCACTATTCAGTGTTTCATTTAGCCTTGTTTTTGTAATTGATTAGACAGTAGTTGCAATTTCACTTTTAATTTCTTTTAGTTCATAATTTGGGAACAATAATAAGAGCAGAAATAGAAACTCTGTTTTCATTTCTTGATTAAACTTTACTTCCAAATTTGGCTTAAAGCACTTTTAGTCCTCATTTCATTACTTTAGCTTCTTAGCAGAAGTAGATTTAAGATTTTGTTAAGTACATTGTAAATCATTGGGGATTAAATGATCAAAAACCCCAAAACAACATAAACTCAAAAACATTGAAGTAAGAAGGGTCATCTAGCACATATAGTGCACTACACTTCATCAGTTTATGATACTCAGATTGATAATTTGTGTAGAAAAAATTAGGACACTAAATTGACCAAACATTTTGGCACCGTTGCCGGGGAAGTGTAACTAGGTAGTCTTATCTCTTACATTAAAAAAAATAAAAAATACAATGACATGCATAGAGAAAGAGACTCTAGGGGTAGATTTATAGCTAGGGGCAGAAGTTCAATTCCTACAACTCCACCTACAACACCAAGAGTTAGAAAAGGCACACCTTCATTCCTCGTACTCCCAGCCATAGGATTCCTCAAATTCAAGGGGCAGAAACTCAATTAGAAGATTCTCCTACTTCATCTACCAAAACAGTCTTAGGAGAGAAAAATTTTGAATCTCCAATAACAGGGATAACCTTTTTCACCTCCATGGGAGAGTATTGTAGTTGAAGAATTAGGAATACCTGGTGAGGAGAATGAAGTAAAAACTCTCTCCCATAGTCCATTAATAGAAGAACCAAAGGAGGAGGGAATAACCTTGCAGGTTGAACCCTATACTGACTCTGAAGAAACTATAATGGCAGAAGAAGAACAAGATGGAGAATTCTCACCATTTGGAGGAGGGGGTAGAGGAAGATGTAGATGAAACAATGGAGGAGGTAGAGGTAATAATGGAGGAGGTAGAGGAAATAGAGAAGTAGATAACTCATTTGGATTCCCTACAGTGGATGAGGAAACACATACCACAATGAAAAATATCTCTCCATCTGTCTTCCCAAACTTTTATGGGTTGAGAAGTGAGGACCCTGAAACATTTTATTTTAGTTTGAAGTCTTGTGCATAACTTATGACTATATAGAAGACTAAATCAAAAGCTCAATTGTTCCCTTCAACACTAAAAGGGGTTGCTTTGAAATGGTTGATGAGGTTAGTCACTCAATCCATTAGAACATGGAATGACATGAACAAGGCATTTTTGGATAGATACTTGGATTATTGCATGCCTACCAATCATAAACATGAGGTATTCAAAATGATGCAAAGAGGGGATGAAAACTTAGAAGACTTGATTGAGAGGTTTAACCGTAATTTGAAAAGAGAAAAGATGAACAATTTAGATGAAGAAACTTTGAAATCTCTTTTGTTAAATGCCATTAGAGATGAGTGGATAGATATCCTTAACATGATAGGGAAGGGGGAAATCTCTCAACTTCCATTGACTGACATAGGAGAACTATGTGTTCATCTCTCAAGAGGGAAATCTAAAATAGGGAAAGGGCCGAAAGATCATTCTTTTGTTAGAGCAAACAAATCTGCAACAGGTTCTTTGGGTAGGGTAGAAATTGGCAATATGCTTGATGAGTTTAAAACTGACATTTTAGGGAGCCTTACTTAGCAACTAGATACCCTCAAAATTCAAAACAAGTAGAAAACAGAGGTTGATGCTTTAGCCATCTTTTGTCCAAAATGCAGAAAGAAACATGCTCTAAGGGAATTCCCTTTAGATGCAAAAATTGCAAAAACTTGTATGATTTTTTCAGAAAGTCATTAGACCAAGGGTTGTCCCTCAATCCCATGTCTTAAGGTTGTCTTTCAAGAGAAAACAGTCCCAATTTTTTCATAACCTCTTTTTTTTGTTGCAAGAAGACCTTGGCAGGGGCCACAAAATCAGGGATTTAATAATCTAATATATCTTCAACCCCAACCAAACTGGAATTCTTGGCATCAACCTTGGCCTCAACCTCAATCTCAGTATCATTCTGAACCATGGGCACAAGGGGTACAAAATCATTATGGAATATTTGCTTAATATTATCAGTACCCTCCATCCTATCAGAGTTATCCTCCCCCACAAAATCAACAACAAAATCAGCAGCCACAACTTCAAAATCAGAATCCTCAACTTTCATTGCCATTTCCACAACAAATTCAAAATCCTTAACTCTTGTTGCCATTTCAGAAGAAACCAAATCAGCTACCTTCCCAACCATTACCAAACCCCAATAATAAAAAACCTTAGAATGATTACATGGTAGAAGGATGATAATTTCCAACTTACATGATTACTCCTCTAGATCTCAATGATGTTCAACTTAGATCTGGTAGGATATTAGAAAAGGAATAACCTTCTATAGTTATTCAAGAACAAGACACTTCTGAGGAAGATTCTCTAAAAGTCAATAAAGTTTTGAGGGAACATCCCTCCAAAACCAAAATATTGAAAAAGAAAAACAAAAATAATCAATAAACACAAATCCTATCATTGAGCAACCAACATCTACTTCTACACCTCCATTTCCTGAGAGATTACAAATTGATAGAGGGGTAGAAAAACAAATTTTGTT
Source organism: Pinus tabuliformis (assembly GCA_031772625.1). Taxonomy (NCBI): domain Eukaryota; kingdom Viridiplantae; phylum Streptophyta; class Pinopsida; order Pinales; family Pinaceae; genus Pinus; species Pinus tabuliformis. The sequence goes on along the minus strand of CM062812.1, from coordinate 743,242,245 downwards.
GCCTAATTATGATTTTCTAGATGAATCAAAGAATGTCTGTATCAAAATTCCTTTGTTACAAGCCATTAGAGAAATTCCAGTTCTAGCCAAGACAATAAAGGAGTTGAGCATCAAAAGATTAGGAAGAAAACTAAGAAAAACAAAAAGAATTCACCTAGTAGGAAAGATAGCAGACATAATGATGGGAAAGATTGCCATGCAGAAATATGTGGATCTAGGAAGTCTAATTGTCAAGACAGATATAAGTGGAATTGAAATTCCAAACACATTGATTGACTTAGAGGCAGCAATAAACATTATGAGTAGACAAACTATGGAGCAACTTAAACTTCCTAACCTTCTTTACATACCTACCTTACTGCAGCTTGCAGATAAATCAGTAATCAAACCAGATGGTGTGCTAGAAGACATTTCAGTATCCTTAAATTTTTGGGAATATCCTGTTGATTTCATGATCTTAGCTCCTAAGAATAATTTAGGAGGGCACCCACTCATATTAGGAAGACCTTAGGTGGCCACAGCTAATGCTTTTATTAGTTGTAGATCTGGTGACATGTATATTTCTGATGGTAATTCAACAAAGGAATATACATATTATCTTCCAGCAAAAGCAATCATAGAAATAGATGACAAGGAATGGATTAATGATGAAGATAATATTCAACCTCTCATTGCTATTTCATAAATTAATGAAGATAGTCAATTTTTTAACACATTGGAAAATTTTGAAACATCTTCAGAATATGATCATGCACAATTCCAAGAAAAATCTAATGTTGCATACTTTTCATCTACGCAGATGTCTCTCTATTCTATGGAAGAGTTTGGTAGCTCTACAATTGAAATTTTTCTAGGTAGTACATTGAACATAAATAAGAACTTGGAGAAACTACAACAATAAGAGCTAACCAAAACATTACAAAAACATTTTGCTTCATTTGCATGGGAGTACACTAACATGAAAGGTATTTATCCTAAGACTTGTATCCATCATATCTATATTGAAGAAAATAGTAGACCAATCAGACAGCCTCAAAGAAGAATGAATCCAAATCTTAGGGAAATTGTGAAAGAAGAGCTCCAAAAACTACTTAATGTAAAATTCATTTACCCAATTTCAGATAGCCAATGGGTTTCTCTTTTGGTAATTGCACCTAAAAATAATGGTAAATGGAGGGTGTGCATTGATTACCAAGAATTAAATAAAGCAGCCCTTAAATGTCATTTTCCTTTGCCCTTTATAGAACAAGTGTTAGATACATTAGCAGGAAAGAAGTATTTCTTATTCTTTGATGGTTTTAGTAGTTATAATGAAATTCAGGTAGGACATGAGGATCAGGATAAAACCACATTTACTTGTCCATGGGGAACTTTTGCTTACCAAATTCTTCCTTTTGGGTTATGTAATGCACCTGCAACATTCCAAAGAGCAGTACTAGGAATTTTTTCTGATCTAATACATGATTGTGTAGAGGTATATATGGATGATTTTACAGTCTATGGAAACACATTTGAAGAAGCTTTGGAAAATTTGGAAAAAGTTCTTAAAAGATGTAAAGAAACAAACCTTTTAGTAAGCCATGAAAAATGTTTTATGATGTTTACAAAAGGTATTGTTTTAGGGCATCACATTTCAAGAAATGGGATTAAAGTTGACAATTATAAAGTTGAATTCATTTCTAAGTTATCAATTCCAAGTTGTCAAAAGGAAGTTAGAAGTTTTCTAGGATTTACAAGATACTATATAAGATTTATAGAAAAATTCACTAAAATAGAATCTCCACTCTTCAAATTGCTTACAAAAGATTGTGAATTTAGTTGGAATCCTAATTTCCAACTAGCATTTGAAACCTTGAAAGCAAAAATATCTGAAGCACCTATTTTAAGAGGTCCAAATTGGAAACTTCCTTTCCATATCTCCACAGATGCTTTAGATACAACTTTAGGAGCTGTATTGGGACAAAAAGATTTGATTCCTTATGCCATTTACTATACAAGTAAGAATTTGACTCCCACAGAGTTGAATTATATTGTGGCTAAAAAGGAATTTTTAGTTGTTTTTCATGCAATTAATAAGTTCAAACATTATATAACATCCTATGAAACCTTTATTCATATAGATCACTTTGCAAATAGATATTTGATGAATAAACCTATTACTAGTGGTAGAGTTACAAGATGGATTTTACTTTTGCAAGAATTCAATATTACTGTGCTAGATATACCTAGAAAACAAAACACAGTTGCTGATTACTTATCCAGGATTCAGAATATCAAAGAAGACTCTTCGGTTGAAGATAATTTTCTTGATGACTATCTTTTTGCAGTAACTACTCAAACTCCTTTGTTTGTAGATGTTGCTAATTACTTGGTTATAGGGAAGTTACCTTCACATTTGTTTCCTAGAGAGAAAAGAAAGATTATTCAAGAAAGTGCAAGATATTCATGGATCCCTAATGAATTATATAAAACAGGGCTAGATCTTATGATCAGAAGGTGTTTCAGGTAAGATGAAATGCCTGATATTCTCAAAGCATGTCATGATGAGCCGTGTGGTGGAAAATTTGCTGACAAGAGGATAGCCTATAAAATCATTTGTTTAGGATATTATTGGCCATCCATTTTCAGAGATGCTAAAAAATATGTCAAGAGGTGCGACAACTGCCAAAGGGTAGGGAAACCTACTCCCTCAAATGAAATGCCATTACAAACTCAGGTACTTATCAAACCCTTTGAAAAATGGGCTTTATACTTTATTGGACCAATTAATCCTCCTTCTAAGTAGAAAAAGTACATATTGGTATGCACTGATTATGTCACTAAATGGGTAGAAGATAAATCATTACCTTTTGCTAACAAAAAATCTGTAGTTAATTTTCTTTTTCAGGACATCTTTACTTGTTTTGGTGTTCCAAGAGAAATTGTGATAGATCAAGTATCTCAATTCACATCCAACATATGGAAATGCTTATGGAGGAGTACAAGGTCAAGCATAAGAAATCTACTCCCTATTATCCACAAGCAAATGGTCAAGTAGAGTCTACAAATAAAGTGATTGAAGGAATCCTCACCAAGACTATGCATCTACATAGAAGAGATTGGGCAGAAAGGCTTCCTGAAGCCTTATGGGCCTACAGAACTACATGGAGAAACACAATGGGACATACACCCTATAAATTTTTTTATGGGAAACAAGTCATGTTCCCTATAGAGTTCCAAGTCAACTTTCAAGATGGTAGTTCAGTTGGGGATGGAATTATCAGAGGCTCAAAAGCATAGACTGGGGAAATTAAATGAACTTGATGAAATCAGACAAGAGGAAGTTCAAAGGACTGGTATAGTCCAACAACAAAAGGCTAAATGGCATGACAAATACATCAAGGACAAGAGGTTTCAAGAGGGAGATTGGACACTATTATTTGATTCAAAGTTTAAAGATTTTCAAGGGAAGTTTCAAACTCATTGGCTTGGGCCATATGAGATTGAAATTTTTTTAGTAATGGAGCAATGAGGATCAAAACAATAGATGAATGTCAAACTCCTATTCTTTTGAATGGTCATAGATTGAAAATATATAAAAAAACCAATCTCAAAGGAGGAGTTCATCAAGATCTTCCAGAACAATTCTGAAATGAAGTTACTAAAGAAGAATCCTTCTTCTCCACCAACTTAGTCTTTATTTTTCCTATCTAAAAGAAATTAAAAAATTAAAAAAAATAAAAAATAAAAAATAAACTGTATAAGGTTGAAAACCAATCACTGATTAGCATGCTTATACAGGAAATACAGGATGAAAATCAGAAGACTCTGACACCCCATATTTTCCATTTCTTTTCTGAAAAAGTGGTGACTCAATCTGCATTCTGCAAAATTCATCGTCTCATCTCATTTTATTCTGTTTTGCTTTTACAGTTTCACTTCACTCCATTGTCATATCTCACCAATAAATTTTCTTTTGTAGCATTTCTTTCATCTCCATTTTCATTTATCGTCTTGTCATATTTTCACTCACACAGCCATTTCTATTTTATCCATTCATAATCCATATTTTACTCTCTGTTTTACATTCTGTAGCTATTTCAATGTTCTGCAATTGATTTCGTTCCGTAGCTGATCCTGTTCTGCAGCAACAGTTTGATTATCAGTCCAAACATAAAGTGGCCAGTTCATAATAAAATATTGTATGCAGGTAATTGAAGAAAAAGAAAACTTTGAAGACCAATCATGCCTAAAGCACCTGTGGAAGCAAATATCAAAATATTAGCAAGAAGAAGGTAAGGTTCCAAAGGTAAAATACAAAAATTTATTTCAAAAAGAAATACAAAAACATAAGCTTGTATAACATGTATGATCACATGTCTCCTTGATTAATCATTATCTGATTTCACCACCATGATGTCTCCACTACACCTTCCGTCTTCAATGACAAATGGTCTATTGATTCCTTCATAACTGATCTCTGTTTCAAATTCTATAAACTTGTACTTAACCGGACTTCTACAGCTACACCTGCTAATAGTTAGATTAACGACATGACCTATCTATATACAACTCTTAAAAACTTGATTGTTCATTTATTACACTGGGTGTTTTTCTCATATTTATGCAGCCACTTTGTGTATACAGTCACTCTGTTTCCATATACTTTGCGCATATAGTCAGTTTTTTTTCACACAGTTTACGTATACAGCTACTCGGTTTCCATATATTCAGTATATACAATCGTTTTGTCTGATATTCATAGTCATTATGTTCCCAGTCATTCTGCTTCCATATACTTTGTCATTCTGTTTCCATATCGACAGTCATTTTGTTGCTCCATTTTCATATACATAGTCCTCTTTACGCAGTCATTCCATTTTTCAAACAGTGAGAGTAATTTTGAAGAGTAGCCAAGAACAGAGGTTATGGGGCTTATTGTTAGAACTAAATCCATAGGGCTGAAATACATGGAGTGTTATCCGCAGCTGAAGGGAATGTTACAAAAGGCTGGTTGGTTATGTTTCATTGAAAAATTCAATGGTTACCACAAAGAATTCACTAAATCCTTTGCAATATCCTTTGATGGCACCGAAGTGGAAATTGGGGACATCAAATTTGCAGTTACCGAGTCCTTTATAGCTGAAGAGACAGAACTCCCAAGGCTAGGAGAAAGGTGGTTTAAGAACATAGAGTTTCATGATGAATCTTGGAAGGTCATTCTTAAAAGTCAAGGCATGGACATTTCAGTTTTTAGGAAATGGATTCCAATTTCTGCACTCAAAAACAAATGGAGTAGCATGTTGTTAATTTTATATTTATTACACGTGAAGGGAGGTTTGGGTCTATGTATGTGTATCATATACGGCTGTTAATGAATTTTGTAGAGAATGGAACCCTCAATCTTCCATTTTTCTTGTTGAATAGTCTGAGAGGAATAGCAACTAATGTTCAAAAGAAAGTTGAGCCAATAGAAACCACTGTATATCACCATGGACTAGTGAAGATTTTAATTGAATTTCTTTTGAGAAGTGTAGGGGACACATGGGATGACTTCTTAATAAATAATTTCTTCCAAGATGCTCCAGATTTGTCTGAGGGAAGTCATGTTAAAAGAAGTAGGAGGAAGAAGTCCAATCTCACCATTCAAAACACCCCTGAAACTTCAGCACAGAAAAATAATGAAGAAGAACCAATCTTTGAGAAATTAATAGAGATAGAAAGCAGATTAAGCAGAGGAGAAAATGAAAGAAAAGGTTGAAGAAATCCACAAGGATATTCCTGAACCTTCATCACCCAAAGAGGATGAATAGCTGCTTTCTGAAAGACTAACCAGAATCAGGGAATAGATCAAGATAAGATAAGGAGAAAGGAAAGAGGAAAAAGGATACAGAAGAAGAGATCATAGGCTCCCAAAACTTGAGGATGAGTTCTAGACTCTGAGGTAAAGTGAAGAAGGTGAAATCAAAAGCCACCTAGTTTATAGATTTAGAGGAAGAAACTCCAGCTTAGTCCCCTAACAATATTCCATATGAGAAAAGTCCACAGAACTCTCCTCCACAAAACTTTGGAGGTAGTCCAAGTAGAGCCTCTCTTGGCATTGATCTAATACAATATAAAATCTATGACTACATAGAGTCATTAGAGAAAAAGAGTACATCAATAGACCTAGGGATTTCAGATAATCTAGAGCAGCCTGCCACCTCACAAGAAGCTCTAACTAGTTCCCTCAAACAGGGGATCTTTGAGCTAGAAATTTTGAATAGGCACATCCAAAGAGAAAATGAAGCCTTAAAGGAACAGAATAAGCTGGATAGGGCTATTCCTGACAACACTATGCTTCACTTGGGTTTATGGTACAAAAAGAACAGGAAACTAAAAAGGAAGAATAAGAAGCTGAATAGGGAACTTATTAACCTCAAGTACAAATTTCTCATGAGGAAGCCAAGGATGGCAGTAGGTGCATAGAAAAGCAAGAAGAGGATGTTGGATGTGTTCGCTGAAGTATCAGAACAAAGGCAGTAGGAGGAGGAAGTTCACAATTTTGATTTCATGGGGACATGCAATAGTCTTGCAATGGGGGTATGTGAGCCTCAAAAGTATCCTTTCCTTAGCAACTTTTCTCATTCCTTCTTCTTTGTTTTTCCATGGAAAATGCATCCCTATCATCAATAACCAGTATACATTTCCTTAAGAAGAACATTTTAGTGGTTTAAATGTTATACTTTTATGTTTATTGTTTGAATAATTTTTTGTCTTTTAGCTACGGAACGCAACCTATTCTGCAGCTAATCGGCTGTTCCGCAGCTACTTCCATGCTTTTGTAGGTTCCAGCTATCAGAAGGAGAAAATAACTACATGGGAAGCTTGGAAAACATCATGAGATGGATCGTGTCCTATTCACCTAGCCCAGGTCGACAAGGAAGACTCTAGTCAAAGGAGAAGTCAAGTGTAGAGACCTAAGGCAAACATGACTCTATTTTGTACACTTTTCTCAGTCATGGGATCCGAAACAATTTCCTGAACCCACAAACTTCAACAACCATCTATTCAAAATGAACCCAATAGCTACCACCTTAGATTTATGTCTCCAGCAACCAAGGAAGAAAATTCTTTGTGCTCGTCTGTTGCGTGTTTTTTATTGTAGCTTATTTTTCTCCATAAAACAATTGTATAATTTCTCTATAAATACCTATGTGAAGAACGAAGAACCAGTTTGAATTTGCTCATGTATTAAGTTCAGATTACTGCACTATAATTTTGAAAACTCATGCTCTGTTTTTAATATGAATATTGTGTGTTTCATGGATATTTGAAAGCGTTTTTTGGAGTTTTGATTGAGTACGCATAACCTGAGCAGTTGCAAAGGGCCCCTGTGCTGACTGAGGTTTCATTTCGTTTTGTTTTATCTTTTATAGTTAAACTGTAAGTTCATCATTTCTTCCATAATGTTTATAACCATTTGCTAACCTTGTTCATAATGCAATTTTTATCATTTTCTTACTAATGCAGAATAGCTTCTTTCAGTACGGAATAGTTCTTTTTGTTTAATTTCTTTCTAGTTTTTTATCAGTAGCTTGAAGTTGAGTTCAATAGTGTAGAGTAATTTATCTCATTTGTTGTTTCATTAGTCTTTAGATTTTTAATTAAACTTATTAGTGCCATTAGTGTCTTGCCATTTTATTACTAGTTTAGTGACTCATGTTGTAGGTGAATTTTTCTAGAAAGCCCTTCTAGTTGATGGTTCATCTTAAATTAAGTGGTTGAATACTTCATTTATGCAATTAGTCTTTTTTTCGTTTTTGTATTTATTTTCACTTAGAAATAATGAAGTACAAAATTCCTCAAAATGTCATCACAAGGAGGTTCTTCTCCCAAAATTGAGAGGCAGAGTAATTAGCACTTCATTTAGTTTCCATAGTAGATTAGTTGGAGTTTCATTTTCAGTCTTAGTATTTCATTTAGTTTTTTTTCCATAATAGATAATTGCAATTCCACTTTTAATTTTAGTTTTTCATTAGTTTTGTTCTTGTCATGGATTAGATAATAATTGCAATTTCACTTTTAGTTTTCAGTATTTCATTTAGCATTGTTTTTGTAATTGATTAGATAGTGGTTGCAATTTCACTCTTCAGTTTATTTAGTTCATAATTTGGAGCAATAATAAGAGCAAAAATAGAAACTCTGTTTTCATTTCTTGATTAAACTTTACTTCCAAATCTGGCTTAAAGCACTTTTAGTCCTCATTTCATTTCTTTGGCTTCTTAGCAGAAGTAGATTTAAGATTTTGTTAAGTACATTGTAAATCATTAGGGATTAAAGGATCAAAAACCCCAAAACAACATAAAACTCAAAAGTACTGAAGTAAGAAGGGTCATCTAGCACATATAGTGCACTACCCTTCATTATTTTACGATACCCGAATTGATAATTTATGTAGAGAAATTTAGGACACTAAATTGACCAAATAGGTATATTTGCCGGAAGAAGAGGATTAGAAATAACTAGAAAAATCATGGATCATAGTTCATGAGACCCTCCTTATAGATCAGATGAGTATGTTAGAGATGAATAATCTCCTAACATAGCAGGAACCTTGAGAAGTCTGAAGGAAAAAATTAGAAGTTGTAAGGCAGACAATGACATAATCATTCAGTCATACAGAATGCCTTCCAGATAATAGGAGAAACAAGTAGAGCTCAATACAGTTATCCTTCAAATTTTTCTAGATTTGCAGAGATGAGGACAAACATAGATCAATTATGGATAGGAGGACAAGAGTAATGGGGTATATGGTAGCATTTCTAATGGTGGGCACAGATCAGATAGGGATGACACAGTTAGAGATGGTAGGTTCTTGGATACAGTTGATAGTAGAGGCAGTGGATATGGCTTATACTCTAGTTCTGGTTTGGACATGTATCATGGTCATAATCACTATCATCCTTACATGAGGAGTGAGATGGGATACTTTGCATATGAGTTCAAGAAATCCAAGCTACGCCATACTTGATGGAGGGTTGAAGAAGCGAGAAGATGTCGAGGCATGTTTGCTTGGAATGGAGAAGTTATCTAAGCTGCATTACTATACAAAGAACATCAAGGCCAGGGTAACTACTTTCGTTTTCAAAGGGAAAGTAGACATATGGTGGAAATATGTGAAACATGTCAAATATATTAGGACATAGGGGTTGAGTTAGCATTAGTTCAAATGAATTTTCTAAAATAAGTACTTGTAATAGAGATACTATGAGGGTGAGGCCAAGGAGTTATATGAGCTAAAGATGGGATGTATGATAGGTGAGGAGTACATGACTAAGTTCGTGGATTTATTGAGGTATTTTACTTATCTTAAGGATGAGAAGACCAAAGTTCAAATATTTATTAGTGGACTTCCATTAGAATTCAAGGATCAGATTGAGTATGTTGAGTTGTGGTCACTAGAGGAAGTAATTGGAAAGTTGAAGCATTATAGTGAGAAATTAAAGTGTAAGTTTATGTCTAAGCAGGGTTGGAAAGGGAATGAAAAAACTAAAGGTAAATAGCCACTGAAGTGAGCAAGAACTCAGGATGCAAGTGAGAAGGAAAATGTTTCTCCTTACAAGAAGTTTAATGTAGTTGATAAGAGACATGGACCGTAGCCTAGAGAGAATTAAAGAAAAGGGAGTGGATAGTTGTATTGTTGGATATGTGGCAAGGATCATTCCAAAAAGGATTGACCAGTGTATCTGGGTGGTAAAACTTAGATCTACAATGCTCAGGGATGTGGAGAGGGGATGGTAGACAGACCATTCCTCGTATCTATACAACATTTGATAACAAGTAGGAGGATCATCAATAATCTATTATTGAGATGGAAGGTAAGACCTATGATCGAGTTATTTTTATTTTGATTTACCATGGATTTAATTATAGTTATGTGAATCCTAACCTCATGGATAAGTGTGGTTTGAGAAAAAAATGCATGGAGTCTTTGTTGGTGTAGCTGGATACATCTAATATAAAAATAGTTCATCATTGGGTAAGAGCTTGTGCATTTGAGTTGAATGGTATGCCTACATCAGTGCAGTTGAATGTGCTTTCATTAGGATCATATATTATGCTTCTAGGTATGGATTGGTTGTATGTTCATAGTACTAAGGTGGATTGTTATGAAAATTCTATTGAGTGCTTGGATGATGAAAGAAAGAAGATAACATTGCAAGGAAAGAAGAATCCTACATTGGTGAGAATGGTTACAACTATGCAAGGAAACCATAATTGCGAGAAAGGGTGTGTATTGTTTGTAGTGCATGTTTCTAGTGATAAAGATAAGGATGTTGAGGATGCATAAGTATTGAAAAGGTATCTGGTTTTACAGCAGTTTCAGGATGTATTCCTAGGAAAGATTTCAGAGTTGTCACCTCACAGGGAAGTGGAATTTTCTATTGAGTTGGTACTAGGAGCAACACAAAAATCAATGGAACCTTACAGGATGAGCACTTTAGAGCCAGTGGAACTAAAGTTGCATTTGAAGGAAATGCTTGAAAGGGGACAAGTTAGGCCAAGTTTATCTCCTTGGAATGAAGCAATGTTGTTTTTGAATAAGAAGGATGGAACTCTCAAGTTGTGTATTGATTACAGGCGGCTAAACAAGGTGATGATCAAGAAAATATATTGATTTCCAAGGATTGATAACTTGTTTGACCAATAGAAGGGAGCATGATTGTTCTCCAAGGTTGATTTTAGATCGATATATCACCAGGTATGCATTAAAGAAGACTAAATCTACAAGAATTCTTTCTGGACAAGGTATGGAGATTATGAGTTTGTTGCGGTTCCTTTTGGTTTGATTAATGCCCCAACTAATTTCATGTGTTTGATGAATATTTTGTTTCGCCCTTATCTAGACAAGTCTGTGATTGTATTCATTGATGATATATTGATATATTTTAAGAATGAGAAAAATAATGTTGAACACTTAGCAACAATATTGATATTTCTAAAAAAACATCAATTGTATGCAAGATTAGCAAGTGTATTTTATCTCAGATGGAAGTACATTACCTGGGACAAGTCTAAACATGAAAAAAATCACAAAATTCAGTAGAGATTAGTTAAAATCACACATTTAAATTATAAACTCATCACACTCTAAATGTCATATAATTTTTTAAAATATTAAATTAATATGTTTAATCAAAACCCAGTTTAAACCATACGTATACAAATTTTATAAAAAAAAATCACCAAATTCTATTAAGTTTTACAAATACAAATTTTATAATAAAAAAAATCACCAAATTCTATTCAATTTTAAAAATCTAATAGTTTAACAACGCCCTTTTCTTTATAAAAAATGTTTGTCAACAAGAAAGTTATGAGTGCCCTTTCATAAACCGTGTATTGAAATGCGGGCAGCTGAAATACCATTAATTCCGTGATTTCAAACTATTAATTTTATAAGTCACGGTTATTAATTCGAGAGAGTGATTTCAAACTATTAATTTTATAAGTCACGGTTATTAATTCGAGACAGTGAATGTATCTATAGTCTTTTAATGCATAACGGCATTGATGTGGACTCTATTCGTGTACTCAATGAAAATAGTTAATGCGGACAACTATATTGACTGCCTTAAGAGATTTGATGTGGACAATTTGATTAAGTTTTCAGTCACATCATTAAACATGCTAATCCACGGCAGTTCATCCACGGCAGTTCTTATTTCAGAACCCATTCAAACATAAATGCTTCTAACATGCCAGGGAAATAACAGTTTTCTTGCTGCTAAAACTCCAAAGTCAATTTTGCAGGAATATAAATGCAAACAAACTGCTATACTCCCAGCATGTCAGACTGTATTTATGTTTCAATGGGGTTTGAAATAGGACTCGTCCTAATCCACTAAGGTTGACACGGATTAATTTTTTTGGGTTCAAACCACACATGTTGCCATCAAGCTTACTAAATTTTATAAAAATGTGGGTTTTTTAATTTTCTAAAATATAATTTTCTAAAATACAAGTTTTATATGTATTTTATTTGGAGTTGTCTTTACTGTGATTTTTTAGAAGTTTTTCTGGTAGGTTTTTCTGGTTTAATTGCTCTAAAATTTAGCAGGAGTTTATTGAAATCACAATTTAATGGGTAAATCTTGCACAATCCAAATGCTCTAGAGGTCTTTAAATGTCGCACTAAAAAAACTCGATATAAAAGTCAACTCCATTTTTATAGCTATTTATTTTAAATAAAGTTAGACAACTCGATATAAAAGACAACGCCATTTTATATAGCTATTTATTCTAAATAAAGTTAAATAAATTAAATGGTCAGTACAAATTAATAGATATCAATCTTAATGTTTTTGGTTCAAACCACACATGTTGCCATGAAGCTTATTAAATTTTATTTAAATTTTATAAAAATATGGAGTTTTTAATTTTCTAAAATATAAGTTTTATTTGTATTTTATAGAGCTATTTATTTTAAATAAAGTTAGGTAAATTAAATTGCCATTACAAATTAATAGATATCAATTTATAAAATATTTTCTTTCATATTGTCAAAATTTAAAAATGAAATCATTAAAAATAAATAAATTATAACTTGTATTTTAAATTATTATTATTAATTGACAAAGTTCATGTCAAAGAGCACTTCACGTGGAATAAAAGGTGGGAGCAAGCAGTGGGAGCAACGGAGCAGGCTGAACCAGGGTTTGTGACAGAGTATTACCATTGGTAACCATGGTGGGACGAGGAGGAGGGAGTTCCACTCCCTCCTACAGTCATGTAGCTGCAAATAGAAGCAAGGAAACTGGTTTGAATGGCTTCAAGAAACCAATGGAGGCAGCAACTGAGGGTAATAGCACAGAAAAACTGGAAAACATCAATGCCCAGGAACAGGAAGAGAATCATGAGGAAGTCAGAAGGAAGAAGAGGACAGGAGGAGGCAGTCAGAAAGCTGTGCACAACAGTGTGTCTGGACTCTTTAAACCCAGGTCAACCATTACACCCCAGGTTGTTTTAAGTGATCCAGCGCTATAAGTGCACAAAGAGCACATCGCGGCATACGTAGTTATATGCAAATTTATGGGAATATGGCCAACAGAGAAAGCTTTGCACGCATGGATAAGAAACCATTGGAAACCGAAGGGGGGAATAACCCTTCCCCTCAGGTCCAAGGGTTTCTTCACGGTGGTATTCACGAGCTTAGAGGACAAAGACAAAGTGTTCAAAGGAGGACCCTATTTTTACGTTGCTATAGGCCTCTACATGCGACCATGGGTGATGAATTTTGTCCCAGAACGAGAAACATTCACTTCAGTACCGGTATGGATAAGACTTTATTCCCTACCTTAGGATTGTTGGCTATGGGAATCTCTAAAAGCTATATGCAATAAATTAGGACATTTTATAAATATATTAGATACGACCCTGCGAGGAAAATACAACTCCTTCCACTTATTATGTGTAGAAATGGACCTATCTGGAGCACTTCCAGACGAAATCATTCTAGAAGTATATGATGAAGAATGGGTGTAGATGATGGACTATGAACATATACCATTCAGATGCCGTAAATTCCATGAACATGGGCACCTCTACAGAGATTGCCCATTAACCAAACTAGAGGACAATATGAAAGCCAACACGGGCAAAGATCCCAAAGGCTTTACCAAGGTGGGAGGTAAAGGGAATGGAGGAAAAAAGTATCAAAAGAAAACTCATGAGGATAAGAAACTGAGTCATAACAGTTTCAAGATTTTAGAAGAAGAAGGTGGGAACAATGGAACGAACCAGGAATTGGGAAATAATCCTACACAGAAGGAAAGAGATACTAGTATGGACGATATACCTGAGAACAACAAACTAAAGGAGGATCTGCCAAGCACAAGGGAGCTTGACAGAGACCATGAGATGACCCCAAGTGAGGTTGGAACGAAGGAACAGGAACTGCAGGAGATTCTTGATAGGGAGAATCTAGATCTAGAAAAGTTCCTGGAACAACAAACTACCAAAGGAGCTGATTCTCTACCATAAGAGGAGTTTGATATAGTACAACAGCTATACCTCTGGAGATCTCAAGCAAAGGGTTCTGGAGTCAAAAGAAACCATGATAGCCAGGAAAATAGAGGGATAAAAACAATGGAGGAAACATCAGGACACTCATCCAAGAACTTAGGCAGGAAAAGAGGAAGGAAAAGACATAATGCTTTGTTGACAGAGTGTGGGAAACTCATGATTAACTCAGGTAAGATGAGAGATCTTACCATTTACTAATTTACAAATCTTTCTTAATGAAGCTCATCACCTGGAACATTACAGGTCTGGGGAGTAAAAGGAAACAAAGAAATCTCAGCAATAGAATAAAATAAGAAAAACTAGATATGGTGTTTAGCCAGGAAAAAAATGTTCGATAGATAAAATTAGAGAGACACACAACAAATGGCTTATCAAGTACGAGTATCTTGAACTTAAAGCAGACAACACAGCAGGAGTGATTCTCACACTTTGGAATCCCCAGAAACTTGGAATCCTAGATGTTGGAGCATCCAAGAACTACCTTTTGTTGGTGATCCATCCTTTGGGTGATAAGTAACTCTATATGATCACAAATGTCTATGGTCCTCAAAATCTTGAAGACAAACTCAGGCTTCTCACCTCACTGGAGTAGCTTAGACATCGTGTTATGCCATGGATTCCGTGAGGGGACTTTAATATGATTAGATCTCTCACAGAAAAAAAGGCGGAACCAGAACTCTAGGCACAAACTCTTTTGCCTTCCAAACGTTCCTAAACAACATGAGACTAGTGGACATCGAAACAAATAATGGGATTTTTCACCTGGAACAATAAGAGTTGAGGGGCTTCTCAAGTTTCCTCCAAGCTAGAGAGATTCTTAATCTTAGAGAACCTCCTTCTCATAGGACCTAATTTGTCATCTTCAATCCTTCCTTATGGACGCTCGGATCACTGGCCTATCCAACTTGAAGCATATTTTATAGGTACTTTGAGAAACAGACCTTTCAGGTTCGAAAATTTCTGGCTCACTCACCTTGACTTTATCAGCAATATTGAAAAATGGTGGATGGAAGATATGAACGTTCAAGGCATTAATATGTTCATACTACAACAAAGACTGAATCACATCAAACTCAGGCTTAAAGATTGGAACAAAAATGAGTTTGGAAATATCTTCAAAGCCAAAAGAGAAGTTGAACAGAAACTCCAAGGAATCAATCAAGTCGTTGTCATAGATGGCTTTACCGAGGAAATGAAAATGCAAGCTGATTCTCTTCAAAAGGAATGGGAAGACAGATGTCATCAAGAGGATATCTTTTGGAGACAAAATTCGAGAGTGCAATGGATCAAAGAAGGGGAAAGAAATATAAAGTTTTTTCACAAATCAACCTTGGATCATAGGTCTCATAACAGAATTTCAAAACTCATAAATACTCAAGGAAAAGAGCTCACCACACACAAAGAAATGAAATCTTCTTTGGTTCAACATTTCCATAGCATGGCAAAGGAGCCTCTCTTAGACAGATCTCAATTTATCAACAACTTCACAAAGCACATTACAAAGCTTGTAACCAGGGAAGACAATTACAATCTTAATAGTCCAGTGACTGAAGAGGAAGTCAAGGTAGTCATCGATGAGATGAAAAATGGGAAAGTTCCCGGCCCGGATGGGTTCAATGTGGAGTTTTTCAAAGCTTGCTCGGAAATAGTCAAAGAAGATATTCTTGATTTCATGGAGGACTCAAGGAGATCCAAAACAATGTTAAGGGCACATAATGCCTCTTTCATAGCTTTGATTCCAAAGTAGGAAAAAGCCATGACACCCGATAGATTCAGACCCATAGCTTTATGCAATGTGGTGTACAAAATCATCTCCAAAATAATTGCTAACAAACTCAAGCCCCTACTTCCAACTCTTGTGTCTAAGGAGTGAACTGGGTATGTGGAAGGAAGGCAAATTCTAGATAACATCATTCAAGCTCACGAGGTGGTTCACTCACTGAAGAGCAATAAGCAAGCAGGTATGATCATACAACTAGACCTAGAGAAAGCCTATGATAAGCTAAGATGGTCATACATCAGGGAAGTACTAGAAGCCTATGGCTTCGACCACAACTGGATAAAATGGGTAATGGCCCTTGTTACCACAACCATTTTTTTAATCCGATTTAATGGCTCTCCCTCCAAAACCTTTAGGCCTTCGAGAGGCCTCAGAAAAGAGACTCACTATCTCCCTTCCTCTTTATACTCATGATGGAAGGACTAGGCAAAGCAATAAAAACAACCAAAGAAAAAGGAAGAATCCAGGGTCTTAAACTTACCCCAAATGGGGATGCTTTGACTCACCAACAATTTGTGGATGACACTATGCTGCAGGGTACACCCATTGTCAAGGAAGCTAAAGCTTTTAAACAAATCTTGAATGACTTTGCTATGGCCACTGGTACAAAGGTAAGCCTAAACAAATCAAAGGTTTTTTCTTTTAATACTGACATTGCTATTCATAGAAACCTCACCAGAATTCTCAGCTTTCAAAGGGAGTAGCTACTTTCCAAGTATGTGGAAAAACCTCTTACAGACAAACCTTTGAGTAAAGAAGTGTGGGAGCTAGTAACTAATAAACTTGAGGACAAGATATAGAAACAGACATGTAGGTCTTTGAATTTAGTAGGATAACTTGTGCTTAGAAAGGATTTCCTGCAAACTATTCCCATCTTCATGTTTTCAGCTCTTCCTGCTCCTAAAGGAGTTATGCAACACATGAGGAATATTCAAAGATATTTTATTTGGGGAAAAGGGGAAGAGAAAATGAAATGGGCTTTAGTAGCTTGGGATAAGCTCTGTAAACCCAAGACCCAGGATGGTTTGGGTCTTCCTGACCCTGAAACCCTAAGCAAAGTTTTGGGGGAAAAACTTTGGTGGAGATGGCTAAAGGAATCGGTAACCCCATGGGAAAAGATATAGAAATAGAAACATGCAAATAATTGGTAGGAAAGGGATCACATTTGAATGTATGGGCACATCAAGGGCTCCCACATTTGGAATGATGCTTGGGAGAATAGAACCATTGTTTAGCAGTATAGTTTTTGGGAGATCAGAGATGGAAATCTAGCACAGTTTTGGGAGTACAACTGGTAGCAGGAACCTAACCTTTTCAAAGAAGAACTAGCCAATCTCGAAAATGACACTGACAGTAAAGGTTTAATCAAGGTAAGTGACTTTTGGGATCAAGAAAAGAACAAGAGTAAATGGAGAATATGGAAGGAACTGGTATATAGTTATGAGACCCCTCTTAAGGCCTAGGCAGAATCTCTTGCAGAGGTCTTGGAACAAATAAGATTTTGACATCAACTTCAGTTGACTAGCTGAGATGGGGTAGAAACACAGAAGGCAACTTCAACCTCAAAGAAGCCAAGAGAATTTCCCTAGGTATTGATTTCCCAAATCGTTATAAGGTATGGAAGGACCTATGGCAAAATCTACACTGGATGAAAATCAAGTTGTTCATGTGGTTGATGCAACATAAAAAAATTATAACCTTGGAAAATCTTCGGAAAAGAGGTTTAGAAGGCCCATCTAGATGCCAGTTATGTGGTCTACAAGAAGAAATGATGGAACACCTACTCAACCTCTGCCCATTCACCTCTACCTTGTGGAATTTGGTGGCTTCAACCTTCAGGAAAACTGACAGGGACAATTTCAATATCACTGGCACTTTGAAGAATTGGAGGAAAGACTTCTCCAAAAATGAACTAATCAACAAAGCTTAGACTTTGGTTCCAGGCTTTTTAATATGGGATGTCTAGAAAGAGCACAACAACAAGATCTTCAAGAACAAAATTGGCTCATCCCAGAACATCATTGCACAGATCTTACGACAACTCAAAGAAACTGTGGGTGCCCTTCTAAGGAAACCTCCCGAGAACCCGCCTCTGGACCAGGATGCTCACATTCTAAAGCATTGAGGTCTACTTTCACTAATTCCCCAAGGCATAAGCAAGAAAGCAACCGGTAAGGACTTCTGGAAACCTCCCCCTCAAGGATTTTTGAAATTGAATATAGATGGAGCCTCTAAAGGAAACCCTGAGAGGGCAGGTTATGGCGGAGTTATAAGATATGAGTAGGGAGACATAAAAGTCATCTTTCATAGTCATTTGGGGAATGCCACAAAGAATATGGCGAAACTCATGGCGTTAGAGCAATTCCTAGAAATCCTGATCGAATCCAATTTACACAATGGCATCATTGAAGAAGACTCTGAATTGGTAATCAATTCGCTCAAGAAGATATGCAATCGCACAGCTCCAGAAAAAGTGTTGAACCATTGGCGCTTGTTGCAAGTCTATCAACGTATTCACTCCCACCTGAGAGCCCTGAGAATAATCAACTTTGGTCACATACAAAGAATAGCTAACAGACTGGCGGATCATCAAGCGAATGAAGGAGTGATCTGCTCAAGAAGTAGCAATAGATATGATTGGGCTTCGACACCCTCAGGGAACTTGACAGATGATTTTCATAAAAAAGCGCTTGAAGATGGGAAGAACTATCAAAACATAAGAAAGAAGTAGAAAGTAGACCAATGGAAGTTGTAGATAATGGACCAATCACAGGGAAGGAACACTTGTTAAATAGTGAGCTAGTTGAAAAGCTGTGTACTGAAGCTAAATCAGAACTCTTCATCCTATGGATTTCGGGCGGAAAAACAGCTCGAAAGTTATGTCCTCAAGTGGACCCGAAACAATTTATATTTGCAGCTTATAAATCTCATCGGGTCTGAAAAAAATAAATAAAGAACGTGCTAGTTGCCAGCCCAAAATTGCTGATAACTGTCGAATCTATGAGGGATGGATCGCATGGTTATCAAGCTGCAAATGTAATGGAAGATTAAGGCAGTATTGGGGGTTGTCAGATCTACTAGCCTTGGTCATCTAAGGGTCATCAGGTCTAAGATGCACGAGGGATAAGAAGCCTAGTAGAGCCACTGCTTTCTAGTTTCAATTAACTTTGGTTTTCGGATACGGTTAGCCATTTTATGATGTGCTTGTTTTCTAAAGCGGTGTTATAAGAACGGTCAGTTCTTTGATAATTTGATCGACAATTAGATGCTTTGATGCTTTGTTTGTCGGTGTCATTGCAATGTTTTGACTGATGAGGCAGATGCATAGGGTTGTTTGATGGTCTCGATGCATTGGTGTTCTCTCTCAACCATCCTTTTGTAGGATTACCTGAAGGATGAGTGTAAGGATTTTATGAGTGATAGCTTTTAACTTTAGAAAGTGAGACTAAAGGTCTATTTTTTATTGTTCTGCATGAGACTAAAGGTCAACCCAACCGTTGTTGAGTTTTGACAGAGCTGGTGTTGCTACTCTTTACTACGGTAAAGACATGTACATTATGTATGTTTCTCTTGATTAATGGAAGGCTCTACTCTTACTTGATCAAAAAAAAATTATTCTTATTAATTATAAAAAGAATAAATATATAAGTTAAACAAAAATACTTTAAGAAAACATGTAACAAAATTTGTAACCACAATTTATTCATTTAGTAAGGAGATTTCTAACATGTAAACGAGATTTTTTATACTATCATGAACCACTACTATGGATTATCAATATCACATGCCCCAAAAACCCTATGTAAAAGATAAATGACAATTTTCACATAAAACTTATAAATGATAATGAAATGAAAATAAATACAATTTTTTTTTAATGTTGTACACCTGCAATCATAAAGATTATAAACATTAGCCCACAATGACCCTTGAGCACGCATGTGTGTGTGTGGGTGTGTGTGTTGAAGGCATTTATGAATGTTAAACAATTTGTATGTGATTGCAAGTTGGTCTTTAATGTTTAGGTGGGGAAATCCAAGTGGGATCTTCTGAATTTAATGAACATGTTTACCTAGGGCGAGGCTTGCTTGCTTGGCACTCATACGTTGTAACAGATAGTGAGCAACATGACCGAGGTGTGGTACTGGTGTTCTATATCACTATTTGGCTTACTCTGGCATCATCGATCTCCTTCTGTCAATCTGATAGTGGGAAATGGCTAGAGTTTGTTTCTCTAACTGTCCCCTCGCATCCGAGCATCTGGTGCTTCATTGTTACAGCTACTCCAGTTGCTCTGCTATGGATGGGGTTCTCTACAACACTCAACGTGATGCATTGTATTCTATTGTTTGAAACAATGATGAAGATGCAACGTCCCTGTGCAAGTGTCTCATTAACCTTGATATACAGAGAGTTTTATTTGCTCGACCTTAAGGGTTTAACAATGTTTCGGGGGTTTCAACCACATACCTATCCTAAGGTTTGATATCCTATTATAGGCATGGCTTTAGAGGTTACAGAAGTGACGGAAAGAAACCAGCACCCTGAGACACCAGAAGAATGTAATTTTTCATATAGCGCATTTCCACAGCCACAGTTCTTATTTCAATTTCATTCTCATTATAGTTTTACTACTGGTTTATGCAATCTTACCCTTGGCTTTCGAATTTGTGACTAAAACCCTTCATTGTTCTGTAGATAATTGTTTCAGCAAGAGGATGCCTCAACTCTAGGTAAGAATCCCTTTTATCAATAGTAAATTTATTATGACACCGGACTGGTCTCAGTCTGCACTGATTTTACTAATTCGTAGTGTTTTGTGATAGGTAAACAATCTTACAAGAAACTTAGTGTTTGAGTCCGCGACCATTAATTTCATAAGGGCTTACAGCCTCTTGGTGGTTTTAATGGTTGGTGCCAATACCTTTGATATTCTGTTCTAGCCTGTCGTTACAGGGATTTCATGGAGGGTTTTTCTCCTTATGATCTAGAATAAGATATAGATTTATAAACTGCTCATTTTTGCTTAAGTTAGTCATACAACAAGCTTTGGCCGTCAAATTCTCTTTTGTTCGATTGTAAAACTCAGTGTATTTGTATTATTACCTGATTCGGTGTTCTGTGTTTTATTTTGAAGAATGGCCGAATGCTTTCCTTCTTAATTATACGCAAGAGTTGAAAGTTCCTCTAGATGGCCTTTTGGATAGCATTTATTGCTTCTTCGATTGTTCTGAACTGTTAAGTCATGCGTACTCTCTGTTTAATACAATGTTAATAGGATATACTTATTTTATCCTCAATCCTCTGTGATTCAAAGTCCCGTGACCTTGTTTACATGTATACAATATATATTCGGATATGAAGGTTCAGGTCAAATTATCTGTAGGGATCCACTGTGCATACCTGTGATTATTTATTACATAGAATATCATGGGGTAAGATTATACTGAGGGTTTACTGCGATGTTATATTGAAATGTTCTTTGCTTAACTCAGAGTAGGAAAATTGTTTAACATTTAATCAACCTTTCAATCTGATGTTCTAATAATATTTGTGTGTTGTTGGGAAAAGTATCCAATACGGAATGACCCTATCCCACTCTAAGGGTGATAGTACCTCAGCAACAACCGAATGCAAAGCTATTCGAGATTACTTCTTTATGAGATGTAAAAGAGGGGAGAAAGAGATCCACTAACCGTTGTCTTCCGCTAATGATTGATCCAATCTTCTCTCTTTGCTGCTTGCTCCCAGCTCCTTGCTCTTTCACTGGCCCAGCTACACAAAGATCCTGCAAAAGGGAAAGAGAGGGAAACTACAAGAAGCATACATTCATAATTGATTCAAGGATTAGAATAAATCAAATACACAATTATAACAATTCACCATTGAGACACATGCATATAGAAGAATCTCAAATGCTTTATTAATGGAAGAAGTAAAGTTCTGAGAGTGTTACAACCATAAGAGGCCCAATCCAGCAACACCTCCCAGCAGAAAGAAATCTCCTCTTCACCTCCTTCAAGCAAATCACCCAATAGTTCTATACTCAAACCAACAACACTTCCTTACATTCACAAGATTCCAGCCTCCTTAGACCTCATGAGAGAGCTCTATATATAGGAGATTTGGAGAAAGGATGAGTCAGCTTGTAGCTGGCATGAAGCTGACTAGTGTCCTCTCCCACTTCAGTTATTCTTCAGTTCTTGAGTCCACTTGGAGGTTCTTGCTTCCACTTGGAGATCTAGACCCTCTTACTCATCACAAGTCGAATTCCCTGATCCAAGTGTCATTTTGGAAGCTTCCTGGGCATTGACACCTTGAGGAATGACTGTGCCACATGTCCCAACTTGCCCAGCGTAGGTAGCCTTCTTTGCAGTTGACATTCAGCGCAGGTAGACAGTGGAGCTCTTGACATTCAGCGCAGATGCTCAGTGGAGCAGTTGACATGATCCAGAATTAGCCTGTTTTTTAGTGTTTTCAGGTGGAGAACTGATATTTAGTGCTGTGGTTTGCTGACCTTGTTCCTCTAGGGGTAGGAACAACATGTTTAGGGACTTTGGATCCCTTAGATTATTGACATTTCATGCTTCATGCTGTAAGGCACAAAAACGTCTATAACAGTTGCCCCCTAAAGTATGAGGTCGTTTATCGGGTGAAATGCTTTATCAGGAGGATCCGAAGTTCATTCAATCGCTGAGAGGTGACCTGTAATAAAATACAATACAATACATTATTTTTCATTCTGCTTTCACGATCTAGCTGAGGCGGGCATTCCCATGCTCAGCTTTATAAATTCATTTTGGTACATATAACAGACGATCCTCTGATGGTAGACTGATAATCCTCTGCTGAAATTATCATCCTTTGAGTAAGATGATCATCTGCTGCAATGATGTACATATCAAATGTCTTTATATTTCCTGAATATATATCACAGCCCGGATGGATGAAACTAGATCCGGGGTCTTCAAACTCATTCGATCTTCACTCTAAGTACAAGTCGATCCATGTGAGAATTGCGCTGAAGTCGAACATGGAAAGACATCGCTTGATTACCGGTCAATAATGTAAACCATTAACAAGCGCGAGAGGAATCACTGATAATGATAATGACCCTCAAGGTACTGCAGTACAATTCACGTGGTGTGAATAAAGGACTTGGCGTCGAACACCATGCAAAATCTTCTGGTCGAAGGTCATTGATGTATACCTGTCGCCGGAAGTGAGAAACTTGCCATTGAGGCATGCAAGCTTCAAAGTACTGAGGGGGGTGTTCCTAGATCAACTTCTTGGATAATGAGCTGAAGTCGACAAGAAGCGATCCGTCAAAGGAGGGCCTTAATGAATCCCACATCAGTGACACGGAACGGAGCTAATAATTTTAGTGGAGGTGAAAACAATCTGTGAGATATGGTTCAGGGTGGCGATCGTGGGTGGATGAAGGATAATGTATGGTAGTGGATGGGACACGGTTGACTCTTTCTGAATAACATCTCTTGAACATATAACGACACTGATGCGATGGATCGGTAGCATTACCCCAAATGTGGATGGTTTGGCGAGGACCATGGTGATGAGACCGGTGAATGAAACAACCCAACCCGATGTGATACGGAGGAAAAGTGTCATGTTCAAGAGCGACTTGCTACCATTAAAGCTTTGAGGTTCTCCCAATTTTTCCCCAGTCATTTCTGACCAGTACCTCTTTATTTTTGTCAAGCTTGAGGAGGATAACATATGCTTGTTCTATAACCTGCCCTTCGGGCAAACCCATCGCTATGTTTTAACGAGCCTAGCGATAGGGAAACTCGTTCTCATCTAAAGACAAGTTTGTCGCTATTTAATCATTTTAA
The DNA here is from genome assembly GCA_031772625.1 of Pinus tabuliformis. Lineage (NCBI taxonomy): Eukaryota > Viridiplantae > Streptophyta > Pinopsida > Pinales > Pinaceae > Pinus > Pinus tabuliformis. The sequence goes on along the minus strand of CM062812.1, from coordinate 743,218,566 downwards.
CGAGTCTAACGACAAAGAAAACTCGGTCCTTTTCATTTTTAGAGAGTCTGAAAAGGTACAAAAAGTTAACTGCAAAATTCCTTTTTCGTCATCTAATCCCTTAAGTCCGAAAAAGTATAAAACAATACAGAAGGGATGAGTTTTTGATAACTTTAACGAGCCGAATAAAACAAGCGCTCGACCTTTTTGTGTAATAATCCCTCAGGTCCAAAAAGATTAAAATCTAGAGGAGGGATAGCTCTTCTGGTCACTTTAACGAGCTGGAAGGCCAAAACTTGGCAAACTTTTCATATTTTACGAGTCAGGAGAAAAGAGATCAAATAAGACTTGTCTTTTGAGGAACGAGTGATAAACAGGGATAGCAGCAGATTCCAGGTACAGGTTGGAATTTTCCAATCACGACAGTGTCATAAGGATGGCTAAGTGAAATCACTCTTCGCAGCTGTCCCTAAAAATGGGTAAACAATCATATGGAGGTGAACGATTGGCCAAATGGAATGGTGGTGGTGGGCGCAAACACGACCAAGGCTTTTTATGGCTAATAAATTTACGATCACAATGGTTATTTACTGGGGTATGTTCATTTTTTAATGAGCTTGACTGCTCAATCTCATGTTTATTTTTTAACGAGCATGAACTATTATTAAAACTGCTCGGATCTCGCTTTTCTATTTTTTAACGCGCATAAATTCCGCGGTAAAACTACTCGGTATACCAGTCATAAGATAAGAAATGTCTCCTGTGAGACTCCAATTTTTATAGAGCTTGCGCCTCACATAAGTTATGCTCCCTCTCATCCTTTCTTTATGCAAGTTCGGAAACGGCTAATCCAAAAAATAGATAAATAACCACTCCTAGCTTGCACTCCAAAAGGTTTGCATGCCCCCAGGTATAAAATACAATTTCAAGGCTGCCCCTACTTATCCGATAAAACATTTGTTTTAAAGGGTGAGGCTTGCCTCTTTCTGGTTACCCAAAGATTGTTTTGTTAACACCATCAAACGAAAACATTTCCTCGGCACTGTCTACCGAAGTAGACAATGGTGAATGACCTTTGTCAAACAAGTAACCTTAACAAAAGAATCCTGTTCTAGAACAACCCCTATTCCATCCACGGACGGGGTACGGACTAGTCATATTCTTTCGCGGAAATTCTACCTTATACCCAAGGTTTCCTCTGCCCGAAGCAGACCAGGATGCATGCCCCCTGGGTTCCAGTCCCATCTTTCCGAATCACTCGCACTCATCGGGAAGGAGGACTGGGGGTGGAGACATTTCTTGGGTGAATAGACCATTGAGGGTTGGTATGTGACTATTTGCGATGCGTGATCCCGGAAATGAAAGTTGGTCTACGAGCTTGACCATTCTTCCTTCGTGTGGAAAACACATTACTCTAAAGAGTGAGGAGACTATAGCTCCCATGCAATATATATAGTCTCGTCCAAGGAGTAGGTTATAATCCAAGGGTCCTTGAACAACCATCACGTTCATTTGAATGGTCTTCCCTTTCAATGTAACAGGTACATTGGGGAGGATCCCTAATGGTCGACTGGTTCCTTTATCAAAACCTGAGAGATTTCTTATCTCAGGCAAAAGCTCCGGGGAACCCAGTGCTTTCCAGGCAATAGAGGAAAGGATACTCACAGATGCCCCTTCATCAATGATAGTTCCTGCCATTACCATTCTGTAGATTTGGACTATGATTCTGAATGGTATACCGGCTGGCAACCGGGGTCTGCCTAGTTGGTTCCAATCAAAGGACACAACCAGGTTGCTTGGCGGTGGGACCGAATACACGACCGGATATGACCCTAACGATGTTCCTTCCTGCGATAAAGGAATGGGCGCATTGCCCTGATGCTCATCAGAATCTGTGTTGATGAAAAGAATCTGGATGGTGTTATCCTTATTCTCTTCGGTGAGGGTGTCATTTGAAGACGAATCTTCAGTGACGGTGTCATTTGAGGATGAAACCTCTGAAGGAAGAACTGGGTCAACTGCCGTATCGACCTTTAGACTTTCGTCTGGTCTGGATTCAGTAGGTTCATTTTCAATGACTGACGCTTCAGCTGACCACTTGAGCGGGCCAGCTGTATTTTCAACCAACGAAGGACTTGGCACGAGTTTTTTGTATCCAGGAGGAATCCTCAACGGTGAAACCGGTCAATCTTCCAAAACTCTCTTCGCTTCGTCTAAGAAGGGACAACGGTGGATGGCGTGATCGCCTTTACACAGTTTGCAGGGGGATCTTGCTCCCCCTCTTTGTCTTGAACCTTCACTTTCGCTGGTTGACGGTAAGCATTCAACATGGCTATCAGAGGTTGATGCTCCCGAATTGTGCAACTGAGGTGACCAGTCCCTTAGTATCCGGGGAATACAGGGACAATCTCTATGGAAGTGGTCTCCTCTACATATGACACATGGCGATTTAGGCCCGGTCTGTGCTGTGTGTGGATTTTTGTCAGATGTCTTTTGCTTGCCCCCAGTCGCCTTAGGCTCCTTCTTCTTCTCTCTCTCCTTCTTCTCCTTCTTCTTCATGGGAGCTTGGCTTTTGCCGGCTCTACCTTGCGAAGATGAAGGATTGGAGGAAGAGTTATAGGAAGTAGAAGGCTGGTGGGCAGCTCTAGACTCATCTAACTGTTGACTCGACTGTTCAGGAACCATGGTGTTCTGAACTACATTAGTTGAGAATAGCCAAATAGGCAGGCCAATTGTCAGTCCTGGAAGCAGCAATGTGGCCATGTGGGGCGCACCAACTTCTCCCCAAGAGGAGAAAGGACTAGGATTTCCATCATGTGGAATTCCTTGGTTGGGGCGTTCCATGTTCTCAACCTACAGATCAACGCGGGAATAGGAGGTGATTATGTTCCGTTTAAAATAAATTTTATAACGACGCTTTAGACACAACTTGCTTTTTCACTTTTTAAGAGTCGAGAAAAAGCTAAAGATGACTCTAGTCTCCTTCGATGTTTTAACGAGCCCGAAGTGACAAATGCTCGGATGGACTTTTTCAGTTATAGAGTTTGAAAAAGGCCAAAAGAAACTGCTCTGGAGTTCTAGGCAGAGGGTGTGCCAAACTTTTTGCAAAACCACAGAATACGTTTTACGGTACGAGTGGTCGATCTTCGTGAATGCTGTGTTCACTGCATTGCGATCAGTAGGGCGGCCGACACGGTTTCCTATGGATAAAGGCTTTGTTCCTATAGGGGTCTCCCAATATATACGCGACAGTACGTGGGAGCACAAGTCCGTATTGATACTTATCGCTTCACCGTGGAGGAATCACCCAACCACTCAACGCTAAGATATCACGTTTAACGACGCCGGAACATGTCTCTAGCTTAGACCTCTATGTGTTTGCGTTATGTTTCAATGCGTTGTTATGTAAATTCAATTTATTTTAAGGTTGATCTTGTTTAGCAGTTTGCCTTTATGGATCACCACGAGATGTATAGTAACACTCCTAAATGCAGTCTAAGATGATAAGCAAGTTTTTCAATCTTTCAACTTTGAAAATCTTAACTACTGAGGGAAAAGAAAGACAACATCTTTTCACACAGATCATAGAGCACACACTAATGCACTTTTTCCTAAATCAACATGCAAACTGTCATAATGCACATGCACAATGCAAGTATTTCTTTTCTCTTTCTTAATGTTTGTGCGATACAAAAAGAAAGCTGTTGTATAACTTTGAATTCAATTTCAAGTGAAAGCAAACAAGCTTGTCCAAAATCAAAAGACACCTTAAGATTTACTTGTTTCGACACTAGAAATATATAAATTCAAACCATATGACGAAAGCAAAAGCTCAATCAGCTATGAACAGCAAATAAACTAACTCTTAAGATCAAAACGACACTTATCACAGGTCTAGATCTAAGAGGCCACAACAAGGCTAGTTCACTTTCGTTATGGGAAACTGTAAATGATACAAGAAATACACAAAGAACAAACACAGTTTCTTTATACAACCGAGGCGGAATAGTGGCAAGGAAAGTTGGTTTCAGATAGGTATATTGACTGGTAACAGGCTGCAAAAACAAGGGTGAAAACAGGGCAATAAACAGGAGGGAACCCCAGTAGCACTAGGCAAAACTGGTCCAGCGCAGGTAGTACACTGTCAGTTTGACATTCAGCGCAGGTAGCCCCTTCGGGAACTGCGCTGAAATGCAGATTGCCTTCACAGTGCCTGCACTGAAGATTCAAACTTTCGTTTTTCTCAGTTTCCGGGTCACAGATTGCTCAAAAATTCACAGTTTTTGGCCAAATCAGAAGCTATCAGTCAAGTACACACTAAGGGATGAAAAGGAGGATGAAAAGCTATCACTAAGAGCTGTTTAGAGTCCTTGTGGATCAGCTCTTCAAATCATAAACTTGCCCAACAACTGAGCTAGAGTAGCTGCCCTCTACTTTGCATTTGAAAGATCCAAATGCAGTTCGATTCGGTACTCCCTTTGTTTATGAAATGAATAGAAAAAACAAAAACAACCAACAAGATATGATCCCCAGTGGAGTCGACAATTTGTTGTTGGGAAAAGTATCCAATACGGAATGACCCTATCCCACTCTAAGGGTGATAGTACCTCAACAACAACTGAATGCAAAGCTATTCGAGATTACTTCTTTATGAGATGTAAAAGAGGGGAGAAAGAGATCCACTAACCGTTGTCTTCCGCTAATGATTGATCCAATCTTCTCTCTTTGCTGCTTGCTCCCAGCTCCTTGCTCTTTCACTGGCCCAACTACACAAAGATCCTGCAAAAGGGCAAGAGAGGGAAACTACAAGAAGCATACATTCATAATTGATTCAAGGATTAGAATAAATCAAATACACAAGTATAACAATTCACCATTGAGACACATGCATATAGAAGAATCTCAAATGCTTTATTAATGGAAGAAGTAAAGTTCTGAGAGTGTTACAACCATAAGAGGCCCAATCCAGCAACACCTCCCAGCAGAAAGAAATCTCCTCTTCACCTCCTTCAAGCAAATCACCCAATAGTTCTATACTCAAACCAACAACACTTCCTTACATTCACAAGATTCCAGCCTCCTTAGACCTCATGAGAGAGCTCTATATATAGGAGATTTGGAGAAAGGATGAGTCAGCTTATAGCTGGCATGAAGCTGACTAGTGTCCTCTCCCACTTCAGTTATTCTTCAGTTCTTGAGTCCACTTGGAGGTTCTTGCTTCCACTTGGAGATCTAGACCCTCTTACTCATCACAAGTCGAATTCCCTGATCCAAGTGTCATTTTGGAAGCTTCCTGGGCATTGACACCTTGAGGAATGACTGTGCCACATGTCCCAACTCGCCCAACGCAGGTAGCCTTCTTTGCAGTTGACATTCAGCGCAGGTAGACAGTGGAGCTCTTGACATTCAGCGCAGATGCTCAGTGGAGCAGTTGACATGATCCAGAATTAGCCTGTTTTTGAGTGTTTTCAGGTGGAGAACTGATATTTAGTGTTGTGGTTTGCTGACCTTGTTCCTCTAGGGGTAGGAACAACATGTTTAGGGACTTTGGATCCCTTAGATTATTGACATTTCATGCTTCATGCTGTAAGGCACAAAAATGTCTATAACATTGTGTTTCCTCCAAAGGCTGTAAGAAAGATATTTTCAATTCCTCCCTTTTACTGTTAGGTTATATTTATAGTAATACGGTCTAGGAATTATATCCTATTTCAAATTTATAAAACAAAGAATTCGACTATGTCCGTTCAATTTGTCCATCATATATTCTAGGGTTTTCACATGGAAGTGAGCCCGATGTTTTGTTTAATTGCTTAACCTGCAAGTTAATGATAGCATCTGTGGTGTAGAATATTTAAAAACATTCTATATTACTTATTTACTATCCTGTAAGTCCATAGAAAAATATACAAACCAATACTAAATCTTTAAGGTTCTATATTTTACTTACCTATTATCCTGCAAAACAACAACAATAATAATAATACTTTTTGGAAAGTCTCTCCTCCCAACCATCAGTCTGGCAATCACGTCCAGAATCTCCCCCGAGCACTTTCTACCTTTCATGCTACATTATATCCAGTTACGGTCAGTACCATGGGCCTTTGGACTCCTGTCCAGCCTCAATCTCAGTACTATCCTTTTGACTGTGTTGGGCAACCTTCCAACTAGTTTATTCCACCCAGCTCTAGGATAGATTTCCTTGCTCTATTTCCCCTCCCTATATTTCCCTTTTCAGGCAGAGGGTAACTATTTCTTGTTAACCATTTATTTTAAATAAAAAAAATAGTTTTATTATTGTTAAAGTAGTATTACCGATCCATGACCTAATGGAATGCAAACTCATCAGTATGGGACTCCTACTATGAAATGTAAAAGAGCAGATTTTTATCACTGATAACAGTGTGAAGACACTGATTCTAACAGGCTCACTTACAAAGAATGATGGTTCGAATTTGGAGCTCCCGCGCGACCGCCTAGACTGGTTCTGCGCCCTCCAGGCCCCTGCCTGGCAGCTCTGCTAGTGGGTTTGTCTTCTCTGCGCCCCCCTTGGGCTTCCCTCCGCCCTCCGGTTTTCCTCAGGCCTCTTGCCCGGCCCCAGCTCCGGGGCCCATCCCTGCAGCTTCCGTTCTCTTCCTGGCTCGTCTTCGTTCTGGCTCTCCTTCGCTTCAATGGCTGGGACTGATCCATTGTCCCCAGACCTGGAAGACTATGAGAAATTGTTCGCATCTCTTATCCCTGAGAATGCCTCAACAAGAATCCGCCCATCTGCGTCAAAGTTCGTCAAGAAACTTGATGAAATCCCTGAAGTATCTCTTCCTCCTACCCTCCCGAGGAAGGCAGCAATCGCTTTAGCTGAGAGAGGCCTCGTAGGCCAGTTCACTGGCCTCTGGCCTTCGCCCAGAGCAGTCCAAAAATGGGTGGAACGCAACTGGAATGCGATAATACAAGGAAAAATAGCTATCAGATTCTGTGGAAGGGGCTTCTACACCTTTCTGTTCGAATCAAAAGAGGACAGGAACCTTATCTTTAGAAATGGCCCCTATTTCATGGATTCAAGAGGCCTCTATCTGAACAGATGGTCTCCCGACTTCGATCCGGAAATGGACATCCCAAATGCTGTCCCGGTTTGGGTCCGTCTACCCCATCTGCCGCTCCACTGCTGGGGAGATGAATCAGTAAAGGCTATTGGGAACGCAGTCGGCAAATACATTGATAGATCTGAGCCAAAGGAGAATATGCACACTTGTGCAAGGATTTGCGTTGAAGTCGATCTCGGGAAAGGCCTGCCGGAAGCCATCAAGATCAAAGTAGATCAATGGACACACATCCAACAACTAGACTACGAGCAGCTACCCTTCAAATGCAAGGTATGTCACGAATATGGACATTTCGCAAATAGATGTAGCAAGTTAAAAATAAATGAGCTAAATGGAAATACTAAAACCTTCGAAGGCTCTTGGGCGCAAGTAAAAAAGAAAAAATCTACCCCCTCAAAAGGCCCTAGCACCAAGCCTCTTCCGGAAACCCCTATTGCTCCTCCTCCTCCCCCTTACAGTTCAACCCCTCCCTTCCCCTCATCCTCCAACCCTTTTGAATCCCTGTCAGTCGAAGACCCCATATCCCCCCCCCGCATCCCCCTGAGACACTACCCTCGTAGTCATCCCCTCCCCCTCATTGCCCCCATCCTCTCCCCCCAAACCATTGAGTGAATCCTTACTAGAAACAAATTTAAAGAAGCTAGCCTCTCCTCTAATCCTCTGAGAAAAGCATGCAGGAAGTCGAACAAAGAAATTAGAGATGAAACAACAGTGAAAGAAATTGCCACCGAAACTTAACAACCAATGGACACATACCTAGACAAACAAAAAGGAAGCGGGGAAAAGACAAAGGAGAGGAGCGGGACTCACTCAAAAATTGGTAAATGATGATTTTGGTCTCTTGGAATTGCAGGGGGATGGGCTCCTCCCTAAAAGCAAATGCAGTCCGGGATATAATCAATCAAGAGCAGCCAGACCTCCTCCTCATCCAGGAGACCAAAATATCTGAACAAGACTTCCAAAATCATATCAAAAGATACAAAAGTTTTACAGGTATAGCAATAGGTGCAGCAGGTGCCTCAGGAGGTATAGGAACTCTATGGAACAAGAACAAATGGGACCTCACCAATCAAAATTCTTGCAATTGGTGGGTAAGAACAGACCTTAAAAACAAAGTCTCAAAAGAAGATTACACTATCTACAACATCTACGCCCCGAACCACTACAGGGATAAAGCTCTTTGCTGGGATTCAATAACTTCAGATTTGCAGTCCGCTCAAGATAGGAACATTTTCTTGGGTGGAGATCTGAATCTAATAAGGAACATTGAGGAAAAACTAGGTGGGAACTTCCTCGCGGACCCTTCAAGAGATTCTCTGGAAGCAATAATCCAAACTCACAACCTTATTGATATTCCTCCTTATAACGGGAAATTTACTTGGAGCAACAAAAGAGCTGGCATCCACAACATTAAAGAGAGACTAGACAGAATCCTTGTACATGAAAGAATTGTCGCAGGCTTTTCCTCAATCAAAAACAAAATTATCCATGCCTCTGCCTCAGACCATAAGCCCGTGGTCATGATTCTGGACAAGGGAAGAAATCTGGGGCCTCTCCCCTTCAAATACAACAAAACCTGGGACTCTAAAGATGACTTCCACAAACTCATCAAAGATCAGTGGGCTAAGGAAGTCATTAGTTCGCCCCACTACATTTGGGAAACAAAATTAAAGTCTCTAAGAACAACCATAAACACTGGGCAAGAGCAAACGTAGCAGTGGAAAATAAAAAAAAGAGCAGATCTTCATAAGCAGTTGGATCAGTGGAACAAGGAAAAAGAGAACACCCAATACACAAAGGAAGACCAAACCCAAGAAAATGAAATGTACAAGGAAATTTATAGGCAAAATAGAGTGGAGGAAGAAGAACAACGACAGAAATCAAGGTGTCTCTGGCTTAGAGCTAGAGATAAAAACACCTCCTTCTTCCACAATAACATAAAGCTCAGAAGTGCCGAAAACCAAGTTGACAAAATTGTGGCAGAGGGGAAAGAGATCAGCGATCAAGAGGGAATCAAAGAGGTAGCGCACAGACATTTTCAATCTCTATTATCAGCAGTCCCTCAGACTTCAGACAACACAGATTTCCTTAGACCAGTCGAGAGTAAAATTTCTGATCTGAAAAATAGAGAATTGGACCAGGATGTATTAGAGGAGGAGATCAGGTTGGCGGCCTTCACCATGCAGCTGGACAAGGCCCTGGGACCTGACGGTTTCACTTTTGCCTTCTACAGAAATCATTGGGACACAATAAAAAAAGACTATGTCAGGATGGTAAAAAATGTTTTCAAAAAATACAAGATGGGGGAAATACTAAATCCTCACACCTTGCCCTCATCCCCAAGGACCTTAATCCCCTCTCCTTCGACCGTTTTATACCTATTTCTCTATGCAATGTCTCTTACAAGATAGTCACTAAAATCCTAGCCAACAGGATTAAAAAGCTTCTCCCCTATCTCATTTCAGAGAGCCAAGGCGGATTTTTCCCTCATAGACAAATCACAGACAACGTCATTTTGATACAAGAAGCAATTCATAGTAGCATCAACAGGAAAGAAAGAATCATGATCATCAAATTATACATGGCAAATTCCTTTGACAGGGTTGACCATCACTTCCTGATAGACGTCCTCAGAAAATTCAGGATCTCCAACAAATTCATAAGCATCATCATGGAGTGCATCTCTAACCCCTGGACCGCCCCCCTAATCAATTGCCGACCGAGCAGCTACTTCAGAAGCTCTAGGGGACTGAGGCAAGGTTGCCCCCTCTCTCCATTCTTATACATCATAATGGCGAAAACCTTGAGCATCCATTTGGAAAAACTTCGCAAGCAAAAGGAGATCACAAGGATCAGTATAGAGAGAGGGATTAAATAAATCAATCATTTGCTCTTTGCGGATGACACCCTTCTAATCGGGGGAGCGTCAAGTTTGATGGCAAAAAGATTCAAGAAAACTCTGGACTCATTCCTGGCAGCCTTAGGGGGAAAGCTAAACAATAAAAAATGTAAGATATACACCTGGAATGTCCCTGTGCAAATCATGCAAAGAATATCCTTGATTCTAGACATCCCAGTGCAAGGAAATTGGAGCTATTTCTCATATTTGGGTCTGCCCTTAGCAAAAGAAATAGTCAAGTCCGAAATTTGGGTAAAGCACATAGAAAAAATGAGAGGAATTCTTCAAAGCTGGGGGATGTCTTAGCTAAATTTGGCTGGCAGAACTACCCTCATCAAGGCTATTCTTTCTGCCCTTCCCATCTATCAATATGCAGTAACCTTGGCTCCCAGCAACACCCACAAGCATATGGAACTAATTATGAGAAGCTTCCTCTGGCAGGGAGGGAAGCAAGAATCAAAAAAATTCAGCATAGTCAGATGGGACCAAGTTATTCTTCCCTTTGAAAAAGGGGGCCTAGCCATCAAAATCCCAAGTCTCTCCAATAAAGCTATGGAATTCAAACTGATCTGGAGAATGCTCATAGGAAAAGGCTCCTGGTGGGTGGAGGTTATGAAAAGAAAGTATCTCAACGGGTTGAATTCTAAAGTCCTCTCTGAACCAATTGTTGAAAGACTGTGCACTCCTGTATGGAAGCTCATCAAAAAATTCCTCCCTCAATTCAGAAACCACATCTCAAAAGTGCCTGGCAATGGTAAGGAAATAAATATTTGGTCAGACAGAATCATGGGAGTAAAGCCAAGAAACCTACTCCAGAACTTCAAACCCCTGCAAACTTGGATGGAAGCAAAAAATTTGATCTCTCTATATGACATTTCCCTATGGGATCATAATAGTTGGCTTGATTGGAAGGACCTCCCTCTTCCAAATGATCTCAGGGATCAATGGACCAACCTTAAGACCTCTCTCAGGATCTGCCCCCACAAACAAAGTGGCTGATGACAGTTACATATGGGACCCTAGCGGAGGAAACTTCACAGTTAAAGAGGGGTACAAACTTCTTCAGGCAAACACAGCAACAGGTAAATGGAACCTTTGTACCGCAGTGTGGAAATCAGAGTGCTTGCCAAAGATCAAGTTTTTTAACTGGACCCTTCTCAAAGGCAAGATTCTCACAGCCGAGAATCTTAAAAAAAGAGGTATACTTGGCCCCTCAATCTGCTGCCTATGTCGTGCTGAGGAGGAAAGCAGCCAACACCTCTTCTTCGATTGTCCTTATGCCCAAAGCTGCTGGAATCAGCTCATCAGTCCTTTGAAAATAGGAGAGACCTTCGACCAGCTTCCCTCTTTACACAAAAATTGGGAGAAATGCTACCCTTATCCTAAGAAAAACAAGGCCCCTATCATTCGCTTGTGGAAATGCATCCCCTCAACGCTCAGCTGGAAAATCTGGCTCACCAGGAACAATTGTATCTTCAACAACCAGAAGCCAAACCCAGCACGCACCTTGGCAAAAACTATGGCTCTTGTCTCTGATACAATAAGCGCCAACTCCGTCTCTCAACCAGATCGATCCAGCTGGCACAAAGATGAGAATGACTGGTTCAACAAATTCTGTCTTAGTTATGACAAGAACAAGCAATCCCACTTCAAAGCAGACAAGAGAAGGAACAACTGGAAACTTAGAGGTACCAAGGAGGATATAAGTCAATGGATTCTAGCACAAAAACGAACCACTCTTCAGTTTGATGGAGCCTCCAAAAATAATCCGGGGAAAGCTGGGGCAGGGGGAATTATAAAGGATTAGCATGGAAAAACTCTTATAACATATGAATGGGGCCTGGGTCAAATGTCAAACAACATGGCCAAGGCTTACAGCCTTCTCTTAGGCACAACCATTCTGAAACAGATGAGAATTCAGAACCCAATCATCCTGGGAGACTCGGCAATTGTAATTGCAGCTATGGCTACAGGGGGAGAGTTCAGAAAAGTGGCTCTCAGCAATATAAAAATAAGGATCATGGAGAACATCAGTCATTCGGGGGACACCACCTTCAAGCACGTCCTAAGGGACAATAAAACAGAAGCTGACTCATTTGCCACCAGGGCAACCAACAGACCCATTGGACAAGTCAGAGAAAACGATACCACCTATGATAAGCCAATCCCGTAGCTTGATCCACCATTCTGCAAACTCTCTGAATATCGGTCACCTCAGTAATCATACTATTCTTCCTGCTCTCTATCCTAAGCTTGTCAAGCCGCCCGCAACCTTTACGCTCTCTGACACCGACCCCCTCCTCACCTTGAATGATGCAAAAGAAATATTTGTTGCCAAAATGAACAGGTACGGGTCCAAGATATCTCAGAATCCCCGTGACATCTCCAAGCAGAAGTTAGGCATATGTCTCATCAAAATCTTCACCGACTGCATAAAAAATCCAAGGCTTGATCTCAAGAACAGTCAAATCCTTGCGTATCACACAATAGACTTGGTCAATCAGCCTCTCAACCTGCTTTATATGCTTCAGAGATCCTCATTCTTCGCTCAGCTCAGAGCTACAGCTCCTCAAGTTCAAAAGCGCAAAGGATCGACTCATTTCAGAAAGTTTCTGGAGCTCCTCAGTACCAGATGTCGCATTACGTTCAGCTTTGACAGGAGGCTGCCTTCAACCGATTACAGTGGTAAATATTGTGTTCTTAAGGTTTTGTTATGTTTTCCTGCTAACCAGAGCACTGTTTGCTTGAATCAGTGCCCTCTTCCTACAACGTTCTCCTGCCTCCCGGTTTCATCCGCCCCTCTGCTCTACACTCCTCTTTTCATTTCCCTCATCGCTGCTTTCGATCCCTCTCAGACCTGCGCTCACTGCCAGTTCTCCCCTTCATCTTTTCCCCTTCCCCCCTCTTCCTTCTTCTCCCCCTGTTTCTCCCCTCTGTATCATCTCCTTCAAGCTCCCCCCAAGAGAGGTTTTGAAATGGCCGAGAATCCAGCAGACCGTGATCCAGCTGAGAACCCCCTGGAGCGAGTAATCACCAACAGTAGCTGCACCTTATGCAAAGCTCACTGTTTCATGATAGCAAGATTCGTAAATCACTTCAACGACCTCAAGGAGGAATTCCAAGCTGATAGTAAATCAAAAAGAAAAAAGCTGGAGAAACAGAAAGCGGAGATCGAAGGTCTCAAGGAAAAATGCAACCATATGGAAGAAGCCATTGCTCACATCAAATCAATAACTCAGAGCATGCAAGCAGAGGCCTCGACAAGGGCTAGTGCAAAAAGGAGCCTCAGCCCGATGATTCTGTCAACCAGCAGCTGTAACTTGATCTATGTCTTGTAAATTTTGTTTTCTAGTAGGCCTGTTTGTACGGCAATATAGCCGTTATCTTTTTCAAACTGCATTTCACAAGTCCACCAACAAGGATCAAGGGTCTGCGTACCCATTTTGGATCCTCCCCTCTCTGCTCCCTCTATCTTATGTAACAGGACTTGTTCCTTGAAGTTTTTATAATACATAAGTAACCGATCGTGTTAAAAAAAAATGTAGTATTACCAATAATTTAGGTAACCACAAGGTAACAACAATAAATGGGCCTTCCAGCCTCAGTCAATTAATTTTAAACATCAAAATGAATTAAAACTTAAACTAACTTCTCGTGAAGATTCACTTAGTAATATCAGGAATTTTAATGCAATTTGGGGTGTTACATCTCCCTCCCATATGAGGAACACTATCCCTAGTGTTCTCTCTTCCTTCAGAAAACAATGCCGGATAAGATTTTCACATAAATTCCTCCTCTTCCCAAGTGGCCTCTTCCGAGCCAAAATGCTTCCATTGCACTTTAACCTGGGTGATGGCTCACTTCTACAATTTGGTTTCTCTCTGATCGAGAATATGAAGAGTTTCTGTGAGGAACTCTCCTTCTGGTTTGACCTGCACTACAAAGCAACTCTCAGTTATATTTTGTTTTCTTTAAAACAAAATAGTATATTTGTTCTTATATCTACTTAAACATTTACCTGAATATTTTCCGAGTCAATAATGTGTTGACGGTTATACACATACCTTTTTAATAAAGATACATGAAATACATTGTGGACCCGAATGTGGCTTGGTAGCGCAAGCTTATAGCCCATTGGTCCAAATCGTTTTAAGACTTGAAAGGGGACACAATATCGAGGTGTTAATTGAGCACAACCCTACCATTGCAATGAACTTTACTAGGGCTTCACTATTTTATAAATGTGATCTCCTGATTGAAATTTCCTGTATGTCCTCTTTTTAGTTGCATACATTTTCTACCTATCTTGGGCTGCCCTCAAATTTTGTCGAATCTTCCTCACGGTCTCCTCCATTTCTAGTAGCATGCCAGGATCCAGTGTGAACTTATTAACTATATTATTCGAGTCTATGGCACTCTACACTTTCTCCCATAAAACACCTTGAAGGGGCTCATGCCTAGCCATTTTCGATTTCCATTATTATATGCAAATTCCACTAAATAGAGGTAATCCTCTCACTTGTGTGGTTTTTGCATCACAAACATGCATAGCATGTCTTCTAATACTTGGTTTACCCGTTTGGTCCATCCATCTATCTGGGGATGGTAAGTGGTACTAAATTGGCCCTGAGTACCTAAACTCGAAAGGAGAGTTTTCCAGAAGGTGGAAGTAAATTTCACCTCCCTATCAAAAATCACCACTTTGGGTATCCCATGTAGCTCGAAAATTTCCCTACATAAATATGTCTACGATTTCCACAGTTTTGTACGTGGATTTCACCAGTATGAAGTGAGTTTTTTTACTCAATTTGTCTACTACCAATATAATTGAATCATGTTTCTTCTTTGTGTGGGGTAAACCAATGATGAAATCTAAGGATTAGTCTCCCATTTCCATTCCGGAATGGGCAATGGTTGTAACAACCCGTCGGGATGCTGGTGCTCTGCCTTTACCAGCTGGCACTCAAAACATTTGGACAGATATTCTATAACATCTTTCCTCAATTCGGGTCAAAAGTACCCTTTCTTGATGGCTGAAAACATTTTCTGATAACTATCATAGCCAGCACAAGGCTTCCTATGAAACTCATCCAACACAAAAATTTTAACCGAACTTTGATTAGGAACATAAACTCTGTTTTTAAAAGTAAGGAGATTATCAAAATTTATTTCAAATTCTAAATTTTCACTTTTCAACAAAGCATCTTTTTTGTGTTTCCAAAGGAAGGTATACTTCGGATCTCTGTTCGCTGCTTTTGTTACGATTTTAGGAATATTTGAACTTACTTGACTCATCTAGCCCTCGTAGATACAATGTAAGTTCCTGCTTGGTGCGTAAAAAACATGATTTTCCTTCCCTTTTAAATGTTCCATTTCAAAATAAAACTCACTTAGAAAGGTTGTTCATCTGGCCTGTCGAGTGTTCAAGCTAGACTGGTTAAAAAAAAATTGAAAGGTTTCTATGATCTGTTAGCAACAAAAATTTCTTCCCCAGCAGGTAATGTCACCACATTTTAAGTGCATGCACCAGTACTGTCAACTGAAGATCATAGGCTAGATATCGCTTTTCATATTCCTTCAACTTTCAAGATTCGTAAGCAATCAACTTTCCTTGTTGTGTCACCACCCCACCAACACCATCTCTTCTTACATTTGTGCAAACCATGAAAGAATTTTCTGGATCTGCTACTTTTAACACTAGTGCAGTGGTCAGTAGGTGTTTTAGTTTTTAAAAATTTTGCTGACACTCTGTTGTCCAGTGCAAAGTGCGCCCATTTTTCTGTAAGGAGGCCATTGGAAAGTCGATTTTTGAAAATCCCTCAATGAATCTATGGTAGTACCCAAGTAATCCCAATAATGATCCGATGTCAGTGACATTCTTTGGAGCTATCCATTCCATGATTGTTTTGTTCTTTTCCAGATCTAGTGCAATGCCATTTGCTGATATAACATGACCCAAGTACTAGATTTGATATTTTAAAGAGTCACGTTTGTTGAATATGGCATATAATTGATTTTCCCTTAATTCTTGCAATACTATTTTCAGATTTTCTTTGTGCTCCTTTTGATTCTTAGAATATATTAAGATATCATTTATGAAAATTAGCACAATTTTTTCAAGGTAGGGCTTGAAAATACCATGCATCAAACTCATGAATGTGGCTGGAGAAGTGGTCAAGCCAAATGACAATATCACAAACTCGTAATGACCATAGCGAGTGCAGAATGTTGTCTTGTAAATATCTTCTTCCTTTATTCTTATTTGATGATAACCTGATCTTAAATCGATTTTCGAAAATACCTTGGCTCCTTGTACCTAGTCAAAAAGCTTGTCAAGACATGGTAACAGATACTTATTCTTGATGGTTAGTTCATTTAGTTATTGATAATCGATGCATAACCTAAAGGTCCCATCCTTCTTTCCTATGAATAATACGGGGGCTCCCCAAGGGGACACACTGGCCAGATATACTTTTTATCTAAAATCTCCTGAAGCTACATTTTGAGTTCTGTTAATTCAGGTATGCTCATGCGATAAGGGGCTATGTATATAGGGGCTTCACTCAGAATTAACTCAATAGTGAAGTCAATGTCACGCTTTGGTGGTAAAACTTGAATGGATTTTGGAAACACATCAACAAATTCCTAAATAACAGGGATATTTTCCAGAGAGGTCATCTTATTTTTAGTGTTTGTAAATCTAACCTGAACAACATATATTTCAAAACCTTTTCTAATACATCTTCCTAGCTGACTAGCAGTAATGGAGCATAACTTGGTATTAGTTTTAATGCCTTGGAGTTCCTCCCTTTTACCCGATTCAGCAATAAAACTGATAGTTTTGTGTTTGCAGTCCACTAAGGACCAACACTTTTCTATCTAGTCCATCGCAATTAGTATGTCATAAGAACCCAAAGGGAATATATTAATGTCTATGTAAATACGTTGTCCTGAAATCATTATGGGACACTGTTTTGTCTTTGCGGTTAGCCTTCTTTTTGTTCCCGTGGCTAGTTAAACTAACCATGGTTTTGAAAATTTACTACTCGACAGTTGACATTTATCTATAACCTTAGGACTAACGTAGCTTAAGCTACCACCTGGGTAAAATAAAATAGAGACATGGTGCTTAGCAATCATACCTTCACATTTGATCATGGTGGGTTGAAATTCTGCCTGATGATCATTCAAGGCAGCATTAATTCTAGGCATGCTCCTTGCCACATCTCCCACCATGGATGCTTCTTGCATGTTTGATAATTGTTTTATTCTTACTTTATGTGGATAATTTTTATAATAGTGTGATTCTCTGCATCCCAAGCACTGTAGTGGCGGTTTGGTTTGTGGGTCATTTATAGATTTAGTAGCTCCTTCTAAATGTTTGTTTTCCAAATAAGCCACCTTGGGCTGATTCCTGGGTAGAAATCTGCTAAGGAGCTTTTGTTGTACGTTTCTATTACCTACAAATCTTGAATGTTTGTTTGGAAGTAGACTTCTACCTTTCCTATTTAAAATCCCCTTGGATCCTTCATTATTTTGTTTCATTTGTTGATAGCAGATGTGGGCTTTCCACACAGCGTCATCCATTGTCTTGGGGTAGTCAAACTCTAATTTCTCTTTCATAAAATTGGGCAAACTGCTGATGAAGCACTAAATTTTGGCCTTTTCTTCTTGCATGTAAGGCACATAACATAACAGGGAGGTAAAGCATGTCACATACTCATTCATGGTGATGGTTCCCAACCTTAACTCATGAAATTCCTTTTCCTTCTCATTGTAATAACGCTCCGTTAAATACTTATCATTGAAATGCTTTTGGAATTCATGCCAGGTAACTTCCTCTTCATTGATTTTCCTTACTGTTTCGATTTCTTCCCACCACAAGGTGGCCTTTCCTCTTAACTGATAAACTGCTAATCTCGCTTTTAGTTTATCTGTTTACTCATAAATCTAGAAAAATTTTCCCATGTCAATGGGCCAAGCTTCTGCTGCCTATTCCGATTCCACTTCAAAGTGTGATGGCTTAATATTTTTAAATTCATCTTGCAATTCAGTTTTCTATCTTTTTGTTTTTCGTTGGTTCGATCCATTGTCTGAGCGCCCTTCTTCATCTTCCTCATGTTTCTCAGCCGATTCAGTGTTTTCCTCTCCATGTTGCGCTATTAGGATCTTCTCTTGGTCCTCAATACTAGGATCTCGATGTCACTGATTCTGTCTATTGGACAAACTTCTAAGTCTCTTCTCCTGTTCTTCGCACAATATTTCATTATCCGATCTTAAATTCATCATTTCAGTGCACAACTGCTGAACAGTTTCTAGCAATGTTGCATTAGCCTATCGTGATTCTTCGCCCAACTGTATCCATATGTCATGATTAGTGTTTACTTATGTGGTTCTAGGTGAACCGGTTCGCATAGGGCTCCCTTGCATTTTTCCTTGTCTCTTTTGTTGGTGCGATCTTTATTTATTAATTGTTTCACACATAACTTTATTTAGTTAAAGGACTAAAGAAAAAATATTTCTTGTACATGTTTTTTCCCAAAGAGTCTTAGTGTACAAACCTGAGCTCTAATACCATGTGTAACAGCTACAAGAGAATTTTCACATAAAACTTATAATTATATTGAAATGAAAATAAATACAAATAAAAATTAATGTTAGATACCTGTAATGATAAAAATTATAAACATTGGCCCACAATGACCCTTCAGCACGCATACATATATATGTATTCAAGGAATTTATGAAAGTTAAATCGTTCTTATGTGGTTGCAAGTTGGTATTTAATGTTCAAGTGTGGAAATCTGAGTGGGGATCTTCTAAATTTAATGAACACATTTACCCAGGGTGAGGCTTTCTTGGTTAGCACTCATACGTGGTAACATGCGGCGAGTAGCTTGATCGAGGTATGGTACTGGTGTTCTATCCTGCCATTTAGCTTATTATGGAATCGTTGATCTTCGTCTGTCGATCTGACAGTGGAAAATGGCTAGAGTTCGTTTCTCTAACCGACCTCCCGCATCCGAGCCTGTAGTGCTTCATTGTTACGGTTGCTCCAGTCTCCCACGCTGCTTTTCTATGGCTGGGGTTCTCTTCAACACTCAACACTATGCATTCTATTATCTAGTTTGGAACAGTGATGCAAGTGTAACCATCGAGTGTAGGTATGCCATTAACCTTAATATACAGAGGGTTTTATCTGCTTGGCCTTGACAGTTTAACACCATTTCGGGGGTTTCAACCACATACCTGTCCTAAGGTCTGATATCCTATTACAGGCATGGCTTTAGAGGTTGCAGAAGTGGCAGAAAGCAACCAACACTCTGAGACACTAGAAAAAGGTAATCTTTCCATAGCAAATTTCCATGGCCACAATTCTTATTGCAATTTCCTTCTCATTATAGTTTTACTACTGGTTTATGCATTCTTACCCTCGGCTTCTGGATTTGTCACTAAAACCCTTCGTCGTTCTGCAGATAATCATTTCAGCAAGAGGATGCCTCAACTCTAGGTAAGAATCCCTATTATCATTAGTAAATTTATTATTACACCGGAAGGGTCTTAGTCTGCACTGATTTTACTAATTCATGGTGTTTTATGACAGGTAAGCAATCTTATGGGAAACTTAATGTTTGAGTCTGTGACCATTAATTTCATAAGGGCTTATAGCCTCCCGGTGGTTTTTTAGGTTGTTGCTAAGACCTTTGAAATTCTATTCCAGCGTATTGTTACAAGGGTTTCATGGAGGGTTTTTTCCTTATGATCCATACTAAGATATAGATGTATAAACTGCTCATTTTTTAGTCATACGACAAGCTCTGGATGTTGAATGCTCTTATATTTGGTTGTAAAACTAAGTGTATTGGTATTTTTACGTGGTTCTGTGTTCTGGGTTTTGTTTTGAAGAATGGTTGAATGATTTCCTTCTTAATTATACGCAAGAGACAACAATGCCTCTAGATGGCCTCTCGGATAACGTTTATTGCTTCTTTGATTGTTCTGAATTGTTAGGTTATGCGTGCTCTCTATTTAATACAATGTTAATATGATATACTTATTTTGTTCTCAATCCTCTCTGATTGAAAGTCTTGCGACCTTGTTTACATGTATACAGTATATATTTGGATATGAAGTTTTAGGTCAAATTATCTGTAGAGATATACTGTGTATACCTACGATTATTTATTATAGAGAATCTTATTAGGTAATATTATATCGAGGGTTTTTCTGTCATGTTATATTGAAATGTCCCTTACTTAACTCAGAGTAGGAGAATTGTTTAACATTTAATCAACCTTTCAATCTGTTGTTCTAATAATATTTATGTTTGCTCTGAAGTCTGTCAGAAAGATATTTGCAATTCCTTTGTTTTACTGTTAGGTTATATTTATAGTAATACGGTCTAGGAATTATCTCCTATTTCAGATTTATAAAACAATTAATTCCACTATGTCCATTCAATTTTTCCATCATATATTCCAGGGTTTTCACACAAAAGTGAGCCCTTTATTTTGCTTAATGGTTTAACTTGAATGTTAATGATAACATCTGCAGTCTAGAATCTTTAAAAACATTCTATATTACTTATTTATTATCCTGTAAGTCTATAGAGAAATATATAGACCACTACTAAATATTTAAGGTTCTTTATCTTACTTACGTGTTATCCTACAAAAAAAATCATAATAATAATAATAACACTTTTTGGAAAGTCTCCCCTCCTATCCATGAGTCTAGCAATCACATCCAGAATCTCCCCCAAGCAGTTTCAACCTTTCACGCTTGATTATATCCAGTTATAGTTAGTACCATGGGCCTCTAGACTCCTGTCCAACCTCAATCTCAGTAATATCCTTTTGAATGTATTGAGAAACCTTCCAAATGGTTTATTCCACCCAGCTCTAGGATATATTTTTTTGCTCTATTTCCCCTCCCTATATTTCCATTTTCAGGCAGAGGTAACTCTTTCTTGGTAACCATTTACTTTAACTAAAACAAAAAAAAAAATATTCTTGTTAAAATAGTATTACCAATAATTTAGGTAACCATAATAAATGTTTCTTGGCCTTCCACCCTCAGTCAGTTAATGTTAAACATCAAAATGAATTAAAAATTAAATTAACATCTAAGGAAGATTCACTTAGTAACCTCAGTAATTTTAATGAAATTTTGGGGTGGTACACCCTAACTTATTTCATATAACAGTTGTTCATATTACATTTTTTTAGTTAATCAATTTCATTTAAAAAACAAAAGTGACAAAACTATTTTTGAGATAAATTCAAACCTTTGAATTGCCACTACCATTAAAAATGTTTTACAAAAGTTAAATCCATATCATCTATCTAATAATTATAGACAATTAAATTAAAACACTTAAAGCCTATTCCAAGATAAACATACTGATGCTTTTGTTTAAATATAATCTTACAATTTAGAATAAAAGTATAATCTATTAGTATTTTAAATGTGTTTTAAATATAAAAATAGATTTAATGTTTTGAAAAATATTTATAAATATCCTTACTGCCTCGAGAAATGCTATACGATTTAGTATGAGTGAGTTATCAGTAACGTTACATTTAAAAATAATAAAATAATACTTAATGATTTCTTAATAAATTTTGAAAAATAGTAATAACAAGAAAAATCAATGGCGACCATAAATAATGTACTTCGATCTCTACTTTAATTTTACATCAAATTATTATAGAGACAAAATGTAAACGAAAGTAAAATAATTGTGGATAACAACTTCCATAATTTTAATTTAATCATAAATAATTACTAGGTGGATGATAGAAATTTAGCATCCACAAACTATTTTACAAACTTTATAATATTCATAATAGTATGTACAAATTAAAAGTTGAGATTTATCTCCAAAGTAATTAAGATCTTTTCTCCCTTTTCATTGATTAATTAAAAAGATACCATATGAATCCATAGAGGGAGATGTTATAGAGAAGGGTGATGCTTCAGTAAGTTGCATTACTACAACACATTTATTCCCTAAGAGGGAGGGTTGATTTCTGGTAGCATCGGATGTGCTCTAAATGAGTTATGGTCTTTTGTGCATGTGGCAATGATAAGTAATGGTATTGGCCTATGTTATTGTAGCAAATCTTATTTATGGTTTAAGAATCTTCATCTAAATGAGTTATGGTCTTTTGTGCATGTGGCAATGATAAGTAATGGTATTGGCCTATGTTATTGTAGCAAATCTTATTTATGGTTTAAGAATCTTCATGATAAAGTGGAGGTGAATATTCATTAGGGAGTGTTGATTTTTGGTAGCATTAAATGTACTCTAAATGAGTTGTGGTTTTTTGGGCATGTGGTATTCATAAGCTGTGGTATTGGTCTATGGTATTGTAACAAATCTTATTTATAGATTAAGAATATTCGTGATAAAGTGGAGGTGAATATTAATTTTTTAGAATCTTATTACATGTTTTTATAATGAGTTGTCTTTAAGTGGCACCTTTTGGAAAGTTTTTCGGTTTATTTTCTAATCTAATTTGTCTAGAATCATGATTCATTGAAATCACAAGTTTGAAAGGTAAACTCTTCACAATCAAAGTGCACCAGGGATTTTTGAAGGTGGTAAATCCGTATATGGAGTGAAACTCCTAGTTTAAACAACACAAATTAAGATTTGACCAAAAAAACAATATATTAGTTATTTTTAATAATAATAACAACAACAATAATAATAATTTAACTAATATTTATGAATATTTTAATTTCAACAATCTTAAATTATCATAAATTAAGTGTTTTTGTGCTTATTATATGATGTAAGAACTCATACTTTTGTTATCTATATTGTAAATGAGAATGTATATCAGATTAATCACATCATTAGGATTTGGTTGTGGTTTCAAACACCACATCAGGGTCTAGAGTTAGCCATTAAGAATTAGCTATAAAATTACTTAAACTAAAATTTTAGTTATGAGCTAATTGTTATATATTAGCCATTATTATTTTAACATTAAAAATAATAAATTAAAATTTAACTAAAATTCAATTAAAATATAAAAATTAATTAAATTAAAATTTCAAAAAAATAAAAAATAAGGTTAAAATAGGAAGTTAAAATAGAAAATCATAAAGTTAAATTAAAATGTAGAATTAAAATATAAAAATTTAATAAAATCAAATATAAAATCATATAGTTAAGGGGCCAAAATGTAAAGAGTAATCTTAAGAATAATATTATTATTACGTTGTAAGGCAGTCCTCTATGGAAAGAGCTCCCCTAGCTTCCTCCCTGTCATAATCTGGGCCATTCGATCTTTTGTTAGATGATTGAGTGATGATTACCCATTGATTTGAATTCAATGCATTAAATGCAGTTACTAACTGTCAACCGACTTCTTTAATTTTTTTATATGGATAATGTTTTTCTCCTTGAACCAAGGTTGAAGAATGCTGAAGTTAAGGAAGGTCGAGGTGTAGCTCTTTAGTAGCCTCATTGTTGGCGTTTATTACCCTGGAGACTGCTTTCTTCTTCCACTTAGGTTGCTCTCTGTCAAGGTCATCATCTTCTTCATCGATTTTCTTTCTTTCTTCTTCTGCTCAGACTGCAACTTTCTTTCTCTTGGAACCCAATTTACTCTTGTGCTCAGGCTACCCTTCATCATATTTACTGGTTTTCTTTCCGTTCGACATTGACATCTTCTTGGGCTAATGTTGCTCTTCGGCTTTGTGGAAGAGAATGCATGAAATTGTTGGAGTTTTCGTCAGGTTTGACTAAATCTGGTTTGAAATTTTATTCTAGGGATTAAGGGACTTTCCATTATCAATTAAATGGGACACAAGACGTGTTTGTAGTTTTTCAGGCTTGATTCAATCATGGGACAAATAACAACATATTAAAAGAGAACTACATTGCAAGTTTTGGGGGCTGTAGGGCGAGGCTTTGATTTCACTAATGATTTCAGCTTAAGTTGTGGAAGGGAAATTCAAGGAGTCAACTAGTAGTTTTGGAGGAGGAGAGAAAGAAAGATATTATGATTCTTGGAGGCCCATTGATACAAAGCGTGTCCACATACATCAAGCGTGACAAGGGAGAATAGAATATATTTAAGTCTGATATTTGGGAATTCAATTAGGTACCCTATCTTTGCTAAAAGTCATTCATCTTTATCAGAAATTCCCTTTTTAAGTTCATATTTTGACATCCAGATGAAAACATACTTCCCAAATAGCCCAAATTTGAAAGCCGATAAAAAAATATTAAAGTGACCAAATGGAATCTATCCATCTCTAAATGCTACCGAGCTCCTAACAAGTTCTTCCCAACCATCCTTTCTACATAAAGAAAACAACCTTGGTATTACTATGATCAAAGAAGAAAATTGAAAAGAGGAGAATTTGAAATGTTTTAAGCTCGTTCTTTGATAGGACAAAATTTTGAACTGACAAGTTTGATTTTATTTTTGAAACTTGATCTTCATCAAATGGACATGCTTTCATATATCAAATTTTCCTATGTGATAAATTGTTGGGGATTTTCCTTCTTTCAAGATTGTCTCTTAATTCTAGGTGTTTGTATCAATGTGTATTATACTCTGCACCTAATTCCAAATGACACTATTCTCTTACATTTCTATGATCTATATATATCTCTATATTTTAATGTTTTCCATACTATGACAGTTTCCTAGCTTGAGTTGGCATAGCTGGAAAAATTACATGTAAATGATGAAAGAATTGTCACAGTCGGGCACAACACGAGAAAAAAAAGTATGACAGGTTGCTTTCTAGCACTCTTAAATATAGAAGCTAAAGCCATCGCTTATTTGGTTGAAATGATTATAAATTGTTCTCCACCAATGAACTGACATCTGCAACCTCTTTCTAAGTTGCTTTCTTTTTTATTTTCATTGGTCTTATGGGCATATTATAGAGCATTTAGGTATTTGTCGGGTAGAAGCTTTCTTGAAAACTTAAACTTGAATATATTTGGAGTGTAATATTGTGTGCTAATTTGCAGAAGCACTACTCCATTGACCTGAATTATAATGTTGATAACATAGAACTGAAGGTTCTAGAAATACCTTATATTCATCATGTTTTATAACTAGCAATAGAGAAAGTAACAATTCAAAAGGTTCAAATGTGCGTAAATAATCAGTTGTATTGGTCGATTAGAATTTCTATTCTCGTAGTATTCATTCGTAGGCGAGATTTTTACGGAGGAGGATAAGCATTAATATTGGGATCCCGACCTTATATGAAAACATAACATGCATCAGTAGGTGTATAAGCCCTATTTTTCCATTTAATTCAATCTCTTCTACGTGAAAGGCTTGATCTCTTCACTGGTTAGAAGACAATATCTAGCCAAGGCGTATTCAAACAATAAATCAGTGTGTATCACATTTTTTAAGGGTTTGGCGAGTAATTGTGATGCTCCATTCTATGAAATGCGGTGTGATAAAGCATAAGAATCATATTGACTCATTCAAACAATATTGAAGGAGTTCAATTTATGAAGGAGAAAGAGCTTTGACTCAAGCCAACTTCTCTTCTCATTGCAAAACATATCAAGAGGGGAAATAGCTCATTGTAGGACCCTCCCTTTCTTTCACTCTGTAAATGAGAAGAGGTGAGGGCTTCATACCATGCACAATCAGTAAGGCTGGCTGACATCTTGTTCTAGTCTCTTCTCCAAGAAAGGGCCTGCCCTGTCCACATACAAGAGTGTGCGTGAGGTGCATGGATACTTATTTGAGGATTCTGCTTTGGCTTTGCAGTGGAAGTGGAAATTTAGTTCAACAGAGATGAAAACAGAGTGAACAACCAATGTTATTTTGATCTAAACTCGCATATCTGAGAATTAGTGGCTAATAGTTCGACTCAAGCAAGGAATAGAGCTTACTTCCCTCTTTAACATACTAATGGAATTTCACCTTGTACCCTATGGTTTCTCTCAATAACAACCTTACCAAAGGTGAGGAAATCTATAGTTCCTAAGAGGATGTTGCAGATGGTCAAGAAAGATAATATAGTCTAGCTATATTATGGGTCCCCCAACAAGGAAAAAATAATTAAGGTCAACACCTTACATGGCACACAAAGACTCTAAATCTTGAATTTATATAACACACTCCCAAGGGTACATGCACTCCCTTGAATATGTTAGTGGCAGCTATCATGGTAAATTGCGTGGCTAGAAAGTAGCTTTTCCCCTTTACCATGAAAGAGAGTGGTGTTTGTTCATTCTGAGCTAGGGTCAAAGAAACCCAATGATTATTGAAGCGCTGGATTCTTGTCAGTGTGAAAAATATTCTTTAAAGTGCTTATATCATGATAAATGTTTATCATTTTCTTTATAGCAGGTTTGTAAGTAGTTTTAGGAAAGAGTAAGGCTTTGATGTGAAGGTTTGTGAAGAAAGATGGTATTGATTTTCTGACATTGAAAATCCTCTATTTGTCCATACATTTAAATTTTACTGTCTAATGACTACGAAATATATCCAATAAAGAGAAATAGGGTTACATCCGATTTGAAGCAAGTTGTAGCCCATGAATTAAAACATCTTATGCTTATAAGGCTCCTTGTATTCCTGTGACCAAAGAAGAAAATTGATAGTCTAGCTATATGATGGGTCACCCAACAAGGAAAAAACACATAAGGTCAACACCTTGTAGGGCACACAATGACTCAGAATCCTGAATTTATATAATAGACTCCCAAGGGTACACGCTTGAATATGTTAGTGGAAAGTATCACAGGAAACTGCAATAATAACCCTATTTTTAGTGGCCAGAAAGTAGCTCTGCCCATTTACCACGAAAGAGAGTGTTGTTTGTCCATTATGAGCTAGGGTCAAAGAAACCCACTAATTATTGAACCACTAGATTCTTGTCAATGTTCAAAATAATATTCCAAGTGATTAACATGATATATTTTTATCATTTTCTTTATTGTAGGTTTGTAAGAAGTTTTAGCAAAGAGCAAGGTTTTGATGTGAACATTTGTGAAGAAAGAGGGCACCAATTTTCTGACATTGAAAATCCTGTGCTTGTAAATGCATTTAACTTTTACTGTCTAATGACTATGAAATATATCCAACAAATAAAAATAGGGTTACATCCAATTTTAAGCAAGTTTTATCCCATGAATTAAAACATCTTATGGTTATAAGGCTCCCAGTATTGTGACCAAAGAAGAAAATTGATAATCTAGCTATATGATGGGTCACCCAACAAGGAAAAAAAACATAAGGTAATCACCTTGCAGAGCACACAAAGACTCTGAATCCTGAATTTATATATCAGACTCTCAAGGGTACATGTACTCCCTTGAATATTTTAGTGTCATCTATCATGGAAAATTGCAATAATAACCCTATTTTTAGTGGCTAGAAAGTAGCTCTACCCCTCTACCACAAAAGAGAGTGTTGTTTATTTTTTATGAGACAGGGTCAAAGAAACCCACTGATTATTTAACCACTGGATTATTTTCAATGTGCAAAATATTCTTTGAAGTGCTTATATCTTGATAAATGTTTATCATTTTCTTTATAGTAGGTTTGTAAGCAGTTTTACGAAAGAGCAAGGTATTGATGTGAAGGTTTGTGAAGAAAGAGGGTACTGATTTTCTGACATTGAAAATCCTATGTTTGTTAATGCATTTACCTTTTAGTGTGTAATGACTATGAAATATATCCAACAAAGAGAAATAGGGTTACATCCACTCGTATCCCATGAATTAAAGCATCCTCTGCTTATAAGGCTCCCGGTATTACTATGACCAAAGAAGAAAATTGAAAAGTGGAAAATTTGAAATGTTTCAAGCTCGTTCTTTGACATGAAAATTTTTTGAGCTAGCAAGTTTGATTTCAGTTTTGAACCTTGATCTTCATCCAATGGAAGTGCCTTCATATATCAAATTTGCCTATGTGATAAATTTTTGGTGATTTTCCTTCTTACAAGATTCTCTTAATTCATGGTGTTTGTTTCAGCGTGTATTATACTCTACACCTAATTCTAAATGACACTATTCTCTTGCATTTCTATGATGCTTTTTCTTGTTTTTTTCTTTATGTTTTCCATACTATGACAGTTTCCTAGCTTGAGTTGGCATAGTTGGAAAAAATTGCACGTAAATGATGAAAGAATTGTCACAGTCGGGCACAATGTGGGAAAACAAAAGGTATGATGAGTTTCTTTCCATCACTCATAAATACATAAGCTAAAGCTATCATTTTCTTGGCTCAAATGATTATAAATTGGTCTCCACCAATGAACTGATATTTGTAACCTGCTTATTTGGCTCAAATGATTATAAATTGGTCTCCACCAATGAACTAATA
Source organism: Pinus tabuliformis (assembly GCA_031772625.1). Classification (NCBI taxonomy): domain Eukaryota; kingdom Viridiplantae; phylum Streptophyta; class Pinopsida; order Pinales; family Pinaceae; genus Pinus; species Pinus tabuliformis. The sequence continues at coordinate 743,190,256 of CM062812.1, read as the reverse complement.
TTTGCAACATGTTTGTAAGATGCTTTCATTTAGCTCTACCCCTTTACCATGAAAGAGTGTTTTGTTTTTTCGTTATGAGCCAGGGTGAAAGAAACCCATTTATTATTGAACCATTTGATTCTTGTCAATGTGAAAAATATTATCTCAAGTGCTTATCATGAGAAATTTTTATCATTTTCTTTACTGTAGGTTTGTGAGCAATTTTAAGAAAGAGCAAGGTTTTGATGTGAAGTTTTTTGAAGAAAGAGGGTACAAATTTTCTGACATTGAAAATCATTTGTTTGTGAATGCATTTAACTTTTACTATCTAATGACTATGAAATATATAAAACAAGTAGAAATAGGGTTACATCCACTTTTAAGAAAGTTGTATCCCATGAATTAGAACATCTTATGCTTATAAGGCTCCTGACATCGTGACCAAAGAAGAGAATTGATAGTCTAGCTAAATGATGGGTGTGAGGAAATCTATATTTCCCAGGAGGATGTTGCACATGGTCAAGATAGATAATATAACCTAGCTATATGATGGGTCACCAAACAAGGAGGAAACACTTAAGGTCAACACCTTGCAGGGCACACAAAACCTCTGAATCATAAATTTATATATCAGACTCACAAGGGTACATGCACTCACTTGAATATGTTAGTGGAAACTATCATAGGAAACTGCGTGGCTAGAAAGTATCTCTACCCCTTTACCACAAAAGAGGGTGGTGTTTGTTCGTTATGAGCCAGGGTCAAAGAAACCCACTAATTCTTGAACCATTAGATTTTAGTCAATGTGAAAAAATATTGTTTGAAGTGCTTATATCATGATAAATGTTTATCATTTTCTTTACAGTAGGTTTGTAAGCTATTTTAGGAAAGAGCAAGGTTTTGATGTGAAGCCTTGTGAAGAAAGAGGGTATCATTTTTCTGACATTGAAAATCCTCTATTTTTCAATGCATTTAACTTTTACTGTCTAATGACTATGAGATATATCCAATAAACAGAAATAGGGTTACATCCAATTTTAAGCAAGTTGTATCCCATTAATTAAAACATCTTATGCTTATAAGGCTCATTGTATTATTGTGATGAAAGAAGAAAATTGATAGTCTAGCTATATGATGGGTCATGCAACAAGGAAAAAACACATAAGGTCAACACCTTGTAGGGTGCACAAAGACTTAGAATCGTGCACTTATATATCAGACTCCCAAGGTTACATGCACTCCCTTGAATATGTTAGTGGCAAGTATCATAGGAAACTGCAATAATAACCCTATTTTTAGTGGATAGAAGGTAGCTCTACCCCTTTACCATGAAAGAGATTTTTCTTTGTTGATTACATGCCAGGGTCAAAGAAACCCACTGATTATTGAACCACTAGATTCTTTTCAATGTGGAAAATATTATTTCAACTCCTTATCATGATAAATATTTATCATTTTCTTTACTGTAGGTTTGTAAGTAGTTTTAGGAAAGAGAAAGCTTTTGATGTGAAGGCTTGTGAAGAAAGAGGGTACCAATTTTCTAACATTGAAAATCTTGTGTTTGTTAATGCATTTAACTTTTACTGTCTAATGAATATGAAATATATCGAAATAGGGTTACATCCGCTTTTAAGCAAGTTGTATCTCATGAATTAAAGCATCTTATGCTTATAAGGCTCCCGGTATTGTTACCAAAGAAGAAAATTGATAGTCTAGCTATATGATGGGTCACCTGACAAGGAAAAAACACATAATGTAAACACCTTGTAGAGCACACAAAGACTCTGAATCCAGAATTTATATATCAGACTCCAAAGGGTACATGCACTCCCTTGAATATTTTAGTGTCATCTATCACAGAAAACTGTAATAATAACCCTATTTTTAGTGGCTAGAAAGTAGATTTGCCGCTTTACCACAAAAGAGAGTGTTTCTTGTTTGTTATGAGCCAAGGTCAAGGAAACCCATTGATTATTGAACCACTGGATTCTTGTCAATGTGCAAAATATTCTTTGAAGTGCTTATATCATGATAAATGTTTATCATTTTCTTTACAATAGGTTTGTAAGCAGTTTTGGGAAAGAGCAAGGTTTTCATGTGAAGGTTTGCGAAGAAAGACGATACTGATTTTATGACATTGAAAATCCTTTGTTTGTCAATGCATTTACCTTTTAGTGTCTAATGACTTGAAATATAGCCAACAAAGAGAAATATGGTTACATCCAGTTTTAAGCAAGTTGTAGCCCATGAATTAAAACATCCTCTGCTTATAAGGCTCCCGGTATTACTGTGACCAAAGAAGAAAATTGAAAAGTGGAAAATTTGAAATGTTTTAAGCTCGTTCTTTGACATGCCAAAATTTTGAAGTAGAAAGTTTGATTTTATTTTGGAACCTTGATATTCATCCAATGGAAGTGCCTTCATATATCAAATTTGCCTATGTGATAAATTGTTGGCGATTTTCCTTCTTTCAAGATTGTCTCTTAATTCTTGGTGTTTGTATCAATGTGTATTATATTCTGCACCTAATTCCAAATGAAACTATTCTCTTGCAATTATATGATGTTTTTTATTGTTTTTTCTTTATATTTTCCATACTATGGTAGATTCCTAGCTTGAGTTGGCATAGTTGGAAAAATTGCATGTAAATTATGAAAGCATTGTCATAGTCAACAACAACGTGGGCAAAACAAAAGGTATGATGAGTTGCTTTCCATCACTCTTAAATACATAAGCTAAATCTATCATTTATTTGTCTCAAATGATTATAAATTTGTCTCCACCAATGAACTGATATTTGTAACTTGTTTATTTGGCTCAAATGATTATAAATTGGTCTCCACCAACGAACCGATATTGCAACCTGTTTGTAAGCTACCTTCATTTATCTTTGCCCCTTTACCACGAAAGAGAGTGTTGTTTGTTTGTTATGTGCCAGGGGTAAAGAAACCCACTGATTATTGAACCATTGGATTCTTGTCAATGTGAAAAATACTATTTCAAGTGCTTATCATGATAAATGTTTATAATTTTATTTACTATGGGTTTGTAAGCAGTTTTAGGAAAGAGAAAGGTTTTGATGTGAAAGTTTGTGAAGAAAGAGGTTACCAATTTTCTGACATTGAAAATCCTCTATTTGTCAATCCATTTAACTTTTATTGTCTAATGAATATGAAATATATACAACAATTAGAAATAGGGTTACATCCACTTTTAATCAAGTTGTATCCCATGAATTAAAACATCTTATGCTTATAAGGCTCCCGATGTTGGTACCAAAGCAAATTTTTTATTGTCTTGCTATATAATGGGTCACCCAACAAGGGAAAAACACACAAGGTAAACACCTTGCATAGCAGACAAAGACTTTGGATCCTGAATTTATATATCCGACTCCCAAGGCTACTTGCACCCCCTTGAATATTTTAGTGGCATCTATCATGGGAAACTGCAATAATAACCCTATTTTTAGTGGCTAGAAAGTATCTCTGGCCCTTTACAACAAAAGATAGTGTTGTTTGTTTGTTATGAGCCAAGGTCAAAGAAACCCACTGATTATTGAACCACTGGATTCTTCTCAATGTGAAAATTATTCTTTGAAGTTATTATATCATGATAAATGTGTATCATTTTCTTTACAGTAGCTTTGTAAGCAGTTTTAGGAAAGAGCAAGGTTTTGATGTGAAGGTTTGTGAAGAAAGAGGGTATTGATTTTCTAACATTGAAAATCCTTTGTTTGTCACTGCATTTACCTTTTAGTGTCTAATGACTATGAAATATATCCAACAAAGAGAAATAAGGTTACATCCACTTTTAAGTAAGTTGTAGCCCATGAATTAAAACATCCTATGCTTATAAGGCTCCTGATATCACTGTGACCAAAGAAGAAAATTGAAAAGTGGAAAATTTGAAATGTTTCAAGCTAATTCTTTGACATGACAGAATTTTGAACTAGCAAGTTTGATTGTAGTTTTGAATCTTGATCTTCATCCAATGGAAGTGCCTTCAAATATCAAATTTGCTTATGTGATAAATTGTTGGCGATTTTCCTTCTTTCAAGATTGTCTCTTAATTCTTGGTGTTTGTATCAACATGTATTATTCATGACACTATTCTCTTGCATTTTTGTGATGTTTTTTCTTGTTTTCCTTTTATATTTTCCATACTATGGCAGTTTTTATTAATACCACAAGCCTAAAAAACATAACTCACTTATATATATATATATATATATATATATATATATAATATAACAAAAACATTTTAGAAAAAAATTCATCCTTACTTTATATATACTTTGGCATTTTAACCACTTTAACTACATTATTACATTTCATTTCAAACTATAATATTATCCCTCAATTTATGCCTTACCGTGTTTCATTTGCAACATCTGGTGCAAATTCTAGTTATTAATAAATAAATTAATTAATTTTTGAGGATGTAAAGGTCATTCCAAGGGTTGATGGTCACTTCCACCACATGAGAAACTAAGAGAGGCTATTGAGATTGACAAGCATGAAATCAACCCCAATAGAGAGGATGGTTGGAAATTGAGTGAGAATTGGATTTCAACACTCTCTTATTGATTCCTTTGTTATTTCTTTTTTAATTAATTGGTAAAGAAATAGTTATTTTCTTTAATTATTTCTTTTCGTTTTAAATTCTTATTTTATGAATTTTATTATTGCAAATTCTTTGTTTTATTTTTGTATATAAAATTAAAAATTAATTAATTGATTAATAATAATATTAATTTTAGGATTACTCTTTAGCGTTTGACCTATTAAGAGTTATTGACTTTATGACTTTATATTTGAATTTGATTTTAATTAATTTTTATTTTAATATAATTTTAATTAAATTTTTAATTTGACTTTATGATTTTATATTTGAATTTGATATTTTGAAATTAATTTTTATTTCATTTATATTTTTATCTTTCAAATTTTAATTTAATTAATTTTTATATTTAATTATATATTAATTAAATTTTAATTTATTAATTTTTATGTTTAAATTAATAATGGCTAATATACAACAACTAGTTTATAATTAAAATTTTATTTTAATTAATTCTACAACTAATTCTTAAGGCCTAATTCTTGACCCTAATGCATCTTTTATGATGAATCATATTCGCTCGTTCTAAAGGTCGACCAAATCCTAATGATGTGATTAATTCTAAAGATATTATTATTTATAAATAATATACTTCAATATTCACCTTGATATTTCATTAAGCTAATAAGGAGAGATAACTTAAAGGGAAGTAGATTAATTTTAATGAGGAAAATATGGAGTCCTAATGATGTGATTAATTGTAAAGATATTCTTATTTATAAATAATGTACTTCAGTATTCACTTTGATTTTTCATTAAGTTAATAAGGAGAGATAAATTAAAGGGAAGTAGATTAATTTTAATGAGGAAAATATGGAGTTGACAGATGGCATGTAAATATTATTATTGATATTACATCATGTGTAATTTATTTTGTGTGCATTTGACATATAATATTTAAAACAAAAACATATTAATAAAAAAAATGAACTTCAACCTTTAATAAAATATTATAATAGACAAAAATAAAGTGCTTTTAATGAATTTTTTCTTATATTTTCACTATCTATTCCAAAAAATATGTGTAATTTATTTCATTCTTAATATATTAGTAATAAAAAAATTAATGTAGAATTATTTCCTTAGCATGTGCTTTCTAATTCAATATATGAAACAAATTTATATATTCCTCCAATGTTTAATATGAAGTTGGAATTGACATGTAACATTTTAAAAATGATAATGACAAATATATATATATATATATATATATATATATATATATATATATATATATATTTTTAAAGAATATTATTAACAAAAAATAATTATAGATAATTAGAGAGAGAGATTGAGATTATATCCTATTGTATATGTTCACAATAAGGGAACACGTATTAATATTTTAATAAGAATAATTTGAATCATAAATAAAGTGTCCTAATCACAAGCATGTATCTATGTGTATATTATATAAAACAAGTGAAAATTTTGCTTATAGTTAAAACATGTTATTAGTGTTTTGCTCAAAATTAGCATAAATCCGTGTTAATTTTGGATCTACCAGAAGTTGAGAGCAATCAAATCTCTCTAGATGCAAATATTTTTTCAAGTTTGCACTCAAAAATCTATTTGTATTTCGAAAAATTTGATTGTTCTCATGATTAGTAGATCCAAAATTAAGATGAACCTATATTGTTTACAAATTACAAAATCAAATTTACAAATACAAAACACAATTTATTGAAAAGAGAAGTATATGGGAGATGTTTTCATGTAAAGTTAAACTAAAAATAATAAAATAATACATAATAATTTTTTAATAAGAAATTTAAAATTTGTAATAACAAAAAAAATCAATGTCACCCATAAATTATGTACTTCAATTTCAGCTTTAAGTTTACACTCAAATTAAATACTGAGACTTAATCCTCATGGAATATTATAAAATATAAAAATAATATGAAATATGACACCTCACATGTAAAAGCAATATAATTGATGACACATGATGTGTAATTCATTTGATGCCCAATTGAAGTGTGTTATTTAAAACAAAAATATATTAATAACAAACAAAAAATTGAGAGTCAACCATAAATAAAATATAATTTATTTCATTCGTAATATGGAGTTGATATATAAACTTTAAAATATTAATAAAAGAATAGTATAAACTTATTTCAATAATAAGTGTTTTCTAATTCAATATATAGGAAAATTTGTATTACGTCAATGTTTAATATAGTCTCCACATGTAACATTTAAACAAATATTAATAACAAAAATAATTTACTATATACATACATACATATAAAGAAACAAATAAATAGATATGTAATATTTAAAAATATTATTAATAAAAATAATTCACTCTATCTATATATTACGATATATATAGAAAAAAAAAGACAGATTATATCCTATGGATATATGTTTGTTATGAAGAGACATGCATTAATATTTTAATGTGAAAAATGTGAATCATAAATAAAATATTTTAATGATAATTATGTATCTATTCATATATTATATAAAACAAGTAAAAATAAAAAAATGCTTTAGTTAAAATATGTTTGTTATTATTATGTTACTTAAAATTAACATAAATTTACGTTAACTTTAAATCTATTTGAAACTAAAAGAGACTGAAAAAACCTAAATGTAAATAAAAATAAATTTTACATTAAAAAAGAATTTATAAAAGTATCTAAAATCAAAATGAATGAATAATAATAACAAATATTTCACAATCCAATTTACAAATATATACACCATCATTATTTTAAAAATACGAAAAACACCAAAATATAATGCGTGAAAAGGTCGGAAAGATCACAGCGGTTACTTACCACAAAGTAGCAGATCTAAAAGGTCAAGGAATTTTGCCTTCGACGAAGGCCAATGTTTCGACAAGCTTCTAAATGATCGGATGCATAACCAATTAGATGACATAACATCACATCACGAGCGACTTTGGTTCGTCTTTTAGCATTGGTCAGCGGCTACGATTGCTTGATTGCTGCATTTTTGCATGGGTCGAGATACCAAGCCTGGGTTTTGCACTCCCCAACATGGTTTAGGGTCAATAGTCTTCCTATTAAAGCGTTGCCCGAGGACCATACAACTGGAGGACAGCATCGAAGGCGGTGGGTCAAGGTTTCGGATGATCTTAAAAATGTTCGATGCCGCAGTCATGATGGGTAACAACTGTAATGCCAGTTTATGTTGGCTTTCGTGGCCGCAGTTTTTGTTCTCTTCTCCTCTTTATATATGAAGTGATAATTGTTGATATCTCTACGGCAGCGGGCTTTATTGCGCTGTTACCATCACATATTTGGTAATGCGTCTCAGTACTGAATCTAATCTCCTTTCCTTTCCCTAAGGAAATAGTGCATTACAGAGCGATCAAAGCTTTGGAATGGGAGGCACAGAGTACATCAATAAGAACCAGATATATTATTACATTATAGGAGATACCGAGTTCGCAATGGAATCGACCTTGAACCAGATGAGTAATGCATACGAGGATCACGAAAACAGCCAGCTGCCGCCGGGCTTTAGGTTTCATCCTACTGATGAGGAACTGGTTACTTACTATCTGACAAACAAGATTTTGGACAGCACCTTCTCCAGTTGTGCAGTTACAGAGGCCAACTTGAACAAGTCTGACCCTTGGGATCTACCAGGTATATATAACTGACTTATCCCCATTATATAATATTTTATCATGAACTAGTACATAGTTTTAATAGCATAATTTGTTTCAATGTTTTATTTGGTTAGAGGCGAAGCCGAACTTATATTTGAAGAATTCTGCTATCACAACTCATGGTAATGTATGTGCAGCAAAAGCTACAATTGGTGAGAAGGAATGGTACTTTTTCAGCCTTAGGGATCGGAAGTATCCCAGAGGCCTTCGCACCAATAGAGCCACAGAGACTGGATACTGGAAAACAACAGGCAAGGATCGAGAGGTGTTCAGTTCACGATCATCTGCACTGGTTGGAATGAAGAGGACGCTGGTTTTCTACAAGGGCAGAACTCCCAAAGCGGAGAAAACCAACTGGGTCATGCATGAGTATCGTGTTCAACGCGAATTATCCTGTCATTCCCTCCCCAAAAACTGCAAGGTACCATGATACAATTTAGAAACAATATATATGTTCATATAGCTCTGGATTTTTAAACAGTGTGATTTGAAAAAACTGAAAGTCTAAACCCGAATAAACGTTTTCACCTCGATAAATAATAGTACATTTAGGTTTAAGATTTTTTATAATTTTATTGGCATTACAAACACACCGGATCTTCCCCACGGGAGCTGTAAAAAACCTCTCCTGGTGCAAAAGAAATAAAATTGAACTCAAACAACTATGATATCTGATATGTATATGTTTGGACTTGGTGCAGGTTGAATGGGTAGTATGCAGAATTTTTAAAAGGAGTGCTGTGGTGAAGAGGAGTTCCATAGGGCTGATGGGCAGTGACGCATATATTGATCTACCGGGCTCTCCATCGTTTCCTTCACTCTTGGAGTCCCCTCGCAACACAACTGCAGAAAATGATCAGAAAACAAGATCCGCAAATGTTCATGATGAGTCCTGCTTCTCCATACATATGAAACCTAAGGCTCACCATCTTCATCGGATTCAAAGTGGCAGCAGCTCCAAATATCATTATTCTTCTGATCAAGTATTTGAACCGGATAGATTCAAGGAGGATTCTTCAAATATGCACAATCTCATGGTAAATGATCAGAGGATTAATATGAATGAGATCCCAACAAATACACTTTTCTCAGTTTCCAATATCGGATGGGATCAAATTAGCGCAAAACTGGACCAGCAACCGGGCATTCAGCAGATGCCGGATTTACAGCCCTCTATAGCATGCGATACACATATGCCTATAAGCTTTAACTATACAAACCTGGGATTTCCCACAGATGCATATTTTTCTGCTCTGCACTCTTCAAACGTTGTTCCAAAGGTCCGGGTAGGCCAGTCCGCAGGAATTCCAGTGGAGCCATTTTCTAGCTCTAGCTTACATCATAAAACATTAAGCAATAACAGTAGTGTCGGAGCTAATAATTAAGTAACCAGTCGTCAGTGGACTAACGATGGCCTCTCTCAAGAGATATTGTAACTTATTTAAAAGGCCGATGGGATACGTGTTTGAGTTCATATATTAAACATGAAAAGGTTTCTGTTGTCTGTAATCTATTGGATAGATCACTTGATCAACTTGTTTCTTGAGCAGCTCCTCCAGTGGACTTACGTTCTCTCTGGTATATCAGAAAGCATTAATTTTAATGACAACTTAAAAAAGGATTGCGTATGTATATGTATCATGATCTTCTTGCTGCATAGCGCGAGACGAAGAGAGCATAACTCGAGGGTGATTGCGTTTAAAAGACATTTGGTTTGAGGGGATGATACCATCTTAATTTGGAAGCGTTTCCTCTCGTGACGGTTTTGCTGTTTCCTCTCGCGACGGTTTTGCTATTATAGGTAAGATTGAGTTTGTTGGTTGTTGAGTTTTGTTGAGAATTTTTCTCAATAATCAGTTTTTTGTTTGGATCTTTTTAGATCTTATGGACACTATTTATGTGGATTGTATTTTGATTTTATGTGAGTAATATACCAATTGCTTTTAGTGAATCTGTGCATCATATATGCTCCTCAAATTTCTTGGTATTGTTAGAAATTTTGATAAGGTGCAAAGGAGAGGAGTTTGCTTCAACAAATCAGTTGTGGCAAGCAAATTTTCAGCTGGGGCAAGCAAATCCCAACTCGACAAAGGCTTAAATAAAATAGAGAAATTTACTCATGCCAAAATAGAGTAAAAACAAAATGGTTGCTAGTAGTGAAAGCTTAAAACCATATCACAACAAACCATACTTTAGATTATGATATAAAATATATGAAAATACATTCTCTTAGTAAGTGGTGGAAACAAAATATCTTACTATGATTTACCCTAACCATATCACAACAAACCATATTTTAGATTATGATATAAAACATATGAAAATGCATTCCCTTAGTAAATGGTGGAAACAAAATATCTTAGTGCGATTTTCTCCTCACCTCTTAGACTTATACCCTAGACTTTCTCTCTTACAAAATGACTTTTACATTCATATTTATCCAAAACATGCATCTTTGACACATTTATGCATGATAGAGAAAATAATTAAGACACACGATGAGTGATTATACAAAATGAGGGATTTTCTGAACTTGCAGAGGTTGTGGAATGCAAGAGTTGCACTATAAATGTTTGAACTTACATTCTACAGACACTATATTAAGTTCTTTAACTATCTGATGTGTTGTCGAATGGTCAGCATTGTACTTTTTCTCATAACTTCAGTCCCTCCGTGTGCAAACAAAATCACAACCTTCAAAATTTATCTGACAAGTGTGGTTTTTGTGGGTTTGTTTAATATGGTGGTTGGGATTAATATTTCCAACAATCCCCCTTAATCACAATTGTTGCCATTGACAATTCCTAAAGAATCTCTCAGATAAACAAAATTTTCACATGTTAATGAGTTTGTGAAAATATCAACAAATTGTTCTTGTGACCTGCACTACTGTAACACAATTTCACCATTGTTAATCAACTGTCTAATAAGATTATATTTAGCATAAATATGCTTGGTCCTCGTGTGAATGACCTAATTCTTTGACAATGCAATTGCTGAAATGTTGCCGCAGAAAATAGTTGTTGTTCCCTCTTGGTCGTGGTGAAGATTCCCCAACATCCTTCTCATCCAAAATGCTTGACACGCTGCTGCTATTGCAACGACATATTCAACTTCTGTTGTTGACTCTGACACTATTGGCTGGTTCCTGGAGGCCCATGAAATGGTTTGAGAACCCAAATGAAAAACATATCCTAATGTGCTCTTCCTGTCATCAACACTTCCTGCCCAATCACTGTACGTGTAACCAACGAGTTTGAAATCATTTGTTGCGGCGTACAAAATACCATATTCCTTTGTGCCATTTACATATTTTAGAATTGTTTTGGTTTCTTGCCAATGTGTTTCCTTGGGTGTCTCCATGAACCTCGACAACACACTCACTGCATATATTATATCTAGCCTAGTGGCGGTCAAATACATCAAGTTGTCTATCATGCTTTTGTATAATGTCGGATTGATATTGTCGCTACAATATTCTTTGCCCAACTTCAATCGCATGATAGTTAGAGTTGGTACGGGCTTGCTATTATCCATATTAAACCTCTCCAAAATGTCTGCTACATACTTTGCCTAGGAAATAAAACACCATTTTCTGTTTGCTTCACTTCTATGGCCAAAAAATACCTTAACAATCCCAAGTCAATCATTTCAAATTCACTCTTCATGACTTATTTGAAATCAGCGATGACAAAATCGTCACTGCCTCTAAACATTAAATCATCTCCATACAAGACAATAATAAGAAGCTTACCATGACTCTTTTTGATGTAAAGAGTAGGCTCACCAACACATTTGTTGAAACCATTGTCCAACAAGTAAGCATCTATCCTGCTATACCATGCATGTGGTGCTTGCTTCAGCCCATAAAGAGCTTTCCTCAACCTATACAACTTGTCTTCTTGGCCTTCTACCTCATAACGAGGCGGTTGTCCAACATAAACTTCCTCTTTCAGCACTCCATTCAAGAACGTTGCTTTTATGTCCATTTGATACACTTTCCATTTATGTTGCACAACAATCGCCACAACTGTACACACTGTTTCCATCCTCGCGACTAGCACAAGCATCTTCGTATAATCTCTTTCATGTTTCTTCTTGTATCCTTTGACAATTAGCCTTTCAATATTACCATTGACATTATTCTTGGTCTTATAGACCCAATTCACTCCAATAACTTATTTTTCTTGCGGAAGGTTCATTGACTCCCATGTGTCATGCTTTTTTATTGCTTCTATTTCTTCCTCCCTTGTCGTAACCCATTTTTCTTCTTTGACTACATCCTCAAAATGGATTGGGTCATATATATGATAAAATAATGGAAATAAGGAATGTAGACCAATGCTACTATAAACTACATCTTGCTCATAAATCTCATTTAAATTTCTGAATTTTGGTTTTCTTGTGCTTGCTGAAGATGGGCTTGACATGTAACTTGGTGTTTCTCTTTGTGGCATGCTTGGAGAATCACTTTCTTGACTATGTCATGTTGTCCTATTATTTTTTGATGGTGTTACTTATTTCCAACTTTGTTGTGCTTGAATATGAGTAGAGGGAGTCACTGTTGAGGAATTGGTTGCTGTTGTCAATTCCTCTTCGTCCTCATGCAGTATACATTCTTCAACATTGACTATCTTCTCTAAATGTCCATTGCATGCTTCCTCTTCTATGAACTGCACATCTCTACTGATTATGAATTTCTTGGTTGATGGATTGTAGAGCTTGTATGCCTTGGATTCATCACTATATCCAACAAATATGCATTTCTTACCCTTTGAGTCAAAATTCTTCCTCAACTCATCCGGGACAAGTGCATATGCCACACATCCAAAGACTCTCATGTGAGTGTTACAGGTCTATTTGGGAACATCACTCCCGATGATTAGATCATTGTAAATAGGTCTATCAAACCCTAATTCAGTTGCTACATGCCCTAGACATGCCACCTCATTAAGTGCTTTCATCCATGAGAATTTCCTTGCTTCAAATCCTACTGAAGTGCTTCCTTGGGTCACTAGCGCACCCTGGTCAAGGGTAAGTTCTCTGCAGAGAAGGTAGCGCCATTCAACGCTACATTGCAGAGAACCTAAACCCACTCAAGCCTGTGCTGGACCAGAATCCTTGAAATGTTCATTGGATCCTCAATATATTCCTCCTTTATAGAGCCTTCTAGAAGGAACCCAACTCCTATGCTATCAAGATGAGCTCGACTTAGGATAGCCTTGGATCATCTAATCCTCTATCCTATCATCCCTTCGAACATGAAAACTAATCATCCAATTATGGAAAACCATTCAATTCCATATTAATGACAAAACCACTTGGATTCATCTATAAATTGGCCTCCCATCATAGAGCCAAAGAGCTTGGATATTATAGAGAAATATTGTTGGTTTAAAGACTTGAAATCACTGTCAAAGTAATTTTATGTTGATGGATTGATGTTGATATTGGTGTGATGAGGGCTTGGACTAAGCTAGATGAGTGACACGAGATCAAACCAAATTAGGTGTAACTTCTTCTTTTATCAATCAATAAAGTTGTTTGTTCCTTTTCCAATACTTTTGTCTATATCTTTGATTAATGTATGTTCAAATGTTGTCAATAGTTCATATTATTTGATTGTTGTTGTCTTCTATTTATGTTTTTTGGTACCAATTGAGCGAATTCAGTTTGAGCGGGAGCAACGGGAGCAACTCAAAGGAGATCAAAGGAAGTGAAGGATCACAAGTAGGTTCCTTTATCTTATCTATTTATTGTAGGAAAAGTTTAAACATCTTTGCTTCAGTGGTTCTAAGTGTAACTACCCAATTAGTGAAGATATATTTATCTGTATGTATAAATTCCATATAACAAATTGGCGATGATACTGGGGAACGACCATCATTCTTGGTAGTTATCCCTTGTCTTAGCAACACCAGTAGATGTTGCTTGAGTTCATTTACCTATATTCAGTCATTTTGAAGCTTTTTTGGTCAAAATGTGTGCTTATTTGTGTGTTGATAGTGCTCTCTAGCATCAACGCACTATTGTTCTTGACACAGTGCGCTGCAGAGTAGCCTTAGCCTAGAGACAGTGCTTTGCAATGCACTATCTCCCACTCAGGGTTGCGCTAGTCCCTATCAAGCCAAAAACCCATCTTTTGGCTTGATTCTTTCCAAACTGTTTCACATCTTGTTTGATGAATGGTTAATGTTTCTCTGTCCCTGAAGTCCAAATTAGCATTTCCTTTCCATGCCCACTTTGGCTTTGTTTGTTCAATGTTTCTTTATGTTTTTTTTATCATTGTCGAATCCCAAAGTTAGATTACATTGATTAGTATTTACTTTGAAAATAATTCACGTAAAGTCTTCATTTATTTGAAAAGGAAACTCTCGTAAAGTCTTCTTTTCTTGTGAAAAGCATTGATTGATCGTTTATGCATTTAGTTTCTTTGCGTTCATCTAAACATTAAAACAATGGAAAGAAAAACACGTATAATTCATTTAGAAGTTTGTGTGTGCTTGTAGGAATGGTATAGGCAAAGTTGCATGAGATGTGCTCTATGCTGTTTGTTTAGAGATTTTGATTGCTCTATCCCTTTTAGTTACAGTTTTCAATGTTTAAATCAAATTAAAAGAATGTTTCCCATCTTAGTTTCATTCTAGGAGGTTCAAAAACATCATGTGATGAACTTGAAAGACAAACTTTTAAACAAGATCAACTAAAATTTATCTCAATTAACCTAATGGAGCATTGTAACTTAACACATAACATTTAGAGGTCTATGTTAGAGACTTGTTCCAACGTCGTTAAAAATAGCATCTATCGCTAACGGTCTGCGATACATTCTGAGTGTGATACCTCATTCAACGTATGTAAGTAAGTCATAGCTTGTCCACGTACTTTCGGGTATATCGGGCAGTGTTACAATACAAAAAGTATAAGGGAATTCTCTCACTGTGAGGTTTCACAGTAGAAAACGCTAAGACAGATTGGGCCTCCACGTACTTTTGAGTATATTTTCGAGGACTACATTAAGCTGCTATCCATACATAGGTAACCAAGTCGGCCGCCTTGTATACTGTGATACACCGAAAACAGAATTCGAGGAGATTACTTGAATGTATGTTATGTCCTTGGCTCTTATAAGGCGGTATATTGTAGTTCACAGTTACTTGGTAATTCTTTTGCCTAGATTACGCTCCTTTTGTTTATTTCTTTTTATAATAAAATCAATCAGCAATCGTGGAAGAAAATCAACCTTTACCTCGTCGTTCGCATAGGGCAGCTATTAAACTGCCTTTACCACCTGAAGATACACCTAGTCAATGAAAGCGGTCTTGTTTAACTAAGTCTACTACATCACAAACTTCTAGTTCTTCATTTGATTTATCAGAGTCACCTATATTGGTACATACTGCGATTTTAGTTACTCCTACTATTACTGGTTTATTTGCTACTGAAGTGGAACCTTTACAATTACCTGAGGAAACTGAAAGTGAACTTAGAGAAATAGTAGCTGAATTTTTCCAAGAAGAAGTTGATCCTTAACCATAATTTGTTCAAAAAATTCATCCTGAACCCGTTGTTCTTTTACCAGAACACTTGGATCCTGAAGTTGAATAACCAGAAGTTATTCCCGTACTGGAAGACAATCGACCAGTTTATCCTTAGACATCTCTAACTGTTGAGACTTCTCCTTTACCATAGAGTCAAACACCATAAATTTATTACAAACTTGATGGTGAAATCCTTCCACCCAGTTTGGTTTCTATTGAAGAGGAATTTGAAGAAGAAACTTCACCTAGCACTCCAACTTGTTTTGGACCAAGGCTTTCTCTTTATCCTTATTTTTCTCAGTTAACTTATACTGCGCCTCTTGATCATGTTTAATTTCAAACTCCCATAGATTCATTAGGACATTTATTGGGTCATTTGAATATGGCTGAAACAACATCCTAGACTATATCATCTGTTACAACTGCGACATCATCTACTGTCGCTACTTCTTCGATGTTTACCTCAACAACTGTGTCACATCTGTATGGTGGTCCATCCATCCCACTGGGTTACCAATCATTATCTGGAACTCACTCCGGTGTTTCTTCTAGTCCATTGTCTTCACCCATGTCATCCACAGGCACTTTACTTGGTTCATCACTTACGGATACTAAACAGTTTGATCCATCAAGTCAATATCAAGTTGGTCCATTTGGTTACCATGCAATGTATACAATTAAGGCTGGATTACCTCCATATGGAGAACAATATGCCCAATCTTCTTATTCTCCATACTCTGGGGGCATGATATGGCAGTATACCATCATCTTTAGATCCAACTGATTCTAGAATGATTGTTTGTTAATGGAAGCCTACAATGGGTCTTCAACCAAGGATTTTGTGTTCATTAAAACTAATACAACCTGTTTCATCCATACCTACTATGCCTATCGTTATGACTTTACCACAGTTGCAAGCTCAGTTGATTGTATCTCAACCTTTGCAAGCGGATCCTTCAACCTCTTACTGTCAAATGTTAGGTCTACAGACTTAGTCTTCTAAGGAAATTTTACAACAATCATTTGTGTCTGAAATCCAACAACCTCAGATCAAGTTTACCATTAACTGGGATGACTCAGACTTATACTGGTCCAATTTATGCACAACATAGTCAAACTTATACTGGTGGGCAATAATCATTTTATCGATGACCGTGGCAACCACAATACCAATAACAAAAATTCTAACAATACCAAACTTATCCTGGACTTGGTCAACAAGCCCATGCTAGGTTCGGTCAACAACAAGCTTACCCAAGTTCTAGTCAACAAGCTTGTGCTGGTTTTGGTCACCAACAAGCTTATCTTGATTCCCAACAACAACCTTATACTAGATATGCTCAAAAAAACCTACCATTATCAAGGTTACCAATAACAAATTCCTTATGCTGGTATGCAAAGGCCTATTTCTTAGGCAATTCCATGTTACCCTGGTTATGGTCAACCCGACCTAAATCGACAGTTGCCTTTTGTCGCAACACTTGATTACCAGATTTAAATCGGCTTACCAATGATCCCATTCTTTATTCAGCTTGGTGGCTAGTGATTCCACAAAAATTTCCTTATGATATTCCTAAGTTCAATGGAAATCTTCGAGAAGATCCATCCAAATAGGTTATGACTTTTCATTTATGGTGTTCATCTAACTCCCTAAATGATGATTCAGTAAGACTGCGTCTTTTCCAATGAACGGTCACTCGTCCGAATGAAAAGTGTTATATTGAATTACCACGAGCTTAATTTGACAACTTCACAGCCTTAGCCACTACATTTTTACCCCATTTCCAATTACCCATCAGACATGAAACTGGAACAGAAGTGTTGACCAACTTTAAACATACCACTGCTACTCACATCTCTTATCATATTCATGAGTGGCGGCGTCATCATCATCGAATGGTCAAAAATTTTGTTCCTGGTTAGCTTTTAGTTGAGTGGTTTATTAAATCCTTGTTGCCATCTATCACCGAGGATGTGGCTAAAGGAGGAGTTGTTACTGAAGAGAAAGTAATTTCTCGTGCTGAATACTTAAACTTGATTTACACCTACTCTGGCATGCTCTATGATAAGATTCCAAAAGCACCTAGACCAAAATTTACTATTCCACCACCTCCATCCAATAAGGACACTCATGCCAATGATGGTGTGATAGGTTCTTCAATCACTCAAACAACAAGTAAACCATCTAGTGAAACACTTTCCATTTCAAATCAAAACTCTAATACAGCTGATAATACACTTGCTTTGGAAATAAATGTCGTGTCATCTAACAAAGGTAAAAATGAAAAGAATCCTCGAAGTAAGAAAAATGGGAAAACCAAAAAGAAACAAAATTCCCCCCCTCAAGAGAAATCATCTGATTCCTCTTCTCCGGCTAGGAAACCTCATTCCCCATGTTTATTTTGCAATGAGGAGCAGTTTACGTGAGACTGTCCTCACTGCTCTCAAGACTGAAAACTTCTTAAGAATTTTAGTACATCCATTGTGTTGACAAACCATTTTCCAAACCCAGAGACTCATTTGGTTGTTGTTACAAGAAAATTTGGGCACATCAACCCCAACTTCCAGATCTATATTATTAGGGTCCATCAACCCCTCATTCAGTTGTTTTCATTCCCTAAGGAAGTTAACCTACATCATGCTTGCCTCCCAAGAGTTTCATGACACCATTCATCCAAAAAATTTCCCTAAGGAGGTCATCGCAGGTGACCTTCTATCTGGCTACAATGAATGGTAGGCACTACATTGTCTAGGAGCTATGCATAGAACCTGGCCTTTGTATCACTTGTGATGAGCGAGATTCATCGAATCTTTATAATGAATCCATTGGATTCCTCATCCAATGGATCCTTCTGGAATTTGCTAGATGGACTGGGCTCGCTTTTGGATGAGGAAGGAGATGAATGAACCTTAATCCATTATCCCTTCCTCCATGGAACCACTTCCCAAATATGGCAAAGCATTCATGAGGGCCATTAGTGGCTTAACCTCCTCCATTCAGCTATAAAATGACCAACCATTCAAGGTTGGTCTAAGGTTGAAACTTCTTAATCTAAGGAAATGTTGCTTGGATGAGATTAGTAGAGAGAGTAATGTTATGATGTCAAATTGTTGATTCATGAGGAGAGAAGGGTTTGAAGTTGGAAGGATGACACTGAATCGGACATGCATCTACATGGGTTTTAATCTTTCCTTCTATGAATAAAGAGTTCTATGCATTTTCCATTCATGTGCTCATCTGATGTATATTGTACTTTCAATTATATAATATATTTAGTTAAGAGATCGATATGTATGCTTTGATGGTTTTCTGTCTCAGCTTGTGTGCAAGTACCTTTCAAGCGATTTAAGTACGGAAGGGAGTAGCGAAAGAGGTCAAAGGGAAGAGGGATCGAGTGAGAGATACAGGTTAGTACTTTTTCTCCTCTTTCTTTTATCTATTAGCTATAGGAAAAGCAATGGAATTACTTTAATTGTTGTTCTAGACTTGCTCCTAGGTCTAGGGGTTAGTCATTCGAAAAGACACTAAATTTTCCCATAGAAAAATTGTGACTCCACTGGGGAGCGATCTATCCCTTATAGTAGCTAACCAATCTCTTAGAACACTTTGACATACTTTACCCTCTGTTTTTCATCGAATTTAAGTCCAATTCACTAAAAGTTGAGTCAGTTTTTAGCATAAAATTTTTATTTTGTAATCATCGTAGCTCTGTAACTGACAGGGTGCTATGTATTACACCCTTTGCACAAAGACATTGCTGTGCATCACATTGTCCCTCACTCTCGCCAATCACGATTACTTTTGGAGCATTTTTCCCATCTAGGAGCTGAATACTTAAGTCAATTTTCAGTGGTTTGAATTGTTTGCTGGATTTAGATGAGTTTCTTGTCTTTGAAAGCAGTATCCGTTTCCTTGTTTCCACCCATTTTAGACTGGATTGTTAAATGTTTGTTTATGTATTTGTTTTATCATTTGTAGTCCATTGTCGAAAGTAGTTTCAATCGATTGTTTTGTCCAATACGATGTGTTCTAAAATATTTCTTCATTAAAATAATCGATTGGTCTACTTGTGCATCTGATTCATATTTTCGTTTAAGTGTCGAAAATCTTCGTTTCCTTAAAGTTAAAAGTGCCGTTTAGTCTTCCTTTATCTTTAAGTGAAATTGTCATAAATCGACATTTTTGTGAAAAGGGCTTTTGAATCATTGTGCAATTGTTCTTTTTAGTGCATTATTCACATTAAGGAGAACTGAAAAGAAAAAGAAATACATGTAATTGCATTTTAGGAGATTGAATGTGTGTGCTTAAAATGAATGGTTATGGAAATGCATTAGTGAGTGCTCTTTGTTGTTTGATCCAAAAAGTACATGTTTGCTCTTTCCCTTATTAGTTAGGATTTTCATTGTTGAAAGCAAAATGGAAAGAGTGCTTCTCATTTTAGATACATTCTTAGGAATCTTCGAAAACATCATGTGCTGAAACCCAAAGCCAAATTTTAAGCAAGATCAACCTAAAATTAACCTCAATTAACCTAATAACGCATTAGAATTTAATGCAAACATATAGAGGTGTCTAGGCTAGAGACGTGTTCTGACGTCTTAAAACCTAGTGGCTATCGTTTCATTGAGGTTGGGTGATTCCTCCTCTCTGAACTGGTAAGTACTAGTACAGACTTGTGCTCCCTGTAACGTCATGTATATAGTGGGAGACCCAATACGTTTAAATCCTTTATCCCTAGGAAGCTGAGTCTAATGCCTTACCGATCACAATGCATCGAACACAACATTCGAGAAGACTGACTATTGTATGGTAAATCCTTGGTAATTTCTCTTTAATCTACCACCAAGCTGTATATTGCAGTTTTGTGATTAGTTTGGTAAACCCTCTTGCTTAGTATCTCCAGAGCAGTCACTTTTGCTCCTTTTTGACTCCTTAAAGCAAAAGGTTCATCTGAGCGCTTGTCTTTTCAAGCTCATTAAACAACGAAAGCAACTATAGTCATATTTTGCTTTTTCTTTCTTAAAAAATGAAAAAGCAAAGTTAAGTTCTAGTGTTGTAAAAATTAATCGATCGCCGATAACATCCTCCATGCTTTTTTTTAGTTGATCTTAGGTTGAAACTTATGGCGACAAATCCAAAGTCCACCTATTAAGGAATTCCTTTGGATGGGAATCCTAGTCCTTTCCTCCATTTGGAAATATTGGTGCTCCATATAGGGTTACATTTTCCTTCCGGGATTTACCATTGGCTTGCTAGTATGGTTTTTTTCAACATCTTTGGTTCAAAATGTCACGATTTCTCCATAATCGAGTACACCTCCAACTGGACAAAATCAACCTCAGTTGATCCTAACGTTGACTTTTCTTCCTCCCCTTCTTCCTCTTCGCCTGGTGAAAGTATTGGTTCTAGTAAATAGGTGGCTAAGAAGAAGAAGAAAGGGAAGAAGAAGAAGAAGAAGAAATTTCAACAAAAAAGCAACCATTGCTTTGAATGCAACATCTGATGAGAAATCGTCCATTAAGCCTCAAAAAGTTCGATATCCTTGCAAACATTGTGTGGGAGACCATCTTCTTCTAAATTGTCCTGATATTACTCAGATCTTAGAAGAATGGTCTTCTCGTTCACATCATCCTGTGTCATCAACTTCTGGAGATCATGTTGGTGACAAACGATCAACTAGTGGTACTAAAGATCATGGAAAGAAGGGAAGAGTTAAGTTTCCCTGTAGGTTATGTTAAGGGAATCACCCCATTCACCTTTTTCCCTATCTGGATGAAGCGAAAAAAAGTGTTGGATAACCGTCCTGTTTCACCACAGGAATTTCCATCTGGTTACAGGAAACTCTCCCTAAATCCTTCACTAGTTGATGAATTGAATGACTCAAATCAACCGTCAGTCAAACCCACTCTGTTTGAAAGTGAATCTCATGAGTCTATACCCGACCCAAATCAATAGGTCGAGGTCGCAGTTGACCGGATTTCACCTTCATCTAATCGTACCCTTCCCGAAGAGAGTGAACATGATAACACTCAAGTTCTTTTTGTTTCTTCAGATTCTGATGAGCTTGAGGGAAATCCACCTATTCCATTAATACACGAGGAAAATCCTCCAATTCTCGGAACTCAAGGGGTTAATCGTCGCGTTTCTACGGTACCCCCCCAAGTAGTCTAGTCACTTCCTTTGGTTGGAATCGACTGGTAGGATTCTACCTTCCTTCCTATGTGCCTTTCCAGATCATAGTACAGGTTTTTAATATGATTGTATCTGGCACTATTATAGATGAAGGTGCATCAGTGGACATTCTTTCCTTAACTGTTTGGCAAGCGCTTGGTTCACCGCCACTTATGCTAGTTACCTAGAATATTTTGGCTTTTAACAGAGGAACGAGTCAACCATTAGGGATACTTCCTCAATTACCCATTACTTTGGGAGGAAAAACCGTTTATCTGAACGTGATGGTAGTCCCAAGCACTTTAGATTACAATTTACTTCTTGGGCGCGACTATGTTTATGGCATGGGAGCTATTGTTTCAACACTCTTTCGAGTGATTTGTTTCCCACATGAAGGCAGCATTGTCATCGTTGACCAGCTTTCATTTCCTGGTCCAAATATGTCTCCTATTCAACCATCCTCTCTAAACGGTCCTTTTGTACCAATGGTATCATCCCTGCCACAGGTTATTTATGTGGCAACCTATTCCATACCTACATTAACTAACGATCAATTCAGTGATGTTGTACGTCATGTACTGGGGGCATTGGAACTAGATCTATCTTTCATGACCTCTTATGAGTTGTGATTAGGGTTCGAGGACAGTTCGTTGTCTTGTGTCAACCTCGTTAAAAGATGAAACCAAGGCTATGAGGATAGTTTGTGGTCTTGTGTCAACCTCGTTAAAAAATGAAACAAGGAATCCGGGGATAGTTCATTGTCTTGTGTCAAACTCGTTAAAAAATGAAACAAGGGTCCAAGGATAGTTCCTTGTCTTATGTCAACCTAATTAAAAAATGAAACAAGGTTTTGAGGATAGTTCCTAGTCTTGTGTTAGCCTCATTAAAAAACGAAACAAGGGTCTTCGAGGATAGTTCATTGTCTTATGTCAACCTCATTAAAAAATGAAACAAGGAGTCTGAGGATAGTTCTTATATTGTGTCAACCTCGGTAAAAAAATGGAATAGGTCTATGAGCAGAGTTCCTAGTCTTGTGTTAAGCTTGTTAAAAAATGAAACAGGGTCCCCTGGAGCAAAGTTCCAAGTCGAGTATTTGAGTAGATCTCGTAAAATCCCAGTCGAGTCTTTCACTTGATCTCATAAATGAACCTTAATTCCATCCACCTGATAGCCACGAGTAGTCTACTTAGGTGAATGTAATGAAGCTTGGGGGGAATGTACTTAGTTGTAGAGTTAAGATTCCATGTAGGTTATGTGAAGGGAATCAACCCATTCACCTTTGTCCCTATCTGGACGAAGCCAAAGAGGTGTTGGATAACCGTCCTACTTCACTGCAATGATTTCCATTTGGTTACAGAAGACTATCCCTTTCATTATGTTGGGGGCATGTAAACCAATCTCAAGCATAGTTCTTTGTTTCAAGCTTGTGTAAAAATGAAACTGAATCCAAGCATAGTTTTTCGTTTCAAGCTTGTGTAAAAATGAAATTGAATTCAAGCATAGTTTTTCGTTTCAAGCTTGTATAAACATGAAACTGAATCCAAGCATAGTTGTTCATTTCAGGCTTGTGTAAACATGAAATGGAATCCAAGCACAAGCTTGTCTAAAAATGAACCCATTTCCATTTTTAAACCCTGGTGATTGCCACTCTATCAACCTTTTCGTCAGATGAGCCTTGGTTTTTTTCATTCCATTTCCACCATCCCTTTAGCCGATCGTACACTTTCACTTGGTTGTTTTACCTTTTTGAGGAACAACTGAAATGAGTGGTCTTATTATCCAACCTCTTCACATAAATCGACATGTTTTGATAAAGTTCCAACATCACCAGAACCAGTTGCTACCATAAATACCACTCATTCCTCAAATTGGAGTCCTCTTTAAGCTCTTTTTAGACTCTGTAAACATGAAAGGTTTGCCGAGTGTTTGTCTTTTCTAGCTCGTTAATGGATTAGAATCGATATCTAGTCAGTCTAGTTTTACCCCTTCTTTGGGATGAGATAGATTAACTATGAGAAAGGTATTCGTTGGTCAAACATGATCAATTAAGGTTCTCTCTTGCATTGTTTTATGATTTTTCGGGTTTGAGAAACAAATGTAGAAAAAATAACTTTTGGAGTTTCATTTTAGTCCCTTTTCAGACTCTCTAAATGTGAAAAAGGCCGAGTTATCTTTGTCGCTAAACTCATTAAAAACATCAAATAGTGACAAACTTGTCCATCTAGAGAAGACCGAGTTTCACCTTCACTAGACTCGTTAAAACATCAAATAGCGATGGATTCACCCGAAGGGTGGAATTATACAACAAGAATATGTTATCCTCCTCAAGCTTGATTAAAAATAAAGAGGTATTGGTCAGAAATGACTGGAGAAAATGAGAAAAAGTTGGGAACAATTGATGGTAGCAAGTCGCTCTTGAACATGACACTTTCACCTTATCACCGTGACTATGTGGGTTGGGTCATTCAACTTGATGGTTATCATACCATTGGTCTATGATACCATCCATCACATTGTTTTGGGTCAATGCTACCAATTCACCTTAGTGTCGCCGATATGTTCGAGAGAAGTCATTCAGTTCAAAACCTCATCCTTTGCAATATAGTAAACCTTCAATTTCATGCCTGCCATTCCTGAACCTTGTGTCATCAGTCGATGTTTCATCTCCAAAATCATTTACCTCGTTTCGTGCCATTGATTGGGATACATGAAGGCCCTCCTGCAACGAGTCGCTTCTTGTCGACATCAGCACATCATACAAGAAGTTGACTTACAAACACCCCTTCAATACCTTGATGCTTGCATACATCAATGGAAGGTTTCTCGCTTCTGGCGATAGGTTGACATCAATGGCCTTCTATTGAAAGACTTCGTTTGGTGTTCGACATCAATTCATTTATTCACATCATGTGGAATGTACTATAGTACCTTGATGGTCATTATCATTATCACTGATTCCTCTCGCATCTGTTAACAACTTACATTATTGGTTGGTAATCAGACGATGTCTCTCCATGTTCAACCTTAGATCATATATTCACATGGTTAGACTTGTACATTGAGTGAAAGATTGGACAAGATTGAAGACCTCGGATCTAGCTTCATCCATCCGGGTTGCGATATATTCAGGTGTCCTATATCAAATGTACAATGGCCTTACATTCATGGTCATCCATTGATGGGTCTATATCTGTAGACCACTATTTTTGTACATGTAATGAAAGTTTTTAAGCTAAGCATGGGTATGCCTTCCCTCAGCTAATTGTGAGAAAAATCAAAGTATGATGATATTTGTATTGAACTGATGCAGGTCACCTTCTTGTTCGAAACCTTCTCTCCAAAGTGGTAAAGCACCTCACTCGACATGGTTATTTTCGACTTCATGCTTTAGGGGGCATATGTTAGAGGAAAATTTTGCCACATCAACCCCAACTTCCAAATTTTTATTATTAGGGTCCATCAACCCCTAATTCAGTTGTTTTCATTCGCTAATAAAGTTTACCTACATCATGCTTGCCTCCCAAGAGTTTCATGACACCATTCATCCAAGAAATGTCCCTAAGGAGATCATCACTCATGGCCTTCTACCTGGCTGCAATGAATGGCAGGCACTACACTGTCTGGGTGCTATGCATAACACCTAGCCTTTGTATCACCTGCGATGAGCGCGATTCATCCAATTTTTGTAATTAATCCATTGGATTCCTCATCCAATGGATCCTTTTGGAATTTTCCAGATGGATTGGGCTTGCTTTTGGATGAGGAAGGAGATGAATGAACCTTAATCCATTATCCCTTCCTCCATGGAACCACTTCCCAAATATGGAAAAGAATTCATGAGGGCCATTAATGGCTTAACCTCCTCCATTTAGCTATAAAATGACCAGGCATTCAAGGCTGGTCTAAGGTTGAAACTTCTTAAGCTAAGAAAATGCTACTTGGATGAGAATAGTACAGAGAGTAATGTTATGATGTCAAACTTTTGATTCATGAGGAGAGAAGGGTTTGAAGCTAGAAGGATGACACTAAATCGGACATGCATCTACATGGGTTGTAATATTTCCTTCTATGAATAAAGAGTTCTATGTTTTTTCCATTCGTTTGTTCATGTGATGTATATTGTACTTTCGATTCTATAATATGTTTAGTTAACAGATTGATATGTATGCTTTGATGGTTTTCTATTTCGACTTGTGTGTAGGTACCTTTCAAGCGAGTTAAGTATGGAAGGGAGTAGTGAAAGTGGTCAAAGGGAAGAGGGATCAAGCGAGAGATACAGGCTAGTGCTTTTGCTCCTCTTTCTTTTATTTGTTAGCTATAGGAAAAGAAATGGAATTACTTTAACTGTTGTTCTAGACTTCCTAGTATGTATAGGGGTTAGTTGTTTGAAAAGACACTAAATTTGCCCATAACAGTTGCTACAAATCATTCTTCCACTTCACAAGTGCTTTTTCTATCCGCCACTAAGCCTAAGAATGATGTTTTGGTGACTACACGAAGTAAAAATTACGGTAATCCACCATCGTTGTCGAATAACCAAGCTATAGATCAATGCAATACTTCAACTTCAACTTCGTATGACTCCATTCCACCACCCATTGCACTAGAGTTAACAATAAAACCACATAAGGGAGTAGTTCATAAATCTACATTCAACCCTCGAGCTCGAGCAACGCAAAAATATAACATAGTAGAAGATTTGGCTCAATCACCTCCTGCTATTTCGACACTTGAGGTGCTTCGAAATTGTCCCCCCCAAAAGCATGCTTTATTTTTAGCGATTGGTAGAATTGATCCAACAGATTCCAATCTCATAGTTTTCAACCATCCGGGTTATACGCCACAATTACCAGCATAGTTAGCATTCTTAATCCAAGTAAATTCATTGAATCACTTCATTCAGCGAACCATTGTTGATGAAGGTGCATCTACTTGTATCATGTCAATGAATTGTGTGAAAACACTTGGCTCACCACCTTTGTCACGATCACCTACAATGTTAAAAGATTTTGATGGTCACACTTATACACCTTGTGGAATTTTAAGTAACCTGCAGATAGAAATAGGGGGAAAAACTGTAACTCTTGAAGTTGAGGTCGTTGATAGACCCCTTGACTATAATATTTTACTAGGAAGACTATGGGTTTACGCTATGGATACTATGGTTTCGACATGCTTTCATATGATCACTTTCCCTCATAAAGGCGGAATCACAATAGTTGATAAAATCGCCTTCTTCGCCTATAGTTCACAGGCATCTGGAAGCATTCTGTTAGTTCATAGACCTCCGCTATCTCTTCATAACATTGGAGTAGGTATCTTCAAAGATTCTTCCTTAGTGGGCACCTTTTCACTGGCATCACCATCACAAACGGCGGAAGGTTCAAAAGTTGAGACCTGCAACTTGATATCTTCCACTACATTAGACTCATGGAAGATTTCCAATAATTTCGAAATTGATATGCGTAATGAAACCATGCTGCTAATCCCAATTGAGATAGCATAGAAATCAATCTTTTTGGCTTGTGCAGCAAATCCAAATCCATCATCAGCGATTGTATGGGTTAATTGTTCGTTAGAATATCGTACTTCCTCTGATCCTTTTTCAAGTACATTTTCTACTGATGAAGGAATCATACAATGAATGATGACAGAATATGAAGCTTGGGCAGATTATCATCATTGATCCCATCTTCTAGATCACACAAAAGATATTCCAAATGAACTAAATCTCCCTTTAATCATTTATTTCCTTTCAAATTTTGTATTTATAGACACAGTTGATATTGAACGAAAATTATCGAATATTGAAGAAACCATTTCTATCGATACTTTTACCAACCCTAGAATTCTAGAAAATATCCATGTTGAAAAATTTTGTTCTCCATCGGAACTTGAAACTTACCATGCTCTTTTTTGTGAATTCCATGATATATTTGCTTGGTCATATGAGGAAATGAAAGGTATTGATTCTAGTATAGTTGAACATGATATTAAAATGTATCCTGATGTCAAGTCATTACGACAGTGCCTCCATCCTCTTCATCCGAAGAAGGCTACTTCTGTAAAAGTAGAAGTTGAGAAATTTTTGCATGCTGGTTTCATATACCGAATTCCTCTTACTAATTAGGTTCCCAATATTGTTCTAGTCATGAAGAAACAAGGAACAATACAAGTGTGTGTTGATTATAGGGATGTTAATCATTCTTGTCTAAAAGACAACTATCCCACTCCCTTTATTGACCAAATAATTAATGAATGTGTCGAATGTGAAATATTTTTATTTATGGATGGATTTTCAAGATATAATCAGATCAATATCCACCTAGAATACCAATCGAAAACTACCTTTATTTGTCCTTGGGGCACATTTGCATATAGGAAAATCCCTTTTGGTTTGATGAACGCTAGGGAAACTTTTCAGAGCTCATTGAATTATTCATTTCACAAAATCAAGCACATCGTTCAACCCTATCTAGAATACTTACCCGCTGATTCACGTAAATAGGTTGATCACCCACAACATCTGAGAGCCATTTTTTTACGATGCCAACACTACAAAATTCGACTCAATCCACATAAATGTGTGGATTTTGTTGGTTCTAGTTGTTTTCTTGGTTTTATAGTGCCCAAAGAGGGAATTCGACTTGACCCCTTGAAGGTTAAGGAAATCCTTGCTTTGCCTCCACCTTCCAATTTACTTCAGTTACAGAGACTCCAAGGGAATGTTAACTTTCTAAGGAGATTCATTCCCAACTATGCTGAAATTGGTAAAGGATTTACTCATCTTTTGAAAATTGAATTCCCTTCGATTGGGACCAGGCTGTGCAAGTTTCCTTTGATGCTCTCAAAGATACCCTGATCCAAGCGTCATTAATGTATTCCCCTAATTATTAGAAAAACTATTTCTTGTATCTCGCCACTACATATACAACCATTGTTATGGTTTTAGTCTAAGAAGAAGATGGGATTGAACATCCAAAGAAGAAGAGGACCATTGTCATTTCAGATTGCAACCCTATGACATACATCTTGTCATGTCAATTTCTGGTGGGAAAATATTCAAAATGGATCGCCATTTTGCAAGAATTTGATTTGGAATTCATCAAATCCAAGTCAAATAAATCTCTAGTTTTTTCCGAGCTTCTTTGTGACCTTCCCTATACCGTCATCGACTCAATAATGGAACCATCAATTCTGGATGCGTCTCTATTTCTAATCTCGTCATCTGACCCTTGGTATGGAGGTATACTGATCTATCTCCAAACCCAAACTTTCCAATCCAATACCTCTCGCTTGCAACGACGTATTCAATATCAAGCCAAAGATTATCTGATCATTGGTGACACACTTTACCGTTGCGGTACCAATATGATTTTTCAAAGGTGCCTCACACATGAGGAAGCTAGGTGCTTCACACATGAGGAAGCCAAGAGATTTCTAAATGATTTCCATTTTGGTGCTTGTGGTGGACATTTATCTATTTATGCTACCGCACAAAAAATTCTTCGTACTGGTTAGTTCTGGCCCACCATATTTAACGATTGCATTACTGCTGTCAGAAGTTGACATGCATGCCAATTTTTTGATCATAAAACTTGATTACCACGTGCACCATTGCATACTGTCGTCGTTGTTGGACCATTTAAAAAATGGGGCATTGATTTCATGACATGTGACCTTCACTCGGCTGGGGGGCATGGGTATATTATTGTTGTCGTTGAATATTTTACGAAATGGGCCGAGGCAATGCCTACATTAAACAATAGTGGTGAGACAGCTGCACTTTTTTTCTTCAACCATGTGGTTGCACGGTTTGGTGTACCACAAGTTGTAGTCACAGATCATGGCTCACATTTTCGCAATCACATGATCACTGAATTAACTGCCAAGTTAGGACTCTCACATGATAGTTCTACTCCTTATTATCCACAGGCTAATGGAGAAGTTTAAGCCATCAAAAACGTACTTAAGTGAATGCTTCAATGAATGATAGGAGTTCACAAACAAAACTAGCATTTGATCCTATACTTAGCTTTGTGGGCTTACCTAACCGCGGTAAGAAATGCAACTAGATTCACACCTTTCCAATTGGTGTATGGTCTTGACGAAATCTTACCAATACAATGTGAGATTTGATCACTAAAACTTGTGATTGACTTGTCACCTGAAACTTGTGATGAAGAAGCACGTTTCTTAGAACTCATCCATCTAAATGAAACACATCGTAAAGCCACATTGGCCAATGAAGCACGTAAGAAACGAATTAAGGCACAATATGACCACAATGTTAAGCCTCACATATTCTCGGAAGGAGTCCAGGTCCTGCTTTATGATTAGGAAGCCGATAAATTAGGAACAAGAAAATTTGAACCACTATGAATGGGCCCTTACATTTTCAAGCGTGTTTTGGCAAAAGCCACTTACAAGTTGGTTGATAATGATGGAATTAAATTATCACCACCCTGAAATAGGATGTATCTTAAATGTTACTATGTTTGATTGTGCATAGTAAAAACATTGTATATATGCTTTGATTATGTGTGTGTCAGAGTGTGACTTTTAGAGTTTTTATGTGGTTAGTAATCCACTTTGCATTTGTTGCAAATGTCAGAATCTTTGAAACCATTTGTTGGTTATGGCGATGGTGCTAGTCCTAGTATGCAGAACCTATCCTCTACAGCATGGGCCATATTCACTTCAAGTGGTGAGTTAGTGAGTTTTCAAGGGATATGTATCGGTTGTTCTACGAACAATATCATTGAGTATAGCACATTGATAAAACTCCTCTTTGATGCCATTTCACTTGGCCTTCACCAAATCATCATTGGGCTAGACTCATAACTTGTCGTACTACAACTTACGAATGTTTATACCGTCAGGAATCCAACTATTCATTGTATATTCCTTAGAGTTTGTCCCTTGGAAAGACATTTTGATTACATTCAATATCAACACATTTCCAGAAAATTTAACACATTGACTGATTCTTTAGAGAATTTCGTGTTAAACAAACATTTACAACATACGTAAAGATTAAATTTTCAATTCACATCAATAGTTGAATAGGATTAAACATAACCATACAAAAACACTGAAAGTAAAATAGATAGTTGTTCAAAGTTTTTACAAAAAATTGTGTCGAAGACATGTTGGTCATCTAACCTCAAAACCTCAAAATGCATAGAGTAAATCATCCTAAGTAGATCTAATTACGTTCATGATAACAGGTCACTGCATGAGCTATCATGGGATATAACCACATCCAATGGCTAGGTACACCAATAATATGGTGTTGTAGTCTCATCAGTATCTCCTCGATCTAAACATCCGCTATACTGAGGATTAACCCCCCTATATGATCCTGCAACTCTGCTAGTGTATCGATCATATCTAAATCCTAGGGAACTGCTCTTCTGACATTTCCTCCCACTGGTTCACCTGCCTCCTGTTGATGACCCATTGGTCGAACAATGCCAACATCTGTACACATGAGAAAATTTTTAGTTTAGTCTTGGAAACATCAAAAACATATAGACATGTAAAAACTCAAAAAATAAAAAATACATGGTCAAAAAATTTTACCTATAGCACCCCATTCAGCAACCACTGGCAATCTCAAATCTGGATCTTGACGGAAATCCATCCCTGCATATGAATTCTCCTCTATGACAATATGTTGTTGACTGAGCCAACTGAAGAATGCAGTATAAAATGATATCGATGATTGACCAGCATCTCTAGCCATCAACTCTACCCATCTTTGCATATGTGGATCTCTAGGACCAGCTAAACTCAGTGTGACATACTCAGGTTGCATCAATGGAATTCTCTCCGAAGTAAAAGTGATCAAGATCAATCCATAATTGAAATTTTTAATCTTATTGATTTTTACTTTAGTCAGCTTCTCTTTCATCAAAGAGAGTACTGCCTCACACCAGTTGAACATATTTGGCTCAAGACACTCGAGCACATACTGAATGTATGATCTATTCGTGATATGAAGTGTCACTCTACCCACCAACTTTGTGATAGTAAATAGGATTGTTCGTAAGGGCATATCATGAACATCCTTGCTGCTTATATTTCCATCTTTGCTAGGTTGTGTACCTAGTCGGTAGAATTGTCAAATGTAGTCCCTCACTGGTTCACCCCCATGGGAAGAACTTAAAAGAGAAATGGGGGCACCATGTCTGGAAAATCCTATGAGAAAGTAAATATCATCGATCAGTATAGGGATAGCTTTTTCTGCTATGTGAAAAACATGTTCCGCTGGATCCCATGAATGAACCAAAAACTATAATATTTCTAATTCTTGCCTCACCCCAGATAACCTAAAATATTTGAGTAACCCACAATCTCTGAGGGCCTCAACAGTACCAGGATCATTTAGGGAAACCATATATTATTCTTCATGTTCTCTTTCACATGATGTGATAGCCCTTCTGATCTTATCAAAGTCTGAAATCCCACCATAGGCTTAGTTAGGATCCATTTCATGCAAAAAACTAAAGAGATTTTTGGTAGAAATGATTAATCAAATTTCTAAAATGTGCCCAACGCACCCCTGATCTTTAGATAGTATGATGCAAAGTAGTTTCCCTTCTGTTTGATTGCTCTGCAGCGTAGTTGTCGATGCATAAGGGTGCATTGGTCCTAGGGTGTGATATATTTACCCTAGGGACTCCAAAACCCTAAACTTTTTGTCTTAAATTGAAAAAGGATGACCTTAAATGAAAGAGAAAAGGTAGATCTCCTACCTGGTCATGATGGCATGAAGAATGATCCACAAAATCTCCCACAATCAGTTGCTGAAGTTTGAGGTAAAAAACTGGTTCAGAGCACAAAAATGAATGGTAAATGTCAAATGGTAAAAGGACTTGGTAAATTCTAGTTTTATGGTTATTTCATGTTCATTAGATGAATAAACTATAGTTTTTACCTATTGTTACTAATGAAACAAGTATGTTTAATCCATTTGGTCGTTGTTTGAGCAAGTTTACAACTGACATAGTGAATTTGATGTGCATGATCATAAAATGTTCTTTTGACCACAGAGCATGCTTTTATCTATTTTTCGAGCTATGTTAAACATCGAAAAAGGAACCCCCGTAGAGTCCTCTTTCAACTCTTTTCAGACTCTCAAAATATGAAAATATTGCTAAGCGCTTGTCCTTTTCAGCTCATAAATGGATTGGAAACATCTACTCAGTATAATATTAACCATTTTTCAGACTGAGATAGATCACTTACGAAAAAGGAATATGTTGATCGAACATGGTCAATAGGTTCTCTCTTGTATTATTTTACACTTTTTTGGACTTGAGAGACAAATTTACGAAAAAGAACTTGTGGAGTTTTCATTTTGTCCCTTTTCAAACTCTCTAAACATGAAAAGGACTGCATTCTTATTGTTGTTAAACTTGCTAAAGCATCAAATAGCGACAAACTTGTCCATCATGACAAGACCAATTTTCACCTTCGCTAGACTCGTTAAAACATCACATAGCGATGGATTCGACCCAAAGGGTAGAATTATACATCAAACATATGTTATCCTCCTCAAGCTTGTTAAAAAATAAAGAGGTATTGGTCAACAATGATTGGGGAAAATGTGAAAAGGGATAAATCTGTTTATGGTAGCAAGTCACTCTTGAACATGACACTTTCACTTCATCTCTATGACTATTTGGGTTGGGTTATCTGATTGATGGTTGTCATACCTATGGTCTATCACATTATCCATCACTTTGGTTTTGGGTCAACGCTGCCAATTCATTAAGTGTCACCGACATGTTCAAGAGAATTCACTAAGTAAACTTCATCCTTTACAATACTCATAAACCTTCATTTTCATGACCGCCATTCCTAAACATT
This sequence comes from Pinus tabuliformis, assembly GCA_031772625.1. NCBI lineage: Eukaryota > Viridiplantae > Streptophyta > Pinopsida > Pinales > Pinaceae > Pinus > Pinus tabuliformis. The sequence continues at coordinate 743,156,412 of CM062812.1, read as the reverse complement.
GTGTCATCAGTTACATTCTATCCTTAAAATCATTACACTTGTTTCGTGTCATTGATGGGGGATACATCAAGGCCCTCATTCGAGAAGTCACTTCTTGTTGACATCAACACATTATCTAGGAAGGTGACTTAGAAACACCCTTCTAGTACCTTGAGGCTTGCATACATCAATGGAAATTTTATCGCTTCTAGCAACAGGTTGACATCATAGGCCTTCGACCGAAAGAATTTTTATGGTGTTAGACATCAAAACATATATTCACACCATGTAGAATGTATTGCACTACCTTGACAAACATTATCATTATTGATGATTTCTCTCATGTCTGTTAACAACTTACATCAGTGGCTGGTAAACAGATAGTGTCTTCCCATGTTTGACTTTAGATCACACTTTCACATGGTTATACTGGTACTTGAGCAAACTATTGGATGAGATAGAGGACCCCGGGTCTAGTTTCATCCATCAGGGCCGCGATTTCAAGAGAGTACTAAATCATCTATATGATGGATTTATACAAATATTCATCTTATCATGGATCTATATCTGTAAATGACTATATGATTTATGTACATGTAATGAAAAGTTTATTTGTTGAGCATGGGTATTCCTTTCCCTATTAATTCATGAAAAATTCAAGAATATCATGATATTATGTATTGTAATTGATGCAGGTCACTGTCTTCTTTAGATCCTCCTCATCACATCATAAACCATATCACTCAAAATTATCATTTTTAACTTCATGCTTTAGGGGGCATCTGTTACAGGTCTATTTGGGCACATCACTCCTAAGGATCAGATAAGTGTAAACTAGGTCTATTAAACACTAATTGTGTTGCTACATGCCCTAGACATGTGACCTAATTGAGTGCTTTCATCCATGAGTTTTTCTTGACTTCAAACCATTGTGAAGTGCTTCCTTAGGTCACTAGCGCACCCCTAGTTAGGGGTAAGTGCTCTACAGAGAAGGTAGCCCCATTCAAGGTTGCATTACAGAGCACCTAAACCAACTCAAGCCTATGCTGGGCGAGAATCCTCGAAATGTTCATTGAATCTTGAGTATATTCCTCCTTTCTAGAGCCTTCTAGAAGGAACCCAACTCCTATCCTATCAAGATGAGCTTGAGTTAGGATAGCCTTGGATCATCTAATCCTATTTCCTCTCATCCATTTGAACATGGAAACTAATCATCCAATTATGGAAAACCATCCAATGCCATATTAATTACAAAACCACTTGCATTCATCTGTTAATTGGGTTCCCATAATAAAGCCAAAGATCTTGGATATTATACAAAAATATTGTTGGTTTAGAGACTTGAAATCATTGTCAAAGTAATGTTATGCTGATGGATTGATGTTTCTATTGGTGTGATGAGGGCTTGGACTAAGCTGGAAGAGTGACACGAGATCAAACCACATTGGGTGTAGCTTCTCCTTCTATCAATCAAGAAATTTATTTTTTCCTTTTCAATGCTTTTGTCTATATCTATGATGAATGTATGGGAAATTTTGTTGATTCCATTTGTTTACAATAAATAGATCATATGATTTGATTGTTGTCATCTTCTATTTATGTTTGTAGGTACCAATTGAGCGAATTTAGTTTAAGTGGGAGCAAGGAGAGAAATTCAAAGGAGATCAAAGGAAGCAAAGGATCATAGGTAGTTTCATTTATCTTATCTATTTATTGTAGGAAAAGGTTAAACATCTTTACTTCATTTGTTCTAAGTGTAGCTACCCACTTAGGGAAGATATACTTATCCGTAGGTATAAATTCCATATAACAGTGAGTGACACTATGATTTCTCCCATTCCATGCCTTTTTAGGAACCACATTCTTGAAACTTTTGGTTGGACACCTATTAATGATATACGATGCATAAGTGACTACTTCAACCCAATAATCATTCGGAAAACATTTTGCCTTCAACATACTCCTGTCCATTTCCATAATGGTCCTATTATTTATTTTCGCTACACCATTTTGCTAAGGTGTATACCTTGTTGTAAACTTCTTGTGAACTCCATTCTCCCTTCAAAAACGAAGTGATTTGAGATGTATTCACCACCTCTATCAGTCCTCAAGACTTTAATGTAGTGTCCGCTTTGCTTCTCAACAAGAGCCTTGTATTGTAGAAAAGCGCTCAAACACTTAACTTTTATGTTTTAGGAGATAGACCTGTGTCTTCCTTGTGTAGTCATCTATGAAGGTCAATAAATAGTATCTACCACCAATTAATGGTGTCTACATTTGTCCACATAAATCTGACTGGAAAATCTCCAAAGGTGTGTTTTCCCTTACTAACTTTCTTACTGGAAATGTCTCTCTATGTTGCTTGCCCAAGATACCTCCTTCACATAGGCTGTTTAGTTTTTCTATAAGTGGAAATCCATTCACCATGCCTTACCTATGCAGCAAATTCAAACCTCCAAAGTTGATATGACCAAATCTCAAATGTCATAATCAATTTTCATCTTTGACCTCTACTTGAAAGTTTACTTATGTGACAATTGCATATTTTCTTCCATCCTCTTGTGAGTTCATTGATAGTAATGCTTGTACACCTTCTTCCTTTAAATAGGGTTTTATCTTTAGGGGAAACATTCTATTGCTTATCATATGAACTTTTGCAACCAAATGTCTACTTGGAGGCTTATCCAAAATTGTGCACTCATCATTTTTGAAAAATACATTGTAGCCCTTTTGCATGAGTTTTCCAATGCTTATAGGTTATGCTTCAAACCAGGGACAAAGTAAACATCTAATATGTACTTATTTTCCATCTTATTTTTTAGGATATTAACTCTTGATTTTCCCATGATAGAGACTTTGCTATTAGTCCCTATTGTCACTTCAAATTTCACACTTTCATCTAGATTGGAAAATATTTCTATGTTCCCTGACATGTGGTTGCTACACCTTGAATCTAGAAACCATACATCACTTTGTTTTTCTTGTGCTACATTAGAAGCTAAAAACATGCTATCATGGTTCTAATTTTCCTTTGTGAAATTTACACTTGGTTTGTTACTAATGTCAGATTGCTTCTTTCTACATTCACTTGCATAATGACTATACTTCTTACAGTAATGAAATTGAACTTGAGATTTATCACACCTCTAACCTTGTACTTGATTTTGGCTTGGGCTTTAACTTAGATTTTGATTGTTTCCTCTTCCACTTGAGCTTGAAGGGTTGCCTCTTCCACCTCTATGTGGGCTTCTTCCTCTTCATCTAGCATGTAATATTCCTCTACCTCTAGCTTGACCACATGAAACTTGTGTCTTGAAGGCATGCTCCAATGAGGAGTTTGTTCCTCTATTCAGTCTATGTTATTGAGAAATCAGTGATGCATGAAGCTCATCCACTGAGACTATGAGAGATCCTTTGTCTCTTCTATGGCCACAACAATGCCATCAAACCTTTCTGGTAGACTTCTCAAAAATTTCTCGATCATTCTCCTTTCCTCATGTGTCTCACCATGAGACCTTACTTGAGTAAGCGATCCAATTACATGTGTAAAAAACATGTCTACATTCTCTAACTCTTTCATATAAATTGTCTCAAAATATCTCCTCAACATTTGTAGTTTTGTTGTCTTCACTTTTGTCATGCCTTGGTAGGCTATCTGGAGGGTGTCCCATGCTTGCTTAGACTTTGTTGCTGCTGCAATCCTTGGGGAAATACTTTCATGAATGTCTTGAAAAATGTATAAGAGAGATTTTGCATCATTATTCATGTTGTCCCTCAAAAATCCCTTTTTACTTGAGACAAGGCATTGTATGCTGCTACATTTGTTGGTCCTTAAAAAACATTCTCCATCAAATCCCAAATGTCTTTAGAGTAAAATAGGCCCTTCATTGTAATAGCCCAATAACCGTAATGTTTTCTGTTAAATTGAGGTATCTGAGGATTATTCAAGCTTGTGCTTGATGTTTCCATTTCTGAGTGCAAAAAAAAACTTTCAGCCTGCTGGTAAATACACTTCAAAAATATGCCATCAAAATAATGTTTAATTGCTAGTCAAAACACATTTTTTTACAATAACAAAGCTTAAACTGCTTTGATACCATGTTCAAAATTTTTACAAGGTGTAGGGGGGAGGAGCTTGCTTCAACAAATTAGTTGCAACAAGGAAACTTTCAGTTGCGGCAAGAAAATTGTAACTGGAAAGAGGCTTAAATGAAACACATAAATTTACTCACAACAAAACAGAGTAAAAACACAATGGTTGCGGTAAAGCTGGTCGTGAAAGATTAAAACCATATCGCAACAAATCGTACTTTAGATTATGATATAAAACAAATGAAAATACATTCGCTTAGTAAATGGAGGACGTAGGTCCAAGTAAAACAAAAGATCTTACTGGGATTTACACTTCACAGCGGTTGCAGAGGAACTCTCTGTAAAACTCTGTGAGAACTTGTTTCCGTGTGCCCACCAATATTTGCTCTGTCACGTGGAAAGAGTCGTTAGTGCGGACACAACCGACCTTCCTAGAAAACCTAAGACTCTCTAATGACAAACAAGACAAATAAGAGCAATCCTTCCCTAAATATGCTTTTACAATATGAGAAATCAAGTGTTTAGATCCTACCTGTAATCCAACGCTGTTGTAGTAGTCCAGCTTCGTTGATCCGGATGAGCTCCTCCTTCCCTTCGAAACCTGCATTCACCAACAATCAAACGATTAAATAGCACCTGAATATCACATAAAATAAAACATATTTAACATGTAGACCAAGGAGTACATGAAACAACTCATTAATAACAAATTGTTGAGAAGAATGGACTAATTTGTATTAAAAGGTAACAAAAGGAACCATTACAACCTGAGCCTTGGTGTTGTGCAAGCTCCTCCCAGGGTCCAGAAGAGTTCTCCCTTACTCTGATCAGCTCACCCACCTCCCAATGGAAACAAGTAAAGATGGTAATCTCTCCTCACAAGTTTCTACAAGGAAGTCCTAATTCCAGCAGCATCTACCCTTAGGAATGTTCAGCTTTCAACCTCTCCTCCCTTTGGCCCAATGCCTGTATTTATAGTGCTCTAGAGGAAGTTATTCAGGTCCACCATCAATGGGATAAGCCCCTCTTTGGATGGGATAGCTCCCCTATTGATGGGATAAGTTCCTCTTTGGTGGGGATACATGAACCATCTGGAGGCGCTTCATACACGTCAAACATGCTTCTAGAAGACTCTAGAAATGACCACAAGTAACGTTTTTGGAGTGAGACTTGCGCCTTTTGACCTTTACAGGAGTACGCACCCATCCCTTTACATACAGAGCGTACAAGTACGCAGGTATTGTGAACTTGGGTTGCGTACCCGCACGTAAGGCTAAGAGAAACTGCGTACCAGAGATAATGACTTTAAATGACTTTTCTCTCTTTCTTGAAGTTTGACATGGAGAGCAGAGGCATGAGACTTGCCAAGGAGGATAGTATGACAGTGGATGGAGCCATACTAACTGCAAATAGTCATGGTGACATTTTTTAGTGTAACAGATTGCCCCCTAAAGTGCGAAGCCTGTAGTAGATTAGGGTTTTTATGATCTAGGAAGGGTGAAGTACTTTATCATTTCAAGGAGTATCTTGCGGAGGACCCAGTCAGAACCTGCAAATATTCAACACAAAATACATATATAAGATGATATCATCGCTGAGGTAGGCATTCCCATACTCAGATTGAAAACTTTAACTAATCATCTAACTACTGTTCTGATACAAGAATGATTTTGCAGTACATCACAATCATAGACTTTTGTAGACATAGTATGGACGCAACCATCTGTTTATGATTAGTGTACTGTATAATGAATACAAAACTCCTTGCAGCCTGGATGATGGAAACTAGATCCAGGGTCTTCATTTCTACTTCCCGAATTGGTACGATTCTATCCATGCAAATAAATGAGTTGACGTCGAGCATGGTAGAAACCACTTGATTACTAGTCAATGACGTAAACTGTTAACAAGTGTGAGAGAGACCACCAGTGATGTCAATGGTTCTCAAAGTACCTAGTACAATCCATGAAATGTGAATGAATGAGTTGATGTCGAACATGTCACGGAATCCTTCGATCGAAAGTCAATGATGTAAACTGTCGTCAAAGGCGAGAAACCTGCCATTGATGCATGCAGACTTCAAGGTACTGTCGATTTCTAAGTCATCTTTCTAGATAATGTGCTGATGTCGATAGAAGGTGACTCGTTGCAGGCAAGCCCACAACACGAAATCATTGTTCAAGTTGAAGAAATGTTGTTGTAAGGACTGACTCAGGGATGGTCAAATGGATGACAAGTATTTTTCATATGAATGGTTTATTTGCAGAGACCTCTTGAACACATAACAACACAACAGATGGCTTGGTGACGATTGACCCAAAGTTAATACCCGGAAACGGTTGAAGACTTTCAAAGTGGTTTGATCAACTTTTTAAGGCAAAGGATTTCCCAACCCAGGTGAATGAAAAGTGTCGTGTTCAAGAGTGGTGTTAAGGTTCTTCTGTAACAAAGGATAACAAATCGGTTCATTCTTCTCTCTTTTCCCCCACCATTTCTGGCAAGTACCTCTTTATTTTTTACAAGCTTGAGGAGGATAACATGTGCTTGATTATAAGCTCATCCTTCGGATGAGTCCAACTTAGTTTAGATTCGGGCCCTAAGAAGGAGTGATCCGTTCCTGTTTGTAATTGAACAGGTCCTGTACTGTGAAATTTTAACGAGTCCAGTATAGGAGAAACTCGGCGTTTTTCATTTTTAGAGAGTCTGAAAAAACTAAAGAAGACTCCACGGTGAAATTTTTCGTAAATTTGTGTCTCCCAAGCCCGAAAAAGTATAAAATAATACCTGAGAGAACCGCTTGATCTTACGACCAAGGAGTACTTTCATGATTAGTGTCTCTGACCTGAAAAGTAAAAAGCGATCAAGGACACGTCGTTTTATTTCCGTATCGAGTTTGAAACGACAAAAACCCGGCAATCTTTTACTGTTTTTACGGTCAGAAAAGAGCTATAAGGGGACCGTCTTTTAGTTCCGTTTTAACGAGTGTAAAAGAAACGCTCGGCAATGTTTTCATGTTTTAGGAGTCAGAAAAGAGCTTAAAAGATGACTCTGATGTTTTGGTTTGTGAAAAATGATGATTTTGCTCTAAAGTCCTTTTGTCCTGCACAAAAACGACACATTACTCATACCTATTTAAGATGGGTAAAAATACATTGAAAAGTGTCCTTTCATGGTGAAACATAAACAAACTTAGCATTCATTCATCCAAAAAACCTATAAAAAGACTTTTTACTATGTCATTTTTACCATTTTACTGCTGAGGTTGAGAAAAGGGCTTTTGACAAGAAAACTTCCCATGGACTTTGTGGAGAATCCGACCGTCAGAATCGAGTTCCGTCTCTTTCAGGTATTTCACAACATCCTCCTCTTCAATTTCATCCATTTAGAATTTCATTTCAAGTTTTACTTTGATTTTTTGGAGGGTTTAGGGTTTTAAAATGCGTTTCTCGGGGGACGCAGGTGCCCCATGGGCGACCTGCGTACCCCGACTTTTTCGTATATGGGAAAAAGGTCGGGGTACACAGCCCGCCTTCAGACTAGCTGCGTACCGCCGCTCTGTCTTCTGAACGAGGGGTGCGTACCCCGTGAAACGCAGTTTTCTAAACCCAAACCCCAATTTTAACCAATCAAAAATTGTTTAATGAATTCTAACTATTGTTTTTTTGGTGTGTAGGTCACTCACCATGCTGGATTGGCATGAAAGAGAGCACGAAGACGTTGATTTGGCCGCAATAGGTCATCAACCTTCTATTGATACGTTAAAGGCATGCGGTCTCTATAAGTACTGGGCCATACCTGGCATGAGGGCCCAGGTGCCATTCTTAGAGTGGCTGGTTGAAAGGTGGAATATTCAGGATCAATGTTTTTACATCGGAGAAAACCAGTCGAGATAGAATCCTCTGACATATACTTTCTCACTGGCTTGCCTAACAGGGGCGAGCAACTCTCTCTATTCGGGACTAGGCCGGGTGGCCAATCCCTTGCTAGTCTCCGGCTAGAGTGGTGCAACAATCAAAACCAGGAGAAGGGGATAGAAATCAAATATATATCCCGACCTGAACTCATTGTAATTGCCTTTAAAGTTACCAGACTTTGCGGCGCTGCCGCTTTGCACATAGCCACTGGATCCCAAATGCGGATGGCTATAGATTGCTTCCAAGGCACCATATTTAACTGGTGCGATGCTGTGTTGGCCAATATGAAGGGCCAACTAACCAGGGCAAAATGAGGACAACTGAAGACCTTTGGATACGGGCGTTTAGTTGTGAGCTTTGCCCTAGAGAGAGTTCCAATGCTGATCCCCCAGCATCTTACACTTCCAGTTGGGGCTCCTCGGGAGCCTAAGTTGACGAGATGGGTCGCGGTAATGGCCCGGAATCCTGACGAGGGAGCAGCAGTTGTTCGATTTCCTGATGGTTACTTTCACTGGCTGGAGGGCCAGGTCTTTGCGATTCAGGATTTTCCGTATGCCGGAATGGATTTTCGCAATGATCCGGACATGGTTCTTCCACAGGGAGAACAATGGGACGACAAAGGTACTTCATTCTTCACAAGTTTTTAAATTATGTATACTTTTTTTTGTTTTTTATATATCGTCTCAAAACTGACAGCACAAATTTTCAAAATGCAGATGTAGGTCCACGGCGTCTGGCCAACCTCCGGGCTTTTGAGAGGAGAGTACCAGCTGTACCAGCACCAGCCCCACAGGATGCGGCCGCAGAGACCTTAGCCGAGCTGGAACAGGATCTAGAGTGTTTGACGGCGGATATACCAGAGACCACTATAGATGACATTCCTATCCGACTTCAGTGCTACGTGGTCGCAGTCCCAGGACCTTCCAGGAGGTTCCTGTGTAGGGTAGCGCGGGCAGTGGTCTCGTATAGAGAGCACCACCAGTGATTGGCTAGTCACTTTTGTAGACACATATGACATTTTTGGTTTTTTGTACTTATCATTTTTGCCGATCATAAGGTGTTTTTCAACCTATGATCGAAGACGATGTATATTTTTGACACACTCCTATCTATATATATCATTATTACCGGCTTATTTTGTTAAACATGTGTGATGAAATGTTTATAAATTTACATTTATGATTGTTACAAATGTCTATTTAACATTCCAGACTCCATTGCATCTGCTAATGTATTTAAAGACCTTGGAATATGCTGATATTCAATGTAATCAAATTCATGTTCCAAGAGACGCACCCTCAAAAACAATCTTAATAACACTGGATTTCTAATGGCATAGACTCTATTAAGCTGTAATACAACGAGTTTAGAGTATAACCTCACTATCAAACTCCGAATCCCAAATGAAATAGATTCAGATAATAATTCAATCACTGCACTGTATTCTGCAATGTTGTTTGTTGTTTGACCGAGGCTCAACCCATGCATAGAAACTAACTCGTCAGAGGGCGAATAGATAACCAAGCTGCGGAAGAGATATTCCATGTACTACGACAAGCACCATCAGCAAATCCAATGTATGTTTGGAGAGGCGTCGACATCTGCAATATCAAGAGTAAAACCAAGATAAGCCAGAATAACGACAAAAGCACACTCTTTAAACTAAGCACACAGCCTAAACTAAGCAAACACACCAGCTAGAAAGAAAATTAACCTAACTAGAACTAACTAAATCTCCATACCCACCATTTAAGCATCATACCTCTTAAGGTAAAGTCCATTTCTGGGCTTACCCAAAGAGTCCCCATCAAAATCTACCAGTTCATAGGCCCCTTTTGTCAGCTTTCGCTTGACAATGTAGGGCCCATGCCACATGGGAACGAATTTTCCAGCACCTATTTTATCGTTAGCTTGATCATATAATAGCACTAGGTCTCCTTCCAAAAAATTACGAGGGGTCACGTTACGATCATACTGAGCTTTCATCCTTTTTGCGTGAGTTTCGATTGCCAAAGCAGCATCACGTCGAGTCTCATCTAATTTAGCTAAGTATAAAAGATGCTTCTCCTCTTCGGAAGTAGCTGGGAGTAATTCGATAGCCATTTGAAGTGATGGGATTTCGTATTCAATGGGCAACACTGCTTCCAAACCATAAACTAGTTGGAAAGGAGTGAACCCTGTTGATGTTTTTACTGAGGTTCAATACGCCCAAAGCGCTGAGAATAACATGTTGTGCCAATTCGACCGATGAATACCAATGATTCGTCGGATCATGGTAACTAGAACTTTGTTGATGGATTCAACCAAACCATTTGCTTGAGGATAATAAGGAGTAGAACTATCATGGCGTAAACCAAGCTGGATTGTAAGTTCTGTCATCATAATGTTTCGCAAATGGCGCCCATGGTCAGTGATTATCGCTTGTGGGACACCAAACTTGGCAATAATATGATTGAATACGAAAATCGCTGCTGTTTTGCCGCTTTCCTCGAATGTAGGCATCGCCTCGGCCCATTTAGTAAAATAATCAACCGCAAAGATGATATACGCATGCCCCCCGACCGAGTGAGGATTACAAGTAATAAAATCGATACCCCATTTCGAAAAAGGACCAACGACAATTATAGGGTGGAGAGGAGCAGGTGGTGCGCGCATCTTGCGATCAAACACTTGACAGTTGTGGCATTTTTGGACCGCAATGATACAATCTTTAAACATGGACGGCCAGAAATAGCCAGCACGCAACACCTTCTGAGCTGTGGCATACCCAGACATATGACCACCACATGCTCCAGAATGACAGTCATTCAAAACCCTTTCTGCCTCTTCATGAGTTAAGCAACGACGAAAAACCAAATCCGCCCCACGACGATAAAGAGTATCTTTAATAATTCTATATTGTTGGGACTGGAATCGAATTTTCCGACATTCCGACTTTGAAGCTTCGGGCCGAAAGGATTGGGTTTGGAGATAGACGATTATATCCCCATACCAAGGATCTAAAGTGTTGATAAGAAACAGAGATTCGTCCGCAATGGGTTCCTCTACCACAGTCTCTGTGTCAGCACGCGGGAAGTCACACATCAATTCCGCAAAAACTAAGGATTTCTTAGACTTGGACTTCTCGAATTCCAAATCGAACTCCTGCAGGATAACAATCCATTTGGAGTACTTGCCCCCTAGCAATTGTTTTGTCAAAATGTAGATCATAGGGTTGCAATCCGAAATCACTGTAGTTTTACGGAGGAGAATGTAATGAAGAAAACGCTGGACAGCCTGAACAGCTACCAGGGCCAATTTCTCCACATGCGAATATTTTAGCTCAGTGGGATTTAACGTCCTACTAAGATAATATATCACATGTTCCGTTCTGAATTCATCTTCCTGAACTAAGACCATTCCAATGGTGGAGTGGGAGGCGGCGAGATACAAAAAGTAATCCTGGTTGTAGTTGGGAGGATGCAGCAACAGTGCATGGGTCAACGCGTGCTTAAGTGCATCAAAAGATTTCTGAGCTATCTCATCCCAAGAAAATTGAGCGTTTTGCTTCAACAACCGGGTAAAACCCTTTGTAACCTCGGCGTAGTTAGGAATGAATCGACGTAAAAAATTTGCTTTCCCTTGCAAACTTTGGAGTTGGCACAAACTCGAAGGAGGAGGCAATTTGATGATAGCTTCGACCTTCGAGGGATCGACGCGGATACCGGCTTTTGAAATGACAAATCCTAGCAATCGTCCCACTTCTATGGAGAAGACACATTTGTGTGGGTTCAACCGAATTCGATAATGCCGACACCTCATAAAAATAGCGCGTAAGTGGACAAGGTGATCAGCTCGATGTAAAGAATGAGTAGGCAAATCATCGAGATACGGTTGCACAATGTGCTTGATGTCGTGAAACGCGTAAGACATTGCCCGTTGGAAAGTGGCTCCGGCATTCTTAAGTCTGAAAGGTAATTTGCAGTAAGAAAATGTCCCCCAAGGACAAATAAAAGCCGTTTTTGGTTGATCGGCAGGTAGAATATTGATTTGGTTGTAACCGGAAAAACTGTCCATAAAGGAAAATATTTCACTGCCGGCACAATCATCAATTTTTTGATCGATATAGGGTGTAGGATAGTTGTCTTTTGGACAAGCACGATTTATATCCCTATAGTCGATACATATTCTTATTGTTCCTTGTTTCTTGTTAACCGGAACAATATTCGATACCCAATCCATTAACGGGATCAGATAAATGAAACCTGCTTTCAACAGCTTCTCGACTTCTGCTTTAATCGCAGTCGCTTTCTTAGGGTGTATCTGACGCAGACGTTGCCGAACGGGTTTAGCGTCTAGGTAGGTGTTGATTTCATGAACAACAATGGAGGGATCAATTCCTAGCATTTCCTCATAGGACCAGGCAAACACGTCGCGAAATTCTTGAAATAGGACCTTGTATGTTTGTATTTCGTTATCTCTACACGAGGCACCTATATGAATGTTTTCAATAACTCCAGTTTTGACTGAAATGTCGATGGAAATAGTTTGGGAAATGCTTCCCAAATTCAACTGTGAATCAGGATGTTTCATGGGATTCTGAGCTTCCTTGACATATTCAGCTGTAAAAATTGATGAAAAATCATTTCCAAAGTCATCAGCCTCAGGTAAAAACGAAGATCTATGATGAAGACCTTCCCATGGTAGATCGTCTACACTTAGGACTTCGCGAAGTTGTTCATCAGATGACACAACTTCGAGAAATGTTATCCGTTCTGAGGTTGATGTGAAAAGTGATTCCTCACGGACCACATTCATTTGGTCGAATTGGGTTGAACTGGAGTCGGAAAAAGACTGCACGACCTCATAAGCAATTTCATATGGACTCAAAGGCATTACATTACCGAATGAGTCTATCTCAGATTCAGATGGAACAATCCAAGGATCATCGTAAATAATAGTGTCTGAAGTAATCATATGAATGGATGCGAATGAAGGGTCTGCATTGATCGAAGGAAAGGGAAAAGTTCCCAGTAAACCGGAATCTTTAACCAATCCTACACCAACATCCTTGTAAGGGATAGTCGTTTTACCGACATGCTGGATACTCTCTGAAGAGGCTAGGTCAGATGAAAAGTAAGCTAGCTGGTCTATCGTCACGATCTTACCATTATGTGGAAACTTTATAACTCTGAAGACCGATGACACGACCGCTGTCATAGCGTAAGACCAACTGCGACCCAAAAGAAGGTTGTAGTCTAGAGGGGCATCAACCACCTCCACATCCAGACTAACGGTTTTTCCTTCAACCCCTATAGGCAAATCCTGTAGAATGCCAAACGGATGGAACGCACGGCCATCAAAGGCCTTAAGAATCGTCGGGGATTGGTTCAGTGAAGGAGAACCAAGCGATCTCCAACACTGAATTGACATAATACATGTAGAAGCTCCTTCGTCAATTACAGTCCGATGTATAGGCCTGTTTTTTACTATCACTGGAATCTGGAAAGCCATTTGATGAGGGAGACACGGTGTACTATTTTCTAGATCAAAGATTATCAGGTTCGGGTCCTGAATATCAACAGCTCCTATAGCTGACAAGAGTAATTTTCGTTGTGCTGGGCATGATTGCAGCACTTCCAAAGCCGACATTGCTGAGGGTGAAATAGCTAAATCCTCAACAATGTTATAATTATGAGCTGCTCTCGCATGTGGATTGAAAGCAGACTTTCGAAGTATACCCTTGGCGGGCAGTTTAATTACCAAGTCCGGGTTAGGTTTCTCGATCTGTAGTGGATCGGAACCGGGAGCTGAGGTTGATGGATTAGAATGAGAAGATTCTGCTTCTTTACCATCAACAGGATTCTTACTACCATAATCTTGTGATCGAGTCGCAATCTGTACATGAGACATCATCAATATGGGTTCTTCACTGGCACTCGAGGAAGAACCTATCATTTTACTCTCCTGCTTCGGAAATGGATCTTTCAAAACAGCAGGAGTTGGGGAACCTTTAACGATTTTCACAACCTCTGCCCGATGAGGGCAATCTCTAGTGAAATGATCTTCTTCACATATTAAACAAGGATAGCGAGGTTTGCGCTTTTCGTCGTTAGATTCTGACTTCTCTTTTTTCTCCTTTGGAGCCTTGTCTGCTTTATCCTTCTTCTTGCCTTTCTTCTTACCACCGTTTTTTGATTTAGCCGTAGATGACTCTACAGCGTGAATATCGACAATAATTTCAGGGGAAGACTCTCCTGTCGGGGAGTCTGGTAAGGTTATTATTGGAGAAGAATTATTTGAGGATTTATTCTTACTTTTAGTATTTACCGTACCAATCATGCCATCAGCAGCATGAGACCCCGAAGGAGCAGCAACAATTTGATTCGACTTAGGAAGATCTGGGATCTTCTCGTGCAACGTACCCGACTGAGTGTAAACTAAGTCAAGGTATTGGGCTTGAGCAATGACTTGCTCCTCAGTAACTACTCCGGCCTTAGCTACATCTTCAGTAATCTTCGGTAATAATGATTTTACAAACCATTCAGCTAAGATTTGGTCCGGGATAAAAACTTTCACTAAACGTCTTCGATGTCTCCATTCATGAATATGATCGGAAATATAAGTGGAGGTCGACTGTTTTAATGAAGTTAATAGCTCCGTTCCGTTATCGTATCTGATCGGCAACTAAAAATGAGTTAGGAACGAGGTAGCTAACTGGCTAAAATTGTAAAACGAGGCCCGTGGTAACTCAATGTACCACTTGGCCGCGAGACCAATGAGCGTACGCTGGAAAAGATGTAAGCGGATCGAATCATCCGAGATAGAATTGGAAGCACACCAGAGGTGGTAAGTCATCACGTGATTGGACGGATCCTCTCCAGACTTACCTTCGAACTTGGGTATATCACTGGGCAACTTATTTGGCATTGGCGGCCAGAACGGAAGATATTGAATTGGATCGTTCGTTAGGCGCGTCAAGTCTGGTAAATCCAAAGTTACGATAAACGGTAACTGCCGATTAGGATCTCTAAAACTCTGGGTCACAAGACCAGTCCCAGGAGGAGGATATCCAGGACAACTAGGAACTGGAATCGCATTAGGGATATTATATCCTCCTGGAAAACCAGGATTAATCGGACCGTACTGGAGTTGTTGAGGTTGTTGATAAGTGTACCCAGGATACGGTTGATACTGGTAAACCGGTTGTTGGATAGCAGGACCGATTGGTACTGTCCCTGGTACTATTGGTAGGCAAATTGAGGTTGAGTTGTTACAAGAGTACTTAAACCAGGCTGCCCTACAGGCATCTGGACCGTAGTTTGAATCGTAGATCCGGAAAACGGTAAAGATGTCTGAGGAGTGGTTGCAGAGACGATAGAAACCGGAGCTGTCGATACTCCAGAAGTAAGTGCGGTAGATGTCGCGGTAGTTGCAGCAGCCGTTTGAGATGGAGTACTAGGTGCAATTAGCGGCTGAGTAACTACCGAAGTTACAGAAGTTTGAATGTTTGAATGGACAGGTTGCGGTTGTTGGGGTGAACCAGAAACTACAGGTTGTCCAGTTTGAGGTAACAAATGTATACTTGGCTGCAACACCTGTTGACCCTGTGATGGATCCCACACTATCATCCCAGGGTATTGACCCGTAACAGGTTGAGGATATTGAGATACATAACCGGATTGAGGATAGGATTGATAACTGAAAGGCATAGTTCCCATACCTTGAACATACCACTGACCTTGAGGTGGTTGATAACCTTGACTCGAGTATTGACCTTGAGGTTGATAACCTTGGGGTAAATACTGATACTGGGTTTGACCTTGACCTTGAGGTTGATACCCTTGAGGTTGATACCCTTGAGGTAAATATTGATACTGAGGTTGACCCTGGGGTACATATTGAGGCTGGGGTTGACCTTGAGGCATGTATTGTACCATAGGTACATAGTGACCTTGAGGCTGCCCCCCAGACACAATTTGTGTACCTTGAGGTTGCCCCCCAGGCGTTAATTGAGGCTGCCCCCCAGGCGGTAATTGACCACCTTGAGGTTGAGAAACGGGAACTGAACCTGACATCATGTAAATGTCCCCTACACCCAATGGTTTATTACCATTGTTTCCAGCTAATAACCCATGATCAATGGGTTGAGGAGATGCCCCCGCAAAGGTACTAGAAAGTGACTGATACCTGGTGGGAACAGAAGGACCGCCGTGTAAAAAAGATTCAGGAGATTGAGTGAACACGGAAAACTGACCAGACATATTTACAGGAGTATAAATACCTCCAGGTGGAAAAGGAGTACGAGGTGGAGAAAAAACTACCCTTGAGTTGTCTAAATAATTGGTTAGCGAAAGGTACCAAGTAGTACTTCTAGGACGAATGTAAATGATAGATTCACGCTCCCTTAGATCAATAGTAGGTTGATCTTCAAGGATAGACACGCCTAATTCTTCCTCTGGAGCAAGTTCTTCAATAGCTATCAAACCAGTAGGAAGATTTTCGGTGATGACTCTTTCTACCCTAGGTGAATCTGGTACACTAGAAGTTGGAGTAACAGGTTCAGATATTTCAGGTTCTTCGCCTATATCACTAGTAGATGAAAAACTACCAGCAAGCTCAGAAACTTCAACTGCTTCAGAATTATAACCTGTTTCTAGACTTTGGTAATCTTGATGGACTACCAACGAAGACTCTCCTTCTTCTGGTGAACCTACTCTACTGCCACTAGGAGGAGTTACAAGGACCTTTAAACCTTCGTAATGACTTGGGACCTCTTGAGGAGATTCACCCCGAAGTCTACGAGATTTTCTCAACAATTCGGCCACAGAAACAACCTCAAGAGACTTGCCCCGAAGTCTACGGGACTGTCTCGGTAATTCCACCACAGTTAAAAACTTTTAACTACTGCACACGCAAACAAAGTAAAATCTCAAAGCAAACCACCTAAAGTCTCTAAAGAACCAAACAAATTTGAAACATACGCCTAAAGAATCTAGGGTGTCAAACCAAGCACAAACAGTAGCCTTCCAGACCGAAAATGCTAGTTGGAGATGAAACCCAACATCGTCGGATTCAGTACAGAAGTGGCGGGTGCAACAGTTACCCCGACAACCTCCTTAATGAATAGACTGGCACAAGTTCCTCCACTTTAACCGTCTCGAGTGAAGTGAACCCCCCGGAAAATCCAAGTGAGTCTAGCCGACGTCTGCTCCAGGTACAGTGGGATCTTCCCTCCACCGTCACCTCGGTAGAATCCTAAAGATAATGGTCACTAAGGTTACCAACCGCAACAAATGCACCTGGGGGAACAATCTACACTCCGACAGCACGCAAGGGCAGAGTATCAAGCTCAATCCCCTTGCCGGTTCCTTGACAATAATCCAAGGTTTACTGACAAGTGACCCCTGGCTCCTCGACAATGGTTAATCTGAGGTTTACCGTTTGTAATACGTGTGTGTCTGGCGTCGTTCCCAACAAAGGAGGATTGATCCCCTCACTGGTTCGGACACGAGCTCGTGCTTCTCCTTTAAGAGGAGCTTTCCCAGAGTACAAATGAGACAATCGGATTTATTCTATCACAAGATAAGCTACTTGTTTGGTTTTGTTTTCTTGGAGAGTTAATTACTCTCCTACTCCAAGACACTAGCCTGATCTAAATTGGTGTTTCAGAGCCCTAGTAAATAAAAGTTACTATGTTGATTTTACTTTAAGCGTTAATTTTATGGTTTTTCTTAAAGACAAAAAGGTGATGGAGATGAAACTGGTGGTGTGTAGACTCAACTCGCAACCACTACAAAGATGCACCTAAGATGATTTACACTACTTTTCCTTTTCAATGAATCTCCTAACTAAGAGAGTTGGAAAATGCAAATTTTATAGAAAACAACTTTCTTAGTAAAGACAATCAAAGAAACAATTCTCTTTATCTTTTCAAAACACACAACTCATGACCACTAATTACTCTACGAAATTTCCTTTTTCTCTCAAAAGTCTACAAATGCTACCAAAGCAAACTTTTTCCAAAATATTTTTGTGTTTTTTCTATGTTAATAAAGCATATAAAACTATTTTATCAAATCGAATTTAACAAATCTAAAACAATCAAATCAAATTCACTCAAAAGCAAATTAAAAGGAATTTTACCTAAAAACAAAAAATAATGAGGACAAAAGCCTACAAATATGGTTCCCGGATGTTTTACTTAGTCAAAATGCAACTAAGGATCAATTCATGCAGAATCATAAACTAACCAAAAAACAAAATCGAAATCTTTTTGTTCTTTTTTCTCAAGAATGGAATTCAAGGCTTTAACAAACAAACTTTTCGAGATTCGCAAAGAGAAGACACAAAGGTAGGTCTCTCACTAGGGTGACTTCTATGACAGGCCCGACTCCTAAGAGGACTGATCAAAACCAGGGAGATCCAAAGTTTGACAACCCCTAACGCCAAAGTCACTACAGGACCAGTTAAAAATCAAACCCTAAGGCAAAATCCCTATGAATTCCACCAAAACCCTCGACACTAACGGGACAAGTTCAGGTGAAGATCTTTGACAGTAAACTGATGGATCTGAGCAATAAAAACAAAGTAAAAGCAAAATCTATAGAGCAAAAAGCAAAAATTGAAATTTTCTCAAAACTGACAGGGGTACGCAGGTCATCTGTTCACACAAGTGCGGGTACGCACTGTGCGGAAAAGACGCAGTGCGTACAAGTACACACTGTGTTAAACCTAGAGACTGTGTACTGCTGGCAAGGCTAAGAAAAATAAAAAACTAAATTGACTCTAAGCTAACCCACCCAAATACACAGCTAGACAACCAAAAATCAGAAAACAAGCAATTTTCTCAGACCAAAATATCAAATCAAAAAGAACTCAAACACATTCATGGAGTCCCCAGTATGGTCGCCATTTTGTCACGCGGAAAGAGTCGTTAGTGCGGACACAACTGACCTTCCTAGAAAGCCTAAGACTCTCTAATGACAAACAAGACAAATAAGAGCAATCCTTCCCTAAATATGCTTTTACAATATGAGAAATCAAGTGTTTAGATCCTACCTGTAATCCAACACTGTTGTAGTAGTCCAGCTTCGTTGATCCGGATGAGCTCCTCCTTCCCTTCGAAACCTGCATTCGCCAACAATCAAACGATTAAATAGCACCTGAATATCACCTAAAATAAAACATATTTAACATGTAGACCAAGGAGTACATGAAACAACTCATTAATAACAAATTGTTGAGAAGAATGGACTAATTTGTATTAAAAGGTAACAAAAGGAACCATTACAACCTGAGCCTTGGTGTTGTGCAAGCTCCTCCCAGGGTCCAGAAGAGTTCTCCCTTACTCTGATCATCTCACCCACCTCCCAATGGAAACAAGTAAAGATGGTAATCTCTCCTCACAAGTTTCTACAAGGAAGTCCTAATTCCAGCAGCATCTACCCTTAGGAATGTTCAATTTTCAACCTCTCCTCCCTTTGGCCCAATGTCTGTATTGATAGTTCTCTAGAGGAAGTTATTCAGGTCCACCATCAATGGGATAAGCCCCTCTTTGGATGGGATAGCTCCCCTATTGATGGGATAAGTTCCTCTTTGGTAGGGATACATGAACCATCTGGAGGCACTTCATACACGTCAAACATGCTTCTAGAAGACTCTAGAAATGACCACAAGTAACTTTTTTGGAGTGAAACTTGCGCCTTTTGACCTTTACAGGAGTACGCACCCATCCCTTTACATACAGAGCGTACAAGTACGCAGGTATTGTGAACTTGGGTTGCGTACCCGCAGGTAAGGCTAAGAGAAACTGCGTACCAGAGATAATTGACTTTAAATGACTTTTCTCTCTTTCTTGAAGTTTGACATGGAGAGCAGAGGCATGAGACTTGCCAAGGAGGATAGTATGACAGTGGATGGAGCCATACTAACTGCAAATAGTCATGGTGACATTTTTTAGTGTAACATGATCCACAATTTTCTCCTCACTTCTCAGACTTACACCCTCGACTTTCTCTCTTACAAAAATACTTTTACATTCATATTTATCCAAACATACATATTTGACACATTAATTCATGTCAGAGTAAATAATTAAGACACGAGATGGGCGATTATACAAAATAAGGGATTTTATGAACTTGTAGAGGTTGCGAACAACAAGTAAGAGTTGTGCAGTAAATGTTTAAACATACATTCTACCACCTCTGTAGTAAGTGCTTTAACTAGCTGATGTGTTTTAGAATGGTTAGCATTATACTTCTGCTCAGAACTTTAGCCCTTCTACCTGTAAACAAAATCACAACCTGCAGAATTCATCAGACAAGTATGGCTGTTGTCAGTGTGTTTAATGAAGTGGTTTGGATTAATATTTCCAACTGATATGAGAGCTGGTTTAACCCTCACTCTCTCATCAGAGGGACTAATATAATGTCAAATTTGAAATGTTGATCCCTTCTAAATATATTAGATAGAGATTAGATAGAGTAGGCATAGGTTATTACAGTGTGATGTGTGTGAGTACTAGTTTTGTGTTGAGTGTGATCTGTGCACTCATCTACTTATTTGAAAAGAAACATCTATCACATCTAGCAATCATGACAAGGCCGCAATGTCAATATATCATCGATCATTCATTTGGTTCCTTTCAACATCTGCAATAATGTTTTGAGTTTTTTTGTTTCAAAATGTGAGGTAAGATGAAGGAGTTGAATTTGACAACGCCAACTTATCTGAGATGCCCAATCTCTTTAGAGATTATGAGGGATCTTGTAACTCTCTACATAGTAATCAATTATAATCAGGAGAGCCTAAAAACCTATTTGGATGTAGGGAATGGAGAATTTCCACCCACGCCAACCGATATTGTAAAATTGTTATCATAGATTGAGTCATGGGAAGCAATCAGTTTGTGTTATCGCATCCATTTTTGTTGCACACAACATCTAGGCTTTGAAAATTACGCAACATGTCGTGGATTTCATCTATTATTTTTTATGACATGTCTTCTTGTGACAATTTTATTAGAAGACATGACGAAACCATTCAGAATGATAGACGATTGTGTGCCTGAACTGGGTACAACTGCAGTTGGTTGATGGGGTGGAAGCCAAATCTAACAGGAACATATGAAAGCAGGTTGTCTCCATTTGTTCAAAGAAGAGCTCCCGTGGCATGAAACATTGGAAACTGTAGATGGGATGTGTGATCTTCTATTTCTCCTCTCTCCGAATTGTGTACCGTGTGTAACATAAATTTGTCAATATTCAAGGCAAATCAGACTTCTCAGCAATTGGGCAGATTTGTCAAATCTTAGGTGTGATAGTGATTGCAAGGTGGTACCCAGGGAAAAAAAAGTGTTGGATGACCAAATACAAAGATAGGTTGTTTGTGTCACTTCATTGTGAAATGCTTATATGCTTAGCCATCTATTACCCTCATCATATATAGCCAATGAAATTGTGTTGATATGTCTGTTTCTCCTAGCCACATAACACTTTATCACAAGGCCGCAGTTCATGTATTCTCCCTACATCTCAGAGGAGATTTTATTATGGATTACATTGATTCTATATGTGGGAAACTAAGATGCATCTGCACTTTTCTTTAGATGTGTAGTATCACTACACATTATTGAGCTAAAATGTTTTGTTGGTAGAGTTAATGTTCAACTTCACAAGGGGAAGAGCTTGGATGATAGTGGATAGTTCATGATGGTTCATTTTGTAGTCATGTCCCTTTTGTTGTTTTCTTGTTAAATAGTTTGTTTTCTAATTTTTTTTAGTTTGATTGTAAAAAGGTAAAAAACCAATTAATGAAGAGAGAAACATAGTGTAAATAAGTGGTTCTTTACGTTCTTAGTTGCTAAGAGAACATATCCTTAATTTTGTTGTGTGATTTTGTTATACTCCCATGGGTCTTGCCATTCTTTGGGCTTCAAGAGCATTATTTACATGTTATGTTATGAGATCTGTGAGTGTCGAAAGGTTAGTTTCATAATTGACTGCCAGATACAGTCCAATAGAGTGATTGTTCTTACGTAGATCAAGAAACGTCAATTATACAAAGTTCATAAAACATGGTGAGAGGTGGTTATGTCTTAAATGAGTTGAATGGGAATCTCGAAGATTATGGTGGTGAAGAGAGCATTGTCCGGGAGACTTCATAGTGGGGATAAGTGTTGAGGAAGACCATTCAGACTGATGTGACATGTGAATTGTAATTTGTCATTTTTTTATTAATCTTTGTAAGTATGTAATGTAAGCATTAAATAGGGGACTTGGAATAATGTTTACAATAGTATATAGGTACGTTTGGGTTTGTTGGTTGTTGATTTTTGTTAAGAGATTTTCTCAACAAGTAATTCATTCTTTGGAATCTATTGGATCTCATGGGCACTATTTATGTGGCTTGTCTTTTGGATTTTTAGAGAAATATATGAATTGTTTTGAGTGAATCTATGCATCATGTCTCCTCCTCATATTTATTACTATAATTACACAAAATATTCACTATAAATGAGAACAAATTTTGTTATTGACGATGTGAACATCTTCGATTTTGAAGGGAGAGAATGAAGTGTGTTGCAAATGAGATGATGTTTATTAATTCTTATTGACGAATGTGAGACTTTTATCAAGAGAGCAACAAATTTAGGCCTTGGACCTCAAGGCAATGCAAATCAAGGACAATACTCACATTTCATATTCATGAACTCATTCTTAAGAGAATGATTATAGCCCTTGTATATGTGTTTTGGAAAGTGTTTGGATGTATTTTTAGATTACAAGGTTAGGGAAATATTAGTGATGTTCTTTTAATTTCAAAAGTAAGTAATTGTTTTTAATATTCTTTTTATTGTTTTGGATATTATGAAGTGCGTAATTATATATTATTTAATAATATAATAATATAAAATTTATTAATGTTGAATGTTATAATATTTATACATGTTATAGGGAATTTACATTTTCAATTTACTTATTAATAATTATTAAGTGGATGGTAGTGATTTAACCTTCATAAAGTATTTTAGAATATTTCTAATCCTAAATGAAAGGTTGAGATTTATTTGTAAAGTTAATATGATTTTTTCCTCTTTTAATTAAATTCACTAATTAATAAAATTGTCATATGAATAAGTATCCTATGAAATGAATTATGGTTTTTTCTACACGTGGTATTGATAAGCCATGATATTGGTCTATGATATTGTAACAAAATATATTTACTAATAAAAAATCAACACTATAAAATGGGGTGAATCTCAATGGTTAAGAATCTTATTACTTGTTGCTTTAAAAAGTATATATTTTTTATTTATATATTACTTTCTTATCAATCATAATATTTACTATTATTATTCTAAATAAAGTTTTAATTTAGTTTATATATATATATATATATATATATATATATATATATATATATATATGACGAAGTGTTTTGACGCTCATTATGTATTGATGCATATTTGCATCTACTAGCCATTTAATTTATATGAGTGTGCTTGTTTATATTAACAACTATAAATCCAAAATTTCCATGAAACTAAAAAAAATTCTATATTAGTATAGAATAATTTTTTTTAAAAAAAATTTAGCAAAAGGTTTTCACAATATTATTAAACATTATTTACAATATAAAATATAATATATGAGATTATATTAATTTTTAAGGACAATTATTGTTACTATAAATTTATTTTAATGTTAAATTATGATATTTTAGGAAATATAGAAAAATGTAAATATAAATTATTTTTCAAAATATTTGAAATATATATATATATATATCTATATATATATATATATATATATATCTATATATATATATATATATATATATATATATATATATATATATATATATATATATATAAACATGGAATCTATTACACAACTCGCTCATTCAAGAGAGTGTGATTAAAGAATATTAACTATTAAAATTATTTTATTTCAATCATTCATATATATATATATATATATATATATATATATGCTAGGACGACTAGTATTATAGGGACCTTACATGCCCCTCTCCTTCAAAAAATTGTTGTCCTCAATGACTGAGTAGTTTTCAATGGTTCTGTATAAAATTGTCATCCTCCAATGTTTGAATATCTGGCAGGTAAGTTCTTCCACTTGATGAGATACTCTGAAATTAATCAATTTTGTAGTTGAATATTTCTTGTTTATGTGACTACTCCAAGTTCGAATATGATTTTTCCTTCCTCGTCAAGTTCTGGCAATATTGTTTGATATGGGAGCTTGTCGCCTATAACCTTCTTTAAGCATGACACATGGAAAACTGGGTGGACTCGAGAAAATGCAGGAAGCTCCAATTTGTTTGCCATAGTACCAATCTTTTGTAACACCTTTTATTGACCATAATAATTTGTTGATAATTTATTATCCTTATTAGCTTTCTTGTGGGACATTTGTTTGTATGGTTGTAGTGGTAGAAATACCCAGTCACCTATAGCAAAACTTCTTTCGCTGCGATGTTGATATGCTTATTGTTTCATTCTATTCTGCACCAAATTGAGGTTATCTGTGAAGAGTTGGAGAACTTGTTGTTGATGCTTGATGTGATCTTCCATTGCTTGAAACATAGAATTTTCGCTTAAAGATGATGTGGAAGATGGTGGATGATATCCATAAAGTGCCATAAATGGGGTCATTTTTGCGAAGTGTTATACCATGATTCAGCCAGAGGAAACCACTTAACCCATTGTGTATGTTTATCAGATACAAAGGAATGAAGACATCCTTACAAACATTTGATAATTATCTTACTTTTCCCATCATATTGTGGATGATAAGATGAGATATGAGCTAAATGAGTACCCAAATAAGAAAATATTTCTGTCCAAAAATTTCAAGTGAAAATGGGATCTCTGTCGCTTACAATAATCTTTGGGTTTCCATGTAGCTTTTGAATTGTTTCCATAAATGCGGTAACAACTGTACTAGATTTAAATGGATGAGATAATGCACAAAAGTGTGCATACATGGTAACTCTATCAACTACCACCATGATGACACTCTTTCCTTAGGACTTGGGTAAACCTGTGATAAAATCCATTGAAACCTACTCCCATCATTGAGTTGGAATGGATAAAGGTTGTAACAGGCCTAGGGTTTTAATTGGCTCAACTTTATTTTCTTGGAAAGCCAAACATTCTGCCACAAAATTTTAAATAGGATCCATCCCAAAAAAATTCCTTCTTAACCTCATGGTAAGTTTTTAAAAATCCTGAGTGCCCTCCTAAGGGAGAGGTGTACAATTCAAGAAGAATATTTTGTTTGAGTTGGGAATTCTTACAAATGTGTAAGCTATCTTTGTACCATAACGAATCAATTTTCCAGCTAAATGTATCATATGTACTGGGATATTGTTACAAATTTTGAATGTGTTGGCACACTTCTTCATCATTCTTCCATTCATCCCTTTCTTCTATTATCCAACGTGGTTGGATAATAGAAATGGCACAAAACAATGCTTCGATATACTCATCCTTTCTTGAGAGTGCATCTGCAACAACAATTTTCTTCCCCTTTTTGTATATTATTTCAAAGTCATAGCCCAACATCTTTGTGACCCATTTTTTCTGTTCCTTTGAAGATAATATTTGTTCTAAAATTATTTAAGACTATCATGATCCGTTTTTACCTTGAAGTATCTTCCCATTAGGTAAGCTCATTATTTCTTAAGTGCATGTAGTATTTCCAACATTTCCTTCTCATAAATAGCTTTTTTGTAAATACATTTCCTTCTTGCATTAAAACAACGCCAATTCCATTTGCAGAGGCATGGAATTCCAAAATAAAGGATTTTGTGATGTCTGGTGTAGCTAAGACTAGTGCTTGGCACATTGCTTCTTTAAGATGTTCAAATTCCATCATTTCTTCTAGAGTCCAAGAAAATGCATCTTTCTTTAGTAAGGTTATTATAGGTGCTATTATTCTCCCATAATTCTTAACAAACTTGCAATAATACCCTATCAACTAGAGAAATCCTCGCAGATGTTTTATGGATGTGGGGATTTTCCATTCCTTAATTACTTTAATTTTTATAGGGTCTATCTTAACACCTTTAGAGATACAATATGACCCATATATTCCACCTCTTTTACTCCAAGGAAACATTTGGAGGCTTTTGCATA
Organism: Pinus tabuliformis; assembly: GCA_031772625.1. Lineage (NCBI taxonomy): Eukaryota > Viridiplantae > Streptophyta > Pinopsida > Pinales > Pinaceae > Pinus > Pinus tabuliformis. The sequence continues at coordinate 743,130,279 of CM062812.1, read as the reverse complement.
TAATTGTTTCTCCTCCAATAGTTTGTGCACCCTCTCAACATGTTGAAGATGATGCTTCCAAGAACTATTGTAGATTAGTATATCATCAAAAAACACTAACACAAATTTTCTAAGGAAGGCTTTGAAAATTGAATTCATCAAACCTTGAAATGTAGAAGGTGCATTGGTAAGGCCAAAAGACATGACCACAAATTCATGATAACCCTCATGAGTTATAAATGTTGTTTTTAGAATGCCTTCAATCTCCATTCTGATTTGATGATATCCTAAATTAAGATCCAACTTAGTGAAGTAAATTTCTCCATGTAATTCATTAAATAATTCATCAATGACAGGAATGGGAAATTTATATTTAATAGTGAGCTTGTTGAGTTCCCTGAAATTTGGACACATGTGAAATGATCCATCCTTCTTGTGCACCAATCCTACTAGAGCAGAGAAATAACTTTGACTAGGTTGGATTATACCAACCTCCAAGGATAATTTTAGGGGCGAATGTTCACCCTTTGGCGAAATTAAGGGGTTTTAAATTTTTAGTGGGCGAATATTTTGTATCAGAGTACATTTTTACAAATCACCTCAAATAGCCCACCTTATTTTAAGGGAGAGGGTAAAAAAGGTAATTTAGCCCTTGAATTAGGACTTACAACCTTCCATTCGCCATTTTCAAGAATAGGCTTTATTTAAGTGAATCCATTCGCCCATTTCGAGAATAGGTTTTTTAACTGAATCCTATGGGCCAAATACCATATTTATAAAAGAGGTATGGTAAATTAATAAAAATATAAATAAATGAGAGGTATGGTAAATAAATAAAACATTTTTTTATTTTTCCATAAGTCACTTATATACATGTAAGGGTGTAAAACAAATAAAAATATAAGTAAAGTGGAAGTATGGTAAATAAATAAAACATCTTTTTATACTTACTCAAAATGTATGGTAAATAAATAAAAATATAAATAAACTAGACGTATCGTAAGTAAATAAAACCTCTTTTTATTTAGTCCATAACCCTCATTTATTTATGAAGGCTCAAGAAAGAGGTTTTATTTAAGTGAATCCTATGGGCCAAATACCATATTTGTAAAAGAGGTTTGGGTAAATTATAATAAAATTATAATAAATGAGAGGTATGGTAAACAAATAAAACAATTTTTTATATTTACTCCATAAGTCACCTTATATTTACGAACACTCAAAAAATGGCTTATATTTAGGTGAAACCTACGACCAAAATACTATGGGACAAATACCATGGACTAGATTGTTATTAATACCATGCAAAAAACCATTATTAACCCTAATATTAGAATTAACAAAAATAAAGATGGCACATGGTATTGACCCATGGTATTCACCAAAATGGCACATGGTATTGACCCATGGTATTCACATGGAATGTAGCCTATTTAAATGGGGGAATTAAACTAGCATGTAGCCTATGCTAAGATTCACTAGGACTTTACAAAGTTTTATTATTTAGTGAAAGACTCGCCAAGATCTTACAAGATTTTATAATTGAGTAAAATATTCGCCATGCCTGGTGAGAGATTCGCCAAAAAATTATATATACATATTATATTATTGATAAAATCGCCTTCCATTTTTCCTATATACCATGGAGATTCGCCCATTTATTATATTTATAAATTTAGGGGGGGTTCTTAAAATTTTCCCTGCCAACCTCTAGCATTTTTGCAACAATACATTCAATTTCACTCTTTTGGGCATATGGATATCTGTAAGGCCTGATGTTAGGAGGAAAAATTCTTGGAATCAAATGAATAGCATGATCATGATCACGAATAGGTGGGAGGCCTTTGGGAGTATCAAATTCCTTGGAATGATTGTCCAAAACATTATGGAGATTTGGAGAAATAGATGCTTTCGATATGGCAACCTCCAGTGAAAATAATTGTGCAATTATGCCCCGTTGCTTTTTATTTAGAAGATTTGGCATGATGTTAGAGCTGATTATTTGTCCCAGATTCCCTATGATACCCCTTAATTCAACTTCCTTTCCTTCCCAAAAAAATTTCAAGAAAAGTTCTTGAAAATTAAAATCTATCATACCCAAAGAGTGTAGCCATTAGACTCCTAGTACAAAATCACCACCACCCATCGGAATGGAAAGCGTTGAACCATTCAATCCATATTCTCCCATTGATATAATGATAATATGGAACATTCTAGAAAAATTTATGGTTCCTCCATTTGAAAACATTACTTGACACTTGGGTGCCAAGTGTACGAAGAAATTTAATTCCTTGGCTATCTTACAATGAACAAAATTATGGGTACTACCTGAATAAATAAACCCTATTACCTTTTTCTTCTTGATATGTCCTTCTATCTTGAGTGTTTGAGGAGTGGTAATTCCAACCAATGCATTACAGGATATGGTTGGCTTCATTTCTTCTTTCTCTACGGTTGGTTCCTAGTGTATATCCTCTTCTTTATATGCTTCTTGTTTTTTTCTTCCTCCTCTTCACAATCTATGTAAAATAATTTATTCTCAGCACACTTATGACCTTTAGTGTATTTTCTATCACAACTATAACAAATCCCTTTCTCTCTTTTCTCTTCCAATTGTTGTGGTGTCAACCTTGTAGGTTTTGGATGTCTAGGGGCAACAATACATCCATGTTTATAGTTGTGAGTGGTAGGTGTCCTTGTTTTCATAACTTTTCTTTCAATTTTTCTTGCCAATTTGAATGCCTCCTTCAATGAATCATGTTCCCAAAGGCAACCCTCATTTTGGATGTTATCTTTTAAAGTTCCTATCCACACATCAATACTATGCTATTTTGGAATATTTGTTATTCTTATATTCAATTTTTGGAAGTCCTTAATGTGCTCCACCATTGAACCTTTTTGTTTGAGATTTATCAATTGTCTAAAGAAGGTGTTTCTTTTTTTATCCTCATAATGTGCTATCATTTCCTCCATAAAAATTAGCCAAGTGACAATGTTTTTACGAGATCAAAGCCATATATACCATACAAACTGATTCAGTTCCAAATATAAAGTTGCAATGCGTACCATTTGTGTGCTTTTCACATTACGGAGATTGAAATATTTCTCCATCTGTCGTATCCATGTTACGGAATCCTTGCAATCAAATTTCTTCATATCGATCTTTGGAACATGATGAGTATTCAATCCAATGTTAGATTCTATGAAAACATGATTAAAATTAATTTTTCTCTCATCATGATTTTCCTCTACTACCTTTTTGCTGTTAGGAAGCATTTCTTGTAACAATTTGGCCAAACCTCCTTTCAAACTTTCCATGTGTTTCTTCAAATCTTCAATGTTTCCTTTTAGTTTTGCTTCTAGACCATCCATCTTAGCTTCCACCTTATCTTCCATGCCATCCATTATGCTTTTCTTTAAACCATCCATCTTAGCTTATGTTACTTTTTGTGAGAGTGAAATTTGTTGCACTTGATATCGTAATTTTGATATATCATGTTGCATTTCTTCCTCTTCTTCATGAGCCATAGCAGATATTTTAGGTTGCCTACTAGGTGTTTCCATTTTATTTCTTTGAGGCATCAATTAATGATAATCATGCTTCACTATGTCCTTTGAATCACTTAAAACTAATTTTTCAAACCAAACCTATGCAAATGTTTAAAAATACTACACACCTTTTTTCGCTTTATAGGATCTTGATATTGAATTTGTTATATATATATATATATATAATTTCATATGTATAAGTTTTGTAATTTTGTCCTGTGGTGGGCCTCTGAGTCCTATTTCCAACCCCATAGGTTTTATCAATATTGGATTCTTCATGAAATAGTTATGCCAAATCTCCCACAATGACCTGATTATATATCGTTTCAGTAGAGCGAACATGTACGATGTGCCACATGTCAGTGTTTCAACCTTCAGACCTGAAAATGATACAAGAAAAACTGTAGCTCTTTCTCTTTCTATAACTTCTTATGAAATTTCAAACTAATGCTTAGAGATAAATTTATGACAATTTTCCCAAGGTCACTTATTTGGGACATAATGTGGCAGCTTGCCAAAACCCTAACTTCCTTGGACCATATCTCAAAAAATATAGTGAAATAAGATCTGAAAATCAGACCCGAGGTTCATCACGATTTTGGCTCAAATGGTTTAAATTTCAGCGTCTAAAACTTTGTAGAAAAAGATTTATAGCGAAAATTCCATGATGAGGAGTTTCGAGTAGCGAAACCCTATAATCCAAAGCTCTGATACCAAATGTTATGTAACCAACTCAAAAAATAGAAGAGAATATAGGTAAAGGACTTCAAAAATAGCCTCTTCGAGGGGGGAGCCTCCTTTACATTACACAAATGAACAATTCTTGGATGATTCAAATGAAAAAACCTCTTTTCTATATATAGGAGTCTATGGGGTCAGAATATAATCAAAGCCAACATAACAATAATAATGTAAGGGCACAAAAATAACAATAGTGGGCTTCTATGGGGCATAATAATAATAATATGGGGACAACATGGGCACACAAATAATAATAATGAGCTACAATGAAAATAATAATAAGGGAATACACTAGTTTTATAGGGACCTAACACACATGTCAACCACATGTTCCAAATATCAAGACAATCATATCTATCAATTTGAAATCAACCCTTACTAGGACTAATAATCATATCATAATCCCTAGTCAACTCATAGTCCTTAGACACAATGCTACAGTTGTCACCTATTATACTAAAGTATATATCAGATGCCTCAATGTGTATGTGTGAGTACAATCATCTTAAAACAAGATCATTGGAACACATACTCATATTATGAAATCCATCAAACATTCAACCAACTTGTAAACATACCATGTTAAATAAATCAACTTGACACCAAAAAATGAAACACCAAATAGATGTCATAATCAAACAATAAAACACAAGGTATATGACATAAGCAAGTTCATACCTTAATGTATCTAAAGGGAGGCTATCTTGTCTACACAATCAATCTATTTAGCATGATATAACTCACAACATATCAACCTAAACGTAAATAAGATCATGATATCCATAATAGTAACTAACTAACATGTTCACATCATAAGCTCATAAGCATTTCTCATTCAAACATAACAATCACATATGTAAGATCAGCCTAGATTAGTACAACACCATATAACAAATATGTCAACTCATACCCAAATATCAAAATCATAACCATCTGCATAGGTCAAACCAGGTTAATGCAATACATATAACATCAAGATCTTCAATTCAATGAAAATAACCATAACGAATATGACCAATCCAAATTACAACTTCAAGATATCAATAAAATAACCCTAATCATCAAGTTAATAGCATATAACAACAAGAAGTTAACCTATCAGATACTTCATGAATAACATATAACATAATCATTAAGTTATCTAACCTAAAACAACAATAACAATGTATACAAGTATAGATTACTATCGTTCATGACTATCTGACACATCGACATATGACTACACTAATCAACTAAAATCTACCATGAATATAATCATAACATCAAAAGACGTGTACATAAGCCTAATGTATATAACCCTAATGCATATAAAAATCCTTAACTTACATACCTATGTGATGATATGCTCTTGCCTCGAGGTCCAATGCTACAACTTCACTTTGATTATCTATCCACCCAACACATTAGCATCCTAACAACAAGTAGCACCATGATGACCTAAATTGCATTGCATGAACTCAGAAGGCATGTTTGACATACTATTCATGCATAACTATAACCAAGACCATACATGCATAACAACTGCATATAGACATATAACACATGAGTACAAATCCATATAGACATCCTTCTAGCTAGAGTCTAGTCATCATTGCATGACCATATCAACTTCACAAACCATGGCCTTATGCATGAAAACAACCATTACTCCATTGCACGCATTTCCACATGTAAACATGAACATGCATAAGCAATGCATAATAAAGTATACATACATATGAACATATGTAGTTGAGCATAAGCGATCATGGTAAACAACCTACAAGAATGATATATGTAATCAAACCTACAAGAATGAAACCTAACAAACAAGGATTTAATCAAGCGACATATAATCAACATGTAAGTGACATACAACAATACGTAACCAGTGGCATACTCATGATGGTTCATTCCACAAAATCAACATCAAGTCCCTAATGAAAACCTTACTAAAACCATGATCAATCATTATGAAATGGAGCATGCACATGGAATGCAAGTGTAAGAGAAAAACATGTGACTGACATGCATCCATGACCAACACATACTGCCCATCTAGCCTGAGGGGTGAACCATACTATGATACCACTCTGTAGCACCCTCCTACCACATTCATGCAAGTAACCATTCCAAACAGGGTAAACATGAGATGTGAGGCTACTATGATCAGATTCAACCTCCTACATGCCCTTGAGGAAGTGGACTCTATGGAAAAATCACACGCAATCATCGAACATTAGAAGCAACACCCTCGGGAGACATGTCAACTACTCAGACAACTTGTCCCCAAGTCTCACTATTGTTATGAATCTCTTAGGCCATAGTCACTCTCATGTTATGGGCAAGAGAGTGACCAACAACCTAAAATCACTCTCACGGGCTTGCTTGTTAGTGACTAGAGACAAAAATTTCCAGTTGTGTGCTAGTGACCTCGAGATTTAAGTCACTTTTTCTGTTCCAGAGCCCAGCCCACTGCCCAAAATGGAGTGATAGCTTGAAATCATTAAAAATACAGGGAAACAATGATGAAAAAGAAATAGGTTGAACAAGACCATAACCATATCCCTAGTAGCAATGTGAGGCATTTTGTAAAACATATCATCAACATGTAACCTACAAGTGTAAATAACATAATTAAGTGTAGGGATATTACACTTATCTAAGAATCACTATGAACCATTGTTCCCATATGTCATTTGTTGTATTATCATCTATTAGGGCATGGATACATTATCCATTCATTTACAAATAAAAGCATGCTAAGAGCCATACATAGTTGTTGTCATAAAATATACATATAACCAACATAATAGTGACAGAATTACCGTAAATATATCAGCCATCAAAATCCACATATAGATCAATACATTTGCAAATGGAAATCAAGGGAATGAATTTCTCGTTAATGAAAGCAATAAACCAACGAGAGATGGGACTACCACATTCCACCAGACGATAGAATAGCTAAGCCAAATCTCTCTTTAGTCATTCATCCCCATGCCATATTACAAGCATGAATGTGGGAGTCAAACCAAAAGAACCAATCAGGGCACACCAAGGCTAAGCCACCTCACCCTCATCAAAATAAACTAAGATTTACCATAATCTATCCTAGATCACTAGGCCAACATAATAATCACACCCTAACATACTTTACCATGATCTTCACTTGATCACTAGGCCAAACAAGCATGGATGCCACCAGATTTCTCAACCTACACCGTGAGGAATTTTCTTGTCTCTTAGTCCTTCACACTTTACTGTAATCCAAACCTGGATCAGTAGGCCCTAAAACGAGACCCAATCTATAGGCTTTACCACATATCCTAAACCTAATATTACTAGGCTGAATAGAGATAAATCTACCTCTTGGCTTTACCGTATATCTTGGCATTCACTGGAAAGGATTCTTGGCTCACCAAGGCAACACAATCCTAGCTTTACCGCAACCCATAGTCTGGCTCAGTGGTCACTAGGCTAGTGCCTTTACCATGGTCCAAAATTTGGTTCGGGGGCCACGAGGCCATCTCCTCTATCATTCGAAGATCCACCCCACTCAGCTTTGAATATATCCGACAATCAAACTCAGCCAAAACAGGAGAACCCCATCACACCATGTCTATCCGGAAATGGAAAGGTTAGGCTGAAAACAATGTCACACCTAGAAAAAGCTATGCCATGATAAAAATGAGCCACATTCCATGTCATGCATGCCAAATGTAGCAAGGGAAAGAACATGCAAGTCGATACCTGCAATGAAGCATGTTATAGCTTCTTGATCCTGGCTTTCCCTACTGGATCTTTTCTTCCTCTTGCCTTCTTTTCCTTTCTTGATCCAATGCCAAAATTCTCCAAGAAACCCTAAGTGTCCAAGAATATGAGAGAGAGAGAGAGAGAATAACGAGAGAGCTCCCAAACTCAACTGACGAAAGGTTACACTGACCAAGCTTGCCCGTGATCCTCAGAAGCCTTTTTATGAATGAGGCCCCTATTTTCTTCAATTTCCATTATGTTCCTTCATTTTCCTCCTCACATGCAACCTGTGACCTTTCACCTTCCTTTTCTCCTATTTTCTTTTATTTCATAAATAAAATGCCAACAAATTCCTCATTTCTTTCCAAATCCTTAGCCATTTCCTTTGCAAATTTCCTTTAGCCATAAACAACCAAATGAACATCCACTAGGATCTCTTGCCCACCATTCAACTTGGAATACATGTCCAATCATCCATGGAATTTATATATTTTTACATGGAATTTTCACTAGGGAAGTTACACGAGCCAAGATTTTGGCTAGGCTTAGGCTTAGAGAAGGCTTAAGAGTATTGTGATGAGCCTTGAGTTCTACATAGAGTAGAGCAAGTATAGTTCTTTGCAGCTGTAGGCGATGTTGACTATAATGTTCCACTATTGCAGCTAGTGGATGTCATTGTTGTAAGTATGGATGGAAATTTCATTTAATAATAATATAACTGATCCAGCACGTTTTCATGAATATGTTGTTATTGTAGTTCAGCTATTGTAGTTATTTTAACAATGCATGTTTTTAACTTATGTATTAGCTTATGAACTATTTTGTATGTAATTGTAAGAATCATGTCGAAGGTGTGTTCTGGATTAACCCGTCACTTTAGATTGTGGACTATTCCGCTTCAAACATGTGATGTCGTTCAACTCATGTGTTCCATTTAGGTTGCGTACTATTACAGGCTTCTAAGAGACACACTTCCTTTCCCCTCCATATTTTAGAACCCCCATGCATCTCACTTGACTAGCTACAAGGTCACACACTTGCTTACGACCAAAGGCATCATACTTACCTCTGCACGCTACTGTGTTCAAGGCACTACATTACCACCCACTACTGGGACTCCTCCTCCAAACAGGCTGAGGACTAGTTGGGACTTCCTACCAAGGAGATCCCCATGAATGTTGGTGGGTCCAACACCGTCAACAAATACTTCATATATATATATATATATATATATATATATATATATATATATATATATATATATATATATATATATATATATATATATATATATATATATTTAAAATACAACTTTGCAATATATTTAACTTTTGGTTTGCAGTACATTTTATATGACGATCATTTTTACTTTGCTTGTTGATGATTTTCTTCTTTTCCCTTTGATTTTTTTTTCTTGGGTCCTAATTTTTCCAAATTGTGGCAAGTGACTAAATTGTTAAGTTTTATTGATTTTACTTAGAATTGTGGATGATTGCAAAATGAATTAATTTTTTAGTTAGTGTTGTGATTATTTTGACTATACTTTATAAGAGTAAAAGGGACTTAGTTTAAAGTCATGTGAATGTGAATTTAATTTTTATTTCATTTTAATTTAATTTTATTCATATATTTTGTAAATGTGTAGGTGGAATATTAAATACTTAATTAAATTTAAAATAAATTATATTTGTGATCATTTTGATATTATATATATATATATATATATATATATATATATATATATATATATATATATATATATATATATATATATATATATATATATATATATATATATATATATATCGAAATTTCAATAATGTTGTACTCTTTTAATTGTTTACATAATGTTAAAATGCTTTATTATCAAACTTTATTGTTTTTATATACAAATCAATAGAGTATTAAATTATTATATTAAGTTGTTTTACATATGCTTATTTTAAATTCCATGGATGTTAAAATTTCTTATTCAGCCTTGTACATCAGTGTGATGTTGTGTCATTTTTATTGGATTTAAAGAAATGTAAATAAACATGAAAATTGCAATAATTTTATAGTTAATAAATACATTGTCATGTAATATATATATATATATATATATATATATATATATATATATATATATATATATAGATATAATTTAGTGATGCGTAGTTAGAAACATGTTATTATTTTTATTAGTGGTTTTTGTAAATCATGATATATTGCTTTACATTCAATGAACATATGTTATTGGAAAACTAAAAATAAAAAAAATAAAGATTGATTTGAGCAATAAACATATAGAGTCATGGAGACAACTTGATAATATAAATTATTCTATCTATATATTTTATGTAAATAGATCATGAGTTGGTTTAACAACTTCATTATGTTTATGATGGGCCTTTGAGATATATATTTTCAGGATTTGATAAAGTAATTTCGATATTAGTTGAGAAATATTCGATTCTGCATGTGCTTTTTATTTTATAGGTATGGGATTGTAATGATTAGGATGTTCCAAACATTTGTGCAATTTTTAATTTGCTCTAAATTTGAAAGTGTTGAATACTTTTATCTAGACAGGGCAATATCCAAAAGTTGACAGTTTTTTTAGAAATTTTAAATGAACTTTATTGTTGTCCATTAATTTGGGATTAAATTACATGTTATTTATGTCTAGATGGCAAGTTAAACTTTTAAAGAATTTTTCAATTATGGAATAATATTAATGTTTTTATGTAGCAATTGCATGCTCTCTTTTTTTCAAAACAAATGGAAAGCAATAAAAATACAAATGGGAACTTAAAGGAATTGAAGAACATTACAACCTTTGTTATTTGGAATTGTGGTGTTTAATAGTATTTAATTTATAAAAACTTAAATACAATTATAAGGGTATTAAAATTCTTTTAGATACTTAAATTTTACCTTTTTGGCCAATTAACATTTGATATGATTTGAAATACAATGTTTAATCTGCTTACAATTGAACATCTTTGACTAACGAAATTAGTTTTAGAACACTTATTATTTGTATTTTTTATTGTAGTTGATACCAATAAGCCTTTAAAGAGTAGTATTATTCACATTGTAGAGTAATTAGTTTACTTGATGATATACTCGATTCAGGTGATGTCTGCTAGTTTGGATGGAAACTATTATAGAACAGTGTTGTGCAATTGTGAATGACTTTGACTCATGGAATGCGTAGTTGTGGAATTTTCAAAGTCATTGCAACAACTTACAAAAGAGGAGGACACTGATAATCAGACATTTCATTCTACAAATAAAATAGAGAAGAGGAAAAACAATGTGTAGTTTGAATGCAATTTATTTGGCAAGTGGATTAGTTGTAGCTTTAAGTAGTGAAAATGTTTGTGTTGTTGCATCAAATATCTTTGTTGGAATCCATAGAAAAATGAATGAATGTCAAAGGCCAACATATAACAAATTTTTTGTGTGATCTAGATGATAAATTTGTTGATTCACTATGTCTTAAGTGAGAAAGAATTTTCACAAATTGTAATGTAAAATCTGCGGATATTAAATACACCCCTAAATATCATATTCATTTTTGTTGTGTATGTCTACTTGGAATTTGTATTCCAAGATGAGTGACTATGGAAGCTTAAATTATTTCATTTCCAGAAAATTTTGGTGAAATATGTTTTGGTCGAATTCACACAGTTACTAAAGTACATATGCAATTTAATGTAGTTATAAAACTATGACTAATATTGGGTGATGTGTTTTATTTGCATTTTTTTTAGACATGTTTGGCTAGAATGTTATTTGTTGTTATTTTTTATTTATGGCATATTAGAGAATGCTTTCAATGACTAGCAAAAAATATATACAAAGCTAGTATGTACACCTTCATTTGCAATTGAATGTAGTTATAGTACTATGATTACAATTGGGCAATGTTTTTTTATTTGTGCTTTCTTTAGTCATGTGTCAGGAGAATGTTGTTTATTGCTTATGACATAGTAGGTAATTCTTTCCATGGCTAGTAAACAATATGATACAAATTCACATTACCCATTTTTGGTCATTGTTATTTGCAAAAAATAGAATAAATGGACACACACACACACACACACACAGATATATAGTTTCTCTGCTAGCATTAAATGCATTGTTAATTTTTCTTTGTACATAGCTTGCATAAATTCACGGCTACGATGTTATTAATATTGTTGTGGCTTGCATACATTATTGACGATTCTCATGTAGTCTCATTATAACTATGTCAGTATCTTCATGATAAGTGTGTGATCACAAATACATTTGAATTATGTATAGGCTATGCATGAACACAAAGTGTATAGAATTGATGTAATTAATTTTTTTGTGCCATAAACCACAGAGAGGCGATTGAGATAAAAGAATTCTAAAATCATATAAATAACAAAAAATAGAATTTTTATGCCAAAAAAAGTTGCATAGTTATTCATAAAAAAAATTAACAATGTGTGGTGTGTTTTACTGATGAAAATGCTTACAACGTTTCTTTGGTGCTTCTTGCTACATAGAAATATCTATTATTAGTTTTTCTAGTTTTCACTTTTTCCATTAACTTCATGCATTGTTTCTTGTCTACCAATTATGCATGGGTTTTGTTCTTGAATATGCACATACTAGCTATGGATTTTTGTCCAAGTACTATGATGTGCATATGTCAAAAAAATAAGATGTTCATGTGTTAGCCATAGTTATGCTCAAACAATTGGAGCTATATCCATTTGCACCAAGTACTAAAAAAAATATATTACATTATGCTACGAAGCTAAATTATTTGCATTTTATTTCATAGCACAATGTCTTTATAATACAACAATAGGTTATTAACTTAGACATGGTGCAATTGATAGCTTTATAGTAATAAGCATTTGAATATGTTTATTATTTCAATAAGCTTATGACTATGATAATTGTTTTAAGTAGTTTTATGCTTGTTATCCTAAATTAAAGTTGTTTATTATAGAAAGTTATATTGTAATTTGTTTTTGAAGATAATAATGGGATGTTATTTGATTTATACATTTTGAAATCTATTTACAGTAATTGTCAAATATTTTTACTTGGAAATTAGATATTGTGTTTTAAAATTTGTTAAAATGATAATAATACTTTTGTTTCTATTATTTTAAATTCCATAAATGTCGTTAGTTTTAAATTATGTTTCAATTGCAAAAATAAAATGCAATGTTCAAGGTTCTTTATTGCCATTTCATCTACTCTTCTGTCACAGTGCTAGGTACTCATTTTCGGAGTATTGTGAAATAGAAAAACATGGAGAGAAGATAACCACAAAAATATGTGGACTAGATTATATATGAGGTCTAAAAATTTCCTATTATCATATGTTCTGATTGAATATTCAATGAAATTGATGCTCTTAATGCTATAAAACATTCTAACATTTGGAAAAAATTTCATTGTGTCTCAATATACTTTATGGCAATGAAAAATAGTTTTGTGTTGAAAGGATCAAAATTGCAAGAAATTGATCACAAGTTACCTAGATTCAATCTACGTAGATTAGAGTGTTTATTATATTTTCCTAGTGACTGTTTATTTCACTCATTTAGTGTTCTTCTTAACTTTTTCTATAGTTTAATTAAAATACGACATGGAAATGTAAACCACTTTCGACATTGCTTATGTCATGGACATGATACTGCTTTGAATTCATTGCATACAAAATTGACTCCTGAATACCTTCAGGATCTTAATCATGTTAATTATCTTAAAATGTACTTGAAAGGATTATCTACACATTCTTCTATTTGTGGTTGATCTACAATTACCTTATGGGGGTATGAATTTTGTATCAAGTGGTTCTCCAAGTGGTTGTCTGTTCTAGTCAATGTTTGGCTATTTACAAATGCCCAAGCATATCTACGGTTGAATTCAAATGTTCATGGATATCAATATAAGATTTTTCTACATAACAAAAATCTTGTGTATCGATATTTTGAACCAGTATTTCTACATAACACTGTAGATAGTGTAGCTTCAATAAATAGAATGATTGGCCCATGCATTTTCCCATACCAATTCTCACATGAATAGTTTGACATATTGGCAATTGAGAAAATATTATTTGAACAAGGCTTCATGATCTATCAACAAAATTTCAATGATTGTCATCACTCTTTGTTTGAGTCTATTCATATTCTTGCACCATGGTTTGATATGTATAACATCATAAAAACAATTGCACAAACTTTTTACAATTGTGTCATTTGCAACGATGATAGAGCTATCAATTGCTTACAACAACACTTGAGTGCTCAAAACATTAAACAAGAGAAATATATCAATGATTGGCAAGCTTATAATATAAATTTATCAATGTCATATGCATATGGACATATAGGGGGGAGGGCTTTGAAATACATGTATATCTAAACTCCTTTGTGTTGATATATATATATATATATATATATATATATATATATATATATATATATATATATATATATATATATATTATATATATATATATATATATATATATATTATATATATATATATATATATATATATATATATATATATATATATATATATATAAACAAAAGGTATTTCCTTGAGATTTGATTCATCCAAAAATTGCTCCAAAGTCTTGTACCTTATGCGTGTACCAATATCTATAAATCATGCACATTTCCATGTAATTCTGGAAATTCAGAAAGTTTAGAATATTAGTGACATTGACAATTCACCACAAATGATCCAAGGAATCTCAAAAAGGGATAACTGCAAGTAGAGCTCAATTGTACCTTGTAGATATATTGTTAGAGAAGAATCTAGGTTTACTAGATGTTCTACTCAATTTAAGAATTTGTCAATTGACAACACAATATAAAAATAAATAAATAAATAAATAAAAATTTAGTATCAAAGTATTTGGCAGCATCAAATTAGGACAATAATCCTTTTTCAAGTGAGGCACAAAATAGCAAAGAAGTCTCTACTTATTTTTCCAATACTTATAGTGAGAAGTACACTCACATACATCAATTGAAATCTGCAATACAAGCACAAGGTGCTATGATACAAGAAGCCAAAAAGAAACATGTAAAGTCAAATAAAGCAATTGAGGCATATTTGCAATCAATCCAAGACACCCCTACATATGCATGTTGAATTTGTTATAGATTGTCCTTTGGAAAGGACATGAAATCTATTAACAAAGACATATTATCTACTATTTGCTCTATGATGCCTACTTCAAACTTCAAAAACATTAAACCCAATGAAAAAATATGCAAATATTGTAACAGTGCAATACTTGATGAAAAGTTCCCTAAATTTTCATCACCTCTTTATATTCGATGAAATAAAAAATTTATGTTAGTTCGACAATTAACATATTTGTAAGAGAGGTTAGTGGCACCAAGGATGGTTTTTGCACAAATAAAAAAAATTGGCTACAAAACCTCATAAATTGGATTAACAAGAACAATCATAAATGTTCCTTCTAGTCTAGGTAGCGGAAATTACACTAAAATGAAAATTGGAATACAAGAATGCCTATTTGCCTTGAAATATTTGACCCAAGAAAGTGATGCTTGCATTACACGACTTGTGCAACACATATCTATAAAAGAGAAAAGAAATAATAATCAAATACAAGTGGAAAAAACATTTTGATCAAAGTACACAAGACCATCACTACAATAGTCCAGAAATGAAGGAACTAGACTCACTAAGTGCAGATAATGATCTAGAGAAAGAAACTGAAACACTTGTACATGGTTATTCAGAGGCCTACTGTATCCACAATCTTTATACAGGAACAATATATATTGCACCTTTCTAAGGGTTTTGTCCCCTAGGCATTTTTCAAGACAAATTGTCTAAAGAACTGAAACTTTCGACATTGTTCTTTAGATCAAGTCACCTTACTGATATTATCAATCACTTTTCGTATCAAAAAATTGCACAATGGGAAATGTTACACATGTCAGGTGACTTTCAACACTTATTGAAAACATATTTTTTAAATAATTTCATATTTCGATAAACCAGGTTTCGAACTCATATTGGATTTATATTCGAAAAGGAGAGCTAAAAGGACAAAAACTAGTTGCTAGAGAGGTTAAAAATAAAACCAATCTTCAAACATTATTAAAGTCACCAATTGTGTATAAATGTTTAATAATCATTCGCACATCGCGTGACTATTTTTAACATCTAGAAAAATATATATTTTCAATGATATAACAACTTAGTCCACTGACTTTCTTTGTGACATTCACTAGTGTTGAGCATCGTTGGGAACCATTGATAAATGCATTAAAAATACAAAGTATTGAATCCATAAAAAATGAGGAAAATGAATTTGATGATCAATGCACTAAAAAATTTATCAAACATCAACCAGTCATGTGTAGTTGATATTATACACATAAAATCTGGTTAGCATGTTCCTTGGTAACAAAAAATAATGAATTATTTAGTGATGTGCAAGATTATTTTTTTATTATAGAATTCCAAAGTAGAGGAACAAATAATGACCATGGATTTCTTTGGATTTAAAATGCACCAATATATCAACAATCCCTTCAAGTCGATGACATAGGTTTCATTGATCAGTATTTGACTTGTGATTCAACAGTTTTGTCAAATCAAATGATTCAACTTCAGACTCATCATCATACTAAAACTTGCAAAAATCATAGAAATTCTACTTGTAGATTTGGTTTCCCTGTCGCACCAATTGTTGAAACTTGTATCTTGCATCCTTTGTGCAATGAAAGATGATATGCAAACAATGCAAAAATAAACTTTCATTCTTATACAGGACAAAGCCTATTCAAAGAACGTAACAATTTCCATTTTTTTAGCCAATATTGGAATTACAAAACAAGAATATATCATGCTCCTATACTTTTGTATTACTCATTCAATTGTATTGCTCAAGAGACAGCATTGTGATGTGTGGATAAATGCATTTGAAAAAAATATCCCTTCATTATGGTAAGAAAACACATATGCTAAATTTATTTTATATGCCTATGCTGCAACAACAAATCGTATCTCGTATATGACAAAAATGGATCACTCCATGACAACTACATTCAAACAAATTTGAGAAAATTTCATATCTTGCAAAGACAACAAAATTGAAACTATTCATAAGATTGGAAACACATTGCTAATTATGCAACACATATCAAGTCGAAAGCAATTCCACATTTCTCTATCATTTCCTTTGTATTCAACTTCTATGAAAACAATTTTCAATAACACTTCTACAACTGAGAAACAAAGATATGTTCTAAAAATACCTATTTTATGAGAACAAGAACTAGATAATTATGGGGATATTTTTTACATGAAAAATTCTGATATATATGTTTGACATCCCATTTCCCTTGAGAATGTTATCTTGGCAGAATATGTTTCCATTTATTCAATCACAAAAACATCATAAAAAAAAAAAAAAAAAATGTACACGTGTCATAAGATTCATTCGATACAATGAAAACATGGACGTAAAAAATCATTATACAGGAAAATTGATGATTTAAATCGCATACATGGAGTCTGAACCCACATTAAAGAAAATGAAGAAACATGGGTCGAGGCGTACTTTTCACATAAACACATTATCGATGTCACAAAAAAATAAGTTTTTCAGTTAGTCGCACCATGAGGTGATATTGAAACTTCTTCCACTATAATTGAGCCCCAAAGTGACGAGATATTAATTCTTCACTCGCTATTAGAAACTGGTAATAGGGATTGTTCTATTGAAAAATATGACATTGAACAATATTTGCAAGAGAAAATGAAATTCGAAAACACTCTAACTAAATATACAAAAAGCAATGAATTCATTAAGCATCCTTTTGTTTTGGACACATTGGCATACCATGAAACTATGAGACAATTAAATCAAGAGAAACAATTAATAATCAAATAAATAGTTCTATGGAAAAAAAATAATCCTATTAAGAGTTTCTATTTGTTTATCACTTGAGGTGCAGGTATAGGAAAAACATTCACTGCACAAGCACTTTACCATGCACTTATATGTGTTTGTAAAAAAAACTTACAAAGTGACCCTTTGAAAAAAAGGTCTAATACTTGCATTTGCTAGCAAAGCTACATATATTTCACATGGTGTTATAATCCATTAGTCTTTGCATTTTCCACTTTCACCATGTCACATGGTTTCATTTTCTTCTCACATGCTCAATGTATTGAGCAAAGAATACGAACAATTTTTGTTTTTATATACATGAGGCTTCATTAAATGGGTCTCAATTTATTTATAGCATTGATTCTGTGAAATTATGCATACTCCAAATTCCCCATTTGGGAACATTGACATAATATTCTATGGTGACCTATGTCAAGCACAATATGTACATGATTGTTGGATATTTGAAAAACAACATCTTAAAGGAATTAGTGCTCCTCAGTAATTTTGGAAAGAAAATGTGAAAAATTATGAACTAAAATAGGTAATGTGATAAGACAATAAAGAATTTTTATCCATCTTAAGCAGAATTAGGACATGTTCACATACTAATGATGATCTTTCATTCTTGAACAAACATTGCTATAGATCAACATCAAATGATCCAAATTTTCCACACTTGTTTTATTTAAACAAGAATGTACATGAACATAATAAAAAAATGTTGTCTCTCATTAACAAAGAAGAAATTATAATAAATTCATTTTATAGAACAATTGACTCAACAAATATATATCGCAATAAATAGATCAAACTGTAGTTTCCATATTCTATTGTGTTGAAATAAAATATTCTTGTTGAACGAATTCGTGGAAATTACAATATTCAGGATGGCTTGGTGAATGGTGTTGAAGGAATTTTTAGAGCATCAACAACATTTGAAGATTTTGCAATTTGGATCGAATTTTTTGATCTAGTTATTGGCAATATTGTCCGAGAAAAAATGGCGGATCTATATAAATATGGAATAATGTCTACCGGGACACATGTTACTAGAGTTTGTAGGACTAATGAATGAAACAAAAAAATTAGTTTTACAAGAGAACAATTTCCTGTTCAACTGGCATATGCATGAACTATACATTGATCAGAAAGGTTAACGATGGACAAATTTTATTTTGACCCAAAGGAGTTAGGAAAAATGGACTTATTTATATTTCACTTTCTCGTGTCAAATATATTAAGTCCTTGTATTTATTAAACAAATTGGAACATAGTAAATTTTCTCTCAATAACAAAGTTTCTATTGAGCTAACTAGACTTAGACAAAATGAATTCTATGAGCTTCAATATAGCATATATCAAAATAAAACAATTGATGATTTGACAATATGTTGATTGAATACTCGTAGTTTGTCCTTGAGTTTCAAAAACATCATTGTTGACTATGATCTAATGAGTGCTGAAATTATTTGTTTCCAAGAAACAAAAGCAAAATCACCTCCATCGAATCCATTATTGTCAAGAAAATATGAGTACATACATTTATAAAATTTACATGGAATTCTCACATACTACATGTTATCCTCCACAATATCCCAAGGTTGAGAAGGGAGATCGAAGGAGGTAACCTCAAACCACTCAGGGTTCAACACCTAACCCCGCCAAACCAGAGAGGGATCTCTTTGTGAATTCACAACCAATGATGACTGGAGTGGGAAAATATGTTAGGCTAGATATGCTAGGTTTAGGTAGGTTTTGAGTTTTTATGGTTTTGATGCTAGATTAGGGATGAAAACTAGGTATCTAGGTTAAAGGATCAAAGGGTTACAACAACAAATATATGGAGGAGTAAGTTAGCAATACTTTTGTGATGGCTTTAGTGTTTTTTTGGTGTAGTGTAGGGTTCAAAAGAGTAAAAAGGTTGTAACGAGCATGTGCACCATGAATTCATTAAGTAAGAAGGAAAATTACACAAAATGATATTCCCGTAAAAGCTTTAAGAATTCTTCTTATAACATTTAAGGAAAATCACTGAAGAAATAAGATATCGAAAGGAGAAATGTATATAATTGATATAAAACTATCACAGGGAAAATACATCGCCACAGACTCAGTGCACATGAATTCCTAGATAATAGTTGCAACTACTCCTTTGATTTCCTGAAAAAAAGAGTTGAAATACAAGCTACAAGTGTTCCCACCTCTCAAGTCCAAACCGTTCTATGACTGAAAAATAAATACATATAGACTAAAAACGATGTTCCCCTCTGTCAAGGTCGAATCCTTCAGTTTAGGAATTGTTTACATGAGGTGTTCGAAAAAAACCCTAATGTCTGGGGAGGTTAAAACAAATCCTCCATTTAAACTTTGATTGAATTGCCCTCATAAATGAGGTCTAAGCTTACATAAAAACAACCTAACAAACCTATGTACCTTTCATTACATCATGATTACATCAAAGTCAAGTAATTACATCATAAAATCTTCAATTTGGTTGATAGAACTAACAAAAAGTAATTACAGGGAAAAGTGTAGCGATTTCAGGCAAAAGCACAGCTTGCCAAGAGAAAGAGTACCGAATTTTGGGAGAATTGATTTTTGGAGGCCTTCACGAAGTCCAAATCAGGACCTTTATCGCTCATTGGAAATATGTGGTCATCTACTACATGATGGAATCTTCAAGAACTAAAAAAGGTTTTTTCAAGCCCTCCAAAACTTCATTCTCCTAAACGTACTCCCAAAACCATAACATGTTGTTCAAAATGAGTGCAACAAGGTGCTTTTTCTATTAGTTTTCATCCCTTTTCACCTACTAGAACCTGCTAAATTTTTTCTCCGAAAGGCTATAAGTGATGCAAAAGTGATAGGGAATCCAAATATGAAAATAAAATTTCATTTGGAGCTCCCCATCAAAAGCGCAACCTGGGGCACACTGCAGTTCTGACCTAGTGGCTGTCTCAAAAATTGCCAAAACTTCTGGGTTATCTACAAAACAGGTCTCAAAGATGGAGCCATATCTGTCTAACCATAAATAATTTTACAAACGGAGAGAGTTTTTTGTTCTTTGGTATGTTATGAGCAAAAACATCCTCCTGTGTTCAATTTTTTTTTTCATTTGTTTAGAATCTAAGTTTCAAGTTTATCACTAAAAATTGCAAAAATGCAGTGTGCTCAGAAAAAAAGCACAAAGAAACGTTTGGAGAGTGATTTAAAGCCATTCCCAAATGATTTTTGGGCTGAAAGTGGTATTTTTGGAAATCTAGGGAGGTATTCTACATAATAAAGTCATCAAGAACTGCAAAGACCTGCTCCAAGACACCAAAATATTTAATCTCTCAAGTCCACTCGAGAATTGCAACAACTCTCCTATAGCAACTGTATTTTGATAATTTCTCCCAAATCACAATACCTATGCAAAATATGAAGGCATTTTTTGTTCCTTGGTCTATCATTGACAAAAACGTCTTTCACTTTTGTCACATTCATCACCATTTGGTCAAAAACATACTTTGAAGAAAAATTGTCCCTATATGAAACAAATGATTTTTTAATGTCCCTTTGACCTAGTGCAGGAGATGGCTCACTCTCTTCCTCTTTATTCCTCTTGAGATATCTTTTCATTGGAATCCTTTCTGATTCATTTGATCAGTGCTTGTGGTCTCTGGATCCATTGTTTTACCCTAACCCACAAGGAAGGGAAATTAGGGTTTAGTTAACGAAAACAAGGTTTTGGGGTAGCTTTAGAAGGGATATGAAGGGTTTTGAGGGTGTCTAAATCCTTGGGAAAACTTAGGGGGGCAGAGATAAATGTTAGGGAGTGTAGGGAGGTGGAATTTCAGGTAATGCGTGAGGGGAAGAGTGCAAAAGTGGAAAAAACAGTCATAGCCTAGGAAAGTGTCAAAAGTGTAGCAATAGGCTAGGGTTTGTGGGAAAGTAAAGGAAATGAGGGGAATGGTCATGGGAAAAGCTTAGGGGAGGATTTAGGAGGTATTTATATGTGTTGGGAGTCTTTATTTTACAGTTGACATCAAACATAATTTATTAGAGTAGCTTGTAACTGAAAAGTACTCGCAATAATCTTACTTAAAATGGAAAGTAAGATCTCAATGTGAACCGTTGTACTTTAACAGTTTATTCCATAAATTCACTAGCTCCCATGATAGTGCCAAGAATGATTGAATGACTCTCATTGGATATGGATGACACAAGCAAATGGTGACACTAGGTGTACTCTTAACTACTTTATTAAACTTTAGACTTTTCAACCATACATGATTTCAAGACCATAATGATGACCTAGACCAACATTTAGACTTATGATAATAATTAATGACATGACCATGCTTGGTGTGGTGACTTCACAAACCAAGGGAGTAGTGATTACCTGGACCAACACCAACCAGTGACCAAATTTTTATATGAGGACTAACTTGAAAATATAAATTTTTTACCTAAGACCCTAACAAAAACTTTGAAAGAGCACATTTGATCACTGGTGACTGGAAGGCCTGACAGACACTAACACTACATAAAATTATTTTCGTTCAGAATCATTTCACTTATATAGAAGGCCAAATTGAATCAACAATTACAACATTCCATGTTAAAAAAAAATCATTATAGTTCTAAACGTATATATTGCACCAAACGCAAACTTTGAAGAAATAATTCATTTCGACAAATTCATTTCATAGCACACATGAAACAACTACCCAATTATTCTTGTTGGTAATTTCAATTTGGAAATGTTTCTAATTAGCCATCAACAAAAAAAATATTTTCATTTATGCAAAATAATGAAATCAATTTCATACAAAAAACAAACAACTGACTATAACTTAATGCTAGATAACTTTTCGACAAACCTTTCAGCATATATTGTTCCTTGCCATGACTTTGATACTTATTGGATGGATCAACATCCAATTTATCTTACAATATCTTTTTTTCGCCTTGAGTCATTTTTCCAATGTTTATATTCTATAGTTTCATTGTTGATTGGTCACAATATTTATCACATTTACAAATGTGCAGCTTTTCCATATGCCTTGATTTGCAAACATTGAAAAAAAAAAAATTATGCACAACAAAAGATAAGAAAACAAAAAAACATGAAAATATCAAATTATGGTATGTCTTCCAACAACGAACATAAATTTTTTCAGTTTGTCTTGTATAACTGTAAAGTTTTGTGCCATGCTTGACATGCAATTTACACATTTTATTTCTCACTTTGTTGCATTTTGTTACATATACTGAATAGTATTACTTCCTTTAGCTTTTAGTCCATATTTCATTATTTTTTGCGCAACTACTTTTGATAAAAATAAAAATAAAAAATTGTGCTTGATAACACATTTCCAGGAATAAACTATCTGTATATTTGTTAGTGAAATTTGTAAAATGTTTTCTTTATTGTAACTTATGCATGTTTACTACATAGCCAAAAACAGTGGCTCATATTACCATATAAACATAATTCTTGTATATATAATTTATCATTGTAGAGTATACATTGTTTTAAATGTTTTTTATACACTTGTCTATGACTTGATGACTTGCATTTTTTTTGGCAATGATTGGTCCAGTCATTTGGCGCAATATCATCGAAACATCTAGCTCTAGCAAATAATTATTGGAAGAAAAAATGGTGGAAAAGGAGGATCCAGAAAGTTTAGGTTTATGCTACACTAAATGTTTGTATGGTCAATTGACATGTTTGCATTAAATAAATGTGAATGTTTTTTGAACCATATCGTTTTGAATTTGCATATAAATAGAGCAAAAAAAATTGAAGCAACATCCTCGTCAATCATTGAAATATGCTAAGGAGCATATGCAAAAAGAATTTAAGGCGATATATTGGTTATTTATGGGCCATCACAAACTAAAAGTCCTAACTCTCCTACAAAGGTGCAACTGCTTCATGTTGATTTGGTTGATATCCACGACCAACTCACTATCACAACAACAATCTTATAGAGAATTTCAAAAACATGTTTACTGTTGGAAATAGTGTCTGATTAGAGATTTTGTGATAATAAACGAGGGTATTTATGAACGAGGAGACATAAAATGTTGCATAGTGTTATAGAACAAAACCACAGTTGAATCAATTGCACAGGTTTGCAAAAAATGCATACCGGCTCCAGATACTACAATACACATTATTGTTGTCTCAAATGGCACATATGGGTTCAAGGAGAAATAGTAAAAGGTTATAACCAAAATAACAAGAAACTAGAACTGAATATAAAAGATGGTGAAGTTGCAGAGGACAGTGCAATTGTAAGTTTGTTTCTAGAATAACTATACTTGCATTTTGAACAAAAAGCTAATAGTTTCTTTGAAATTGTGTTATTATATATTTGTTTTCCATTTTTATCGAGGTAGAAATTATCTCATTATTCATTGCATAGACTTATTAACCAAAAATATGATTAACTGCAAATGTTATTGAATGATATTCACAGAGAGATGTTTTTCAAAATACATTATGAATTAGCATTGAAGATTACTCCACTCTATTTTCTCAAAAACTTTGTCAAGAATGATGTGAAAGGGAGTGAATAGTTACACTCTCGATCAACAACTTTTCTTGAGCCATTGAATGATGAATTTGCAAGAGTGCATTTATTGCCTTTTGTAATGTCAAGAACACAGGTATATTTACTAATAGTTTATTTGTTCAAGTAACAATAGTTTTAATTTCATGTACAAAATCTTGGATTTTGATAATACATATTGGACCTAACAATTCAATTTTCTTAGGGCAAAAACAAACACACACACACACACACACACACACACACACACACAGATTCAGGGAGTGTTGAAAGCTGATAATGTTCTCTCCTCCTTTTCAGCAAATTTTCAAAAAATGAAAATAGGTCATTCATTCAACCATAAATAAATGCACAATTGGTAAATATGGCACAACATTTAACTATGAGCACAATGTTGAATTCACACAAGAAAGAGAGAATTGAAAAATTGATTGTATGTTGCAGATGTCACAACAAAAAGAACATTGTCCAGTTATTATTTAGACAAGTTTTCTGGAATACATATAAAGCATATCATCTATAGTTTTCAATTTAAGTAAAAAATGTATTTTAGGTATTTTTACTTGTACCAATATTATCAATAAATCAATGAAATTAGGTCAATGACAATCCAGAACAAGTGCCACACTCTTCAAACAATGGAGTGATTGAGGGAGCAGAAAAGTGTAAATCTATGGATAAAGAGGTATGTGATTTTTAGGTAATTATTAACTATTATTTAGTATATTTGGAAAGTTTTATGAAATACACTTTGAGTACACTCATCTTCCATTTGATGTACTCAGTATAACATTATTATGCATCCACATCATCATGATACAGTTAATAATGCACTCATTTATGAATTTGCAACTAGTTTGCATGTATTCCACATTCCAATATTTTAATGTTAATATCATGATTAATCTCACAATGGATAATTGTCGCTATAATTTTGTGATTTTCAATCTTAGCATTTGTTTTGTCACGTGCTTTTGCAAATAATTCATTTTTCTTCCTTTCTTATAAGTTATTTATTATATTATTCTTTTGCTTGCATAATGGTACAATTTGCTACACTAGGTCACTGAATCCAGAAACTAGAAAAGAAAGTATAATGTGAAACTGATTTCTAGGTAAACAAGGAAGTCACAAATAACATGTTTTAATCTTGTCCTATTTGAACTTTCTTTTCTTTACATTGATGCAAAGGTATTTTTTTCACAAGACAAATTATGATATATTGATTTTTGTACTAAGCTTGTACAAGGTCTCCCTATGTGCCTCTACTCGATATTGATATCTAGTCAAATATAACTATTGTTGTTGTAATACAACAATGAAAATAGAAAACATGCTTTCATGTACAAGGGAAAAACCATTGTTTTTCGCACAACAATGTAAAGTTTGAAACAACAAGTACGATTACCAGTTTTTTTGAGGTAGCAAAAAAATTAACCTATTTTGAAATGTGTTGATTCAGAACACACATATTTTTATTTTTCAAATAGTTTTTGACATTTAAAACTTTCTTATGTGCATTATTTTTAAAATGTTAGTGATTTTAATTTTGATTTTAAAAAGTGTTGATGCAGCATCAAGCCATTTTTTTGGAAGACTTATTTTCTGATGTTTAAATTTTCTAATGTGTGTAATGTGAATAATTATTTTCTAAAATTAACAATTTTTTAAGTAGTCGCCTTCTTCATAATTTTTTTGTTTTAATATTTTTTTTGTAATAAGATATTTATTTTTTGTCAATGAGATCTTTATTTTTTTGCATAGTTAAAAAAGGGGTCAATATTTTAAAGTTTTGATCTTCAATATATTTATATATAATTAATTAATATTTCAATCCACATCAAATAATTATCTCTTAAAAAACAATAATTTTTAATAATTGACATCAAAATAAACATTTTGAATACAAATATAACAAAAAAATTCCACATTTTGAAACTTTTTTGCTAAAAATGACATGCTAAATAAACAATTTTTATTGGAAAAATTTAAGAAAAAAATGGTTAATAATAGCTATTTTTAGTGAATCTCATGTCAAAAAAAATATCAATCATATTTTTTTACACATAATAATGATTCACATAAAAATTAAATCGAAAATCACGTAATACAAATACTAAAAGTATAACAACATTAACTAAATATTTATTCTTCTCATAAAATGTCAAATTCAAAACATTACAATTATAACTAATTAATCGTTACAAAAAATGAACTTGATTTCCAAGAATAGATTAAATTTAATCAATAATATCACGTAATCCATACTCTTCATCTTCTAGAGTTTCATGATTGTCTTCTTCCACAATATGTTCTACTTCAATTTGCTCATTTTCTTCTTCTAATGGATCTTTGTTGTCTATGAATCTCCCAATGTATGCCTTTCCATTCATTCCATCTAATGGTGGTTGAGATAACTTTGCCTTTTTTCCCACATGTGATTAATTAAAATCCTATTTCCTCAAACCAACTTCTTCCATTGCATCTCGAAGAAATTGAAGAGAATTAATTCTTTGTTGAACAAATTTTCATAATAATAGGTCGTTTTCAATGGAAATGAAATTTCTTCTTTTTTGTAGGTAATGTGCTAGTGTTGTACCTAATTATCAAGCACAAAATAAATAATTAATTAAATTAGTATAATCACATATAAATTAAAAAATAAGATATTGAAATTCAATTTTATATAATAAAACTTACTTGAGGCTGAGAATAAATCCAGGACCCAATCTCTTTCATTTGGACATAAGTCTATAAGAAAGTTAATGAATAACTGTGGTTTTTGATAAATGTTAACTGTCTCTCCTTTTTCTTCTCTATCTTCATATGTTAGTTTTTTTACAACAACATCACAGAACAGTACTTGGCTATGACTCTTTCCATCTACCCAATTAAGAAGCATAGGCTTATAGCTATAATCTTTTGTCCAAATTTCAACATGTATGAACTCACAATCGCTTATAATTTTTTGATCAACATGGTTAATAAGATTTGAATTTTTTGTGTAACATTAAATAGTAAAAGTTCAATTAACTTGTACGTAAATGAGTTTTCTAAAATTAATCAAACATATGCCTTCTCTGTCATGGGCGATCACTCCCACGGCCGTGCACACTCACTCGGGGCAAAGCAGCCACTTGGGATTCTAGGAATTGGCCCCTTGGCTTGTCAGGTGCCAACTCCTAGAATTGTCCCCCAGTAGGCCACGGGGGCACTTTTCCCAGGGTTGTTATGCCCACCCATAGGTACAAGAACTTCCTGTGCTTGTGGGAAGGAATGCCTGGTAGTGGACACACCCACCCCATGGCACAACGGGAATGTTGAATGTATGCATGTTGTTCTGTGGGCATGATGGGAAAGCCCTCCCATAGGAACAAACCTTCAGGCAAGCACGACCGACTGTGCATGTGCCCATCGGGGTGAAAGTAGCCCCCTGGCAGGCCAAGGGGATGATTCCCAGAATTGACCCCTTGACATGTTGGGTACTAATTCTAGGAATCAGTCACCACGCCTACCGGGGGTCGATTCCAGGAATCAACCCCCTCACCTGCCGAGGGCTAATTCCCTGAATTGGCCCATTGTCTTGTCAAGGTCTGATTCAACACCTAAGCTTTCCAAGTACCGATTCCTAGGATCAACCCCTCGCAGGCCAAGTGGCCTCTTTGCCTCACATGGGCACATCCATGGCTGGGCACGCCCATGTCTATAGGCAAGTGCGCCCCTCCATGGGTGTGCCCGCCTCAAGTAAATCACCCCCTTGGAAGGTTAGGGGGTGAATCCTAGAATTTGCCTCTAAAAGGTCAAGAGGTTGATTTTGGGAACTGACCCATGGCCTCATAGGGGGTAGATTCCTAGAATCAACCCTCAATAGGCCAAGCGATCAATTCTTAGAATCGACCCCTGGCAGGCCAAGAGGCCGATTATGGTAATCAACCCCTCGGAAGGCAATGGGTTGATTCCGGTATGGGAATCAACCCCAGAAGGGAAGGGGGTTGATTCACGAAATCGACCCCCGGCAGGCCAAGGTGGCCATTCCCAGAATGAACCCTCCTGGAATCGGCCCCTTAACCTGCCAAGGGTCAATTTCCCTTGAAAAGCCCAGGGGTCAATTCTTTGAATTAGCCCTCGGCAGACTAGGGGACCTGTTCCCTAGCAGAATCTTGGGATTGACTCCCTGGCCTAATGGGGATTGATTCACAAAGTTGGCCCTTGACAGGCCAAGGGGCCAATTCTAGGGTAATTCCCAGAATTGGCCCTCGATAGGCCAAGGGGTCGATTGTTGGAATTGACCCCTGTGCCTGTCATGGGCCAATTCTGGGAATTGGTGCCTGAGCAGCCAGAGGGTTGAATCTTGGAATCAACCCCCGACAAGCTAAGGGTTAGATTCCTGGAATCGCCCCCCGATCAGCCAGGGGGTCAATTCCAAAAATTAGAATCGATATCGATAGGTTAGGGGGTCCATTAAAAGAATCACCCATCGGTAGGCCATGGGGTTGATTCCAAGAATCGACCACCGGGAGGCCATGGGGTTGATTATGTGAATCAACCACTTGAAGTAGCAGGTGTCAATTCTGTGAATCAGATCCTTATCCTGCGAAGGCGACAAACACAAAAATCGGTGCCCGGTAGGCCAAGGGGTGCATTCTAGGAATCGGCCCAGAGTAGGCCAGAGGGTCAATTCTTGGAATTGGCTCTATGACCTCTCGGGGGTCGATTCTAAAAATTGACTGCTTGGCCTGCCTCGAGGCGATCCCTAGAATCGCCCCCCTAGCCTACCTGGGGTCGGTTCCGAAAATCGACCCCTTGGCCTATCGGGGGTTGATCCCTAGAATCACCCCCATGGCCTACTAGGGGTAGATTATGAGAATCCCCAGTGGTCGATTCAGGGAATTGACCCTGAGTAGGCCAAGGGGTATATTTTTTGGATCAACACCTTGGCTTGCCAGTAGGCCAAGGAGATGATTCCAGAAATCGGCCTCCAACAGGATAGGTGATTGATTCCAAAAATTAGACCCTAGCCAGTTGGGGGACAATTCTGAAAATTAGCCACTAGCTTGCTCTGATCGATTCTTAGGGGGTATTCTTTGATATGGCTAGGCACATCCACGACCGGGTGCATCCACCCACAGGTAGAGGTAGTGCATATGGATGTACCTATCCTAGATAAGGAGGACCCATTGCAAGCCAAGGAGCCAACTCTTGCAGGTCAATGGGCCACCTTCCCACGGGCGAGCAAACCCATGGCCAAGCACACCCACCAAGAGGCAGAAGATCATGTGCCCACCCAAAGGCACATATAGTGTGCTTGTGCCTCTCGACAGGTGCACTCTATCATGGTCGTGCCCGACTAGGGAAAAGTGGCTCCATAGAAGGCCTGGGGGAAAATCCTGGAATCATCCCCTGGTAGGCTCGAGGACTATTCTCGAAAACAGCTCCCAACAGGACAAGGGGCCAATTCCAGTCTAGGAACCGACACACGTTTGGCCAGGACACCGATTCTTGGGTGAAGGGGATGAATTATACCTGGAGGCCAATCAATTGAATCGGCCCCTTGTCCCTCCTAGGCTTGGAGCTGATTCTAAGAATCGGCCATATGGTTGGTCTATTAGCCTGCCACATGGCGATTCTACGAATCTGCCTCTGGTAGCGATTCCAACCATCAACCCCCCGGCCTACCGAGGGTCAATTCTAAGAAATGAACCCTGGTAGGTGAAAGGACCATTTCCCATAATTGCCCCGAGAAGGTGAGGGGGCCGATTCTGGGAATCGGCATCCAGGCCACCTGGCTTGTCAGGTGTCGATTCATAGAATCAACCCGCTAGCAAGACAGGGGGTCTATTTTCCTAAAGTGGGCATGCCCATGGCCAGATGCACCCACCCATAAACATAGGTGCCAGGGGAAGGGTGCCCTAGGCTGTGGTCATGCCTGCTGAAGGAGAGGAGGGGCCCCCTTGGAAGTTCAAGGGGATGATTACGGGAATCAACATTCAGTAGACGAAGGGAATGATTCCAGTTAAGGAATTGACCTCTAACAGGCTAAGGAGTTCGTTTGGGGAATTGTCCCCCAGCAAGTCAGGTGGCTGATTCCCGGAATTGGCACTTGGCAAGCTAAGGGGACAGTTCCGATCTAGGAATCCACCTCCGATAGGTGAGGGGGCTGATTCTCATAACTACCCCCTAACAAACCAAGGAGTCGATTCCCGAAAATATCCCCTTGGCCTACTGGGGGTCGATTATGGGAATCAACCCCCTAGCAAGCCAGGGGGCTAATTCTAGGAATTGGCCCTCAATAGGATATGGGGTCGCTTCTAGTAATTGATCCCCAATAAGCCAGGGGCTGATTCCTAGAATCGCCCCCCTGGCATGTTGGTGGGTTGATTCCCAAAATCATCCCTTGGCAGGACTAGTGGGAATGAGCCCCTAGTAGGAGGCTGATTCACATTCTTGAACCTCTAGCCTATCATAGTTCGATTCTTTCCTGTCAGGGGTGATTCATAGAATCGACCCCCTAGCCTATCCGGAGTCGATTCCTAGAATTGGCCATTAGAAAAATAGGGGGTTGATTCATAGAAGCGACCCCATGGCCAACAGGCAGTGGATAATTCCATGAAATGGACCCTCGAAGGCCAGGAAGTTGATACATAGAATTTTACCCCTTGGTTTGTCATGGGTCAATTCTCAAAATTGACCCCTAGACTGCCAGGGGTTGCTTTGACCCAGGTGAGCACGCCCACGGTCGGGCACACCCTACCTGTGCCTATGGGTGGGCGGGCCTACCCATGGCTATGCCCACCCTAGGAAAATTGCCCCTATGACAGGCCGAGGGAAGACCCCAACAAGAAAATGGACCCATTTTGGTCTGGGAATCAACCTCAAATAATCCAGGGGGTTGATTCCAAGATTAAACCCCCTTCATGCAAAGGGGTCGATTCTGGCCATGGAGTTGATTCCCAGAATCAACCCTTTGGCTCACTGGGGGTGATTCTGGGAATTAACCCCTGGCATTCCAAGGGGTCGATTCAGGGAATTGGCCCCAGACAGGCCAGGGGGTCGATTTTTGGAATCAACCGCGAGTAGGCCAGGGTGAAAATTCTCAAAATCATCCACTGGCAGACTAGGGGGCTGACTCCTGGAATCAACCCCCTGGCCTACTCGGGACCAATTCTCAAAATTGACCTCATGGGCTGCGAGGTGGCCTCTTTAACTTGGGTAGGAATGCCCATGGTCAGGCATGTTTGTGCCTTTGGGTCGGTATGCCCCACCATGGATGTTCCCGTCCTAGGAAAAATAGCCCGCTAGCAGGCTAGTAGGCCGATTTTGGGAAGTGACCCTCGGTAGGCCAATGGGTCACTTTGCCCCATGTGGGAGCACCTACGGCTGTGCATGCCTACCCACAGGCATAGGAAGTGTGCCATGCGGTGGACGTGCCTCCCCGTGACACAAATAGCATGCTGGAGGCGTGATGTGTCATGGGTGTGCCTACCTGCGGGACAACGCTCGGGCATGTCCATGTCCAGGGGCGTGTGCCCATAGGCACTGGCCATTTGCTTGTGGATCGATGCAATAGGTCATGGGCGTTCCCATCTACTACACTACAACCATGCAACTTGCATACCCTTTGTGCCATGGTCGAGCACTCCCATGGCAGGGTGTGCCCACTGACGTTGTACCTTTGGGTGGACCCGCCCGATTATGGGCTTGCCCACCCACAACACAATGGGCTTGCAGAATGCCCACTGTGCTGTGGGCGAGCAGGACCGTGAGTGATTTTGAATAATTGTTTAAGAAAATTTATATAATATATGTTTTCATGGTATCTTGAAATAAAAATTTTAATTTCCATACGATGTTACATGAAGTTATGAGTCATTTTTATGATTGTTAGATTATATGTTTTAATTATGATGAATATATTTTATTTAGAATATCCACAATGCAAAACTAACTTAGAGATATAATTCATGTTTGATTCAATCTACAAGTATTGATATTTTTATTTTATTAATTTAGCCATGTAATTTGTTCATAATGTCATGGTTTAAATGTCTTGAAAACTTAGAGTTTTTTAATTCTGTGGTTGAAAAATTTTCAATTCTTTTTTTTTATCTTTTATGTTATGGTTGAAAACAATTCGAATTTTAGTGATATTTAGTGTCATGATATTATATGTTTAATGACATGGATGAAAACTGTTGGAATATTAGTGTGGTTTTCAGATCCCATTATTTTATTTTTCACGTGATTACTAAAAAATGTTTAAATTATACTTGGAAAAGAAAAATTTATTCTACCAACAACATTAGCGTGTTTTTTTCATTTATTTTGCCCAAAAATAATTTTTCTGCTTTTTTTTTTTAAATTAACACTAAAAATAATAAATCATCATTCTAGAATACACACTTTTCTTTTTCGGATTGTTTTGCATATTTTTTGGGGGTTTTTTGGATACAGATCTCGTTTTGAGTTTACAGTTCCCATTTCAAAGATTACATTGTTACATATTAAGAAATCTATACATGTTTATGTTTCATGTGTTTTTATGTTGTGTCAATTTCCAACCTTGCAGGGAATTTCATAGTTCTCGAACACTAGAACCATTATGTGTCTTAGATACTCTTCTATATCCCTCATTGTTAGCATAACAAAATTTATAGGATTTCCTCGTTATTCATATCTCTCTTTGTATTTTCTCATCTAATTTAACTAGAGGTATAGAAATGGTATTTCGTGAGTGATATATTACTAAGAAAAACATCGATTAACATTAAGTAAACCTAAGGATTCCTAGACATAAAAAGAATCTCTATGCAACCCTAATCAAAATATTAATTAATATATTTTTGTTAACAAAGGACACAACATATATCTTCCAATCATTGAGTAATATTCCATTTTCCTACTCCTTTTTCATGATTTTGATTAAAATAAAGACAAATTTTATCAGTGTTATTTCCTTTCATGTAGCTGGTACATATTCATAGATATCCTCTTGTTGACTTTCCAATTGTGCATTATGTAATATAATCGTAAATCTATGCCACCGGAGAGGAAATCAATGAAGAATATGATAGCTATGATATCCATGGGGATGTTAGGTATCCTGTCCTTTGTTTAGAGATTCAGAATCCAAAAAGTATGTTACTCACTTTTCCTTGTTGTTTTGACATGGTTCTTATTCATTGCTTTGACTGCAATATCACTACACATGATACAAGTTTCCTCAAAGAATTTTGTCGCAAAATTATATTTGATTGCTTTGAAAAAAATCAAAACATCATTGTATTTTAGATAGAGGAATAGATCTATGTATATAAAGTATGTAATATGATTTCAACTACTGGAAAAATTTGGTTCGTGGTTATCAAACACAATCGACATTAATAACTTTAACTATGACACATGTAAACAACTATTTAGAAATTACTGAATCTAGCCTTGATTGCTATTTTCAAGTAACTAGAATCCAAAAATTTATTAAGCATTCACAAATCAAGTATTTATTGCTAATATTAAGTAAATAACACATAAGAGATAAAGGTAGAATTGCATATGTAAGTAATTATTCATTCTCATTAGTAGTTAAGACATCAACATAAATTAATTGAACACAAGACAAATAAAAATCCTCTTTGTTACGTGATTCAAAATAAAAAAGAAATACTCACTCGTTCCATGATCCATGCTCTGTAATTTTTTGATACAAAATATATAATTTAGAAATCTAGGTAATAATTTACAATCATGTTATCAGGGTCACAAGAACCCTTTTTTCTTTTGTGCAAAAATAAAAATAAAAATACATTAAACATTTTTTTCTTTTTTGAAGACTTCAATCCTATAATGGATCGAGAAACATTTTGTAGAAAACATTAACATCCAGACAACTCGATATTTTGACGATGCAATTAGCAAGCCGAGATGACTAGGAAATTTATTATAAATAATCTGAGTGACCTCCAGACCCCAAAATTTCCCGACCTTCAAACTACCCGCCCTAATGAAACCACTTGACTATGTTATAGTTGAGGTCATGATACAATAAGTGAGTCACAAGACAAAAAAAAGACCAACTGTATGATCTCTCAACTGTACAATCAACATAATAAGGCAAAATATGACTATGGTATAGTTAGAATAGAGATATAAAAAATTAATCATAAAATAAGAAAACCCCTTATTAGCGGACAGCCCAACCTTCGAACTGTATGATCATGCGAATAAAATACTATTTTTTTTAACTTTTGCGCAATACGCTTTTTAATAAATATTTTCAAAATTTCCCATTTCATGTTCAATAGATTATTTTTTTAATCAATGATAAATTGTTTTATGCTTTCGTGATTACCGAAATCAAAAATAGTTGGCCTATTTACAGGAAATTAATGCACATGTTCGTTTATGATTTTCACATTTTTCTAAACAGGATTTTAAGATTTTGGGTTATTCTTCTTGCGTGCTCTTTTCTAATGTATTCTTTGAAGAAAATTTGAATTAAGTAAATCAAGTACGAGTGTCAAAACTCTCTATGTAAGCATAATGCCAACTTTTTTATAGATTCATGCATGCAAAATGAAATTTTAAATTAACAAAACTTATGTATGTTATATTTCCATTTACAGGTCATAAAATGCCAAAAAATGGAAACTCTCTAACAAAAAATTTCATATTTTATGGTCTTTTGTCTGCATGTTGTTCATTTAAATATTGTTCAAAGAAGAACTGAATTGATGCAATATAGTACCAGTTCCAAAAACAAATGTGTAAGCATAATGTTTTTTTTTTAACAAATTGCTGAATTCAATTCCAAATTTTCAATAATCACAACTTATATATGCCTTGTTAATGTTTACAACTCATAAAATGACAAAAAATTCAAAATCTCCAATTGCAAATTTAAGATTTTAGGGTGTTTTCGTTGCATGCTCTTTTCTTAAGTCCTATTGCAAGAAGCACCGAATTAAGGAAACAAGGTACCAGCCTCAAACAATTTTGTGTAAGCACAATTCTATTTCTTTTAGAAATTCTTGAATTCAATTTCAAATTTCAAATAAGAAAAAGTTATATATCCTTTCTTACTCTTTACATGTTATATACTAGGAAAAAATGGAAAATCTACAACAGAAAAGAAACAAATAGCAGATTAAATAAAATATTGAGGGAATGGATGTTGGACTAGCAGAACAAGTGAACTCCAATGCATTACTCATGCCAGCTTCAACCAACAAGATGCAAACAATAGGTGCAATGACCTAGTAGGAGATATTGAATTCTTTCATCAAATAGAATGGTTAAAAATACCTAGATATACTCAAACAAAGAACAAATAGATTGAAGCAATCAAAGCAACAAAGTTACCTAAATTAGCAACTAGGGATAGATTTTTTCCCTATAATGACATGATTTCATTGATTCTCTCTCGTGTTGATGTTAAAACCTGAAGAACATTTGACCATCAAGAAATTGTGATAGCCTCCTGAAAATCTGAAGTCCTATCGACCATATATAAGCTCAGTCCCACAAAATTCCCCCTTAATTTTTAGTTCCCTCATAAGTTTTGAAGTACTACCTTGAATAAATGTCAAGATAATTATGATATAGTAATTGAAGAGTGGGTGAGAAAAAATCAAAAGGCTTCAATCTTAAAGGAAAAGGACTATCGAATCATTAATTTTAAGAAGCTTGTTAGATTTCTTATTAAAATGCTAAGAATATTATATGGGGAACAAGATCCTAACCATTGTAAAATTAAATGGATCTTAGTAATCCATAGCCTTTTGAATGAG